>CM074190.1:32995900-33430551 GCA_037179385.1 Holothuria scabra
AGTCTGCAAAGAGCCTAGAACTTGCCAACCTATTTAAGGGTATGATTTTAATCTCTCGGTCATGAAAATCAAAGTCTTTTGTGCCGTCACGAAACAACAGGTCAACAGTGGTATTGACTAAATTTCATAATACATACCTTGGTGCCGTTTTCCATGTTTACCTGAAAATAAAAAAAATTATTAAAAGGCCCGTACACAATAAATTCAAAGAATTTTACTTCAAATCTGGCTCGACGTTTTAAACTTTTTATATAAATATCGAAATTTCATACCACATTTTTTGTGCTTGTACAGTAAAAAGCTGACACCACAGGTAAAGTTGCCAATGTTATGGTGCCCAATATGAAAATCCACTTAAGGCCCTCTAGTTGTGTCTCTATACGAAAATAAGATGCGTGTAAATTGATATTAAAAATAGATCAGAAATGTTTAACTGCATATCAACGTGTTTGACAGTGTCATGTCGGAAGAAATACCCTTAGAACAATCTTGTCAGGAACTGTTCTCAGTACTAATTATATGCCCCTTTAAGCATTTGAAAATTACCATGAAGGTTGACATTTGATAGCACTTTATCTCAGAATAAGCTGAAAGGGGATGTAGCCCTTCAGTGCACTTTAAGAAATTTGATTCCCTTTTTGCCAGCACTTATTTAAGGATTTGTGGTAAGTTGTTATTTGAACCCCAAAGTTGTTGGGCTTCTATTATTCCAGAATGGTAATCAAATCTGCTGCTCATTGAAGCAGCTAATAGGAGTAATGAACCAGTGGTCGGGTGCTATAATTAGGAACCGCAGTTTTTCCCTAAAAACTGTGGTAGCCATGACGGATCTCCTTAAAGGCTAATATCCCGTGATGTACTAGAAAAACCTAAAAATTAAGTAATTTTGAAACTAAGACAAAAAGGAACATGTAAACCCCACATTTAAAACAGTCCGACTATAAAATTCTGGTTATAGTGACAATAGAAGTGACAATGTGCAGGCACAGTGTTCTTTAAATTAGCAGTTGTAAATGTTTGAACTAGGAAAAATGCTTGGACTAGGTCTGGGGTTAAGTATTGTATTTTGGCAATAACTAACCGATTTCGTTGTAAAATACAGTCTACTCATCAGAAGAAGGATGAGTGTGTTACAATCTTAATACTAGCAAGGTTTCTAATAGGCTTCAAAGTATCCCGATATTTAGTAGCAAGCATTTATCGGGTACTTTCGTACTAAATTACGAAAGAAATTTTGCTTCTCACCAACTCTTCTGTTCTGTTAGGAATGTGACAGATTTCAATTCCAGTTTTATTTGTAGTTAAATGTTATCTTATTTTTTTAGTCTTCACGTTTATTACAAACAGAACATTTTTGGTTTTCACGTACAATTTAATGTACAGTATATTTGCACCCAAAAAACCGTTTTTGAGTAAAATGTGCTCCTTAGAAAATCGTTTATTAACAAAGGTCCAAAACTGTAAGAATTATTTGCAGTACACTTTCATTACAGTTGTTTCAACTGGTGACCGTCTAAATTCTGTACCGTAAAATGGTCACCAGGATGTACACTTTTCTCCTCACTGTTAAACAGCGGTTCGAATACATTTTTTCCTCTCTTTATTTTTAAAATGCAAACGCTTAGATTTAAAATAACCTTCCTTTGTTATTAATGAGTGACAGTGGCTTTAAACATATATGCATATGTCTAATATTCCATGAAAGGTATGAAAAAATAAGGATCATTTTGAAACATATTTGTCCTTAGGTAAGTACGTTTTCCATTACGGAAAATGTCACAAAAATAATTCGTATATTTTTGCAACAAGAAAATGAAATAGAGAATTTTGACAGAGTTTAAAAATATTCATGAGCTTATAATTAAAAATATGGTGTGTGATATGAAGAGTAATAAGTTTATGTGGATAGCGTAGAAAAGGCTAGTCAATTGTAGAGAAATCTTGTTTACCCCCAAACCTTTGATAAACATCAAGAATGAAGGGAGCATACATGTAACAACCTCCAAATAAATGTTCTATGGTCTTGTCCTTATTTTAGCAAAAGCTGCACAACGCGTCGGTCGTTTTCACAGCAAAAAAGTTATTTAGTTGTCCTTAGAACTCCACGAAGTAAACATCACATATGAATCTTTGAATCAAGAACATTATAATGGGATGATTCTTTCTTAGCTCTCAGATGCTACATTACTAGACAAATTCATTTTGGAGATTGCGGTTTGGTCCAAATTAATTTTGATAGATGAACACGTTATAAGAAACTGACACAGAATGAAGTATTGTATTTGTCAGCTCAATTGACCAAAAGACCTTGATTAGCTTACTGTTCTCGCAAAGATTGTTTTCACTCTATTGGAAAAGCATTGATTTATCACAAAAAAAAAATAATGAGTATAAAATGATGATCCTAATGCAAACTTGTCGTAAATTTCTGGAACAATAATATTCTATCATTAATATAAGACAGATTTTTAACATAATCACTATCCTTTTCTGAAAGATATTTATCAAATACACATTGTTTTTAATCTTTATAAACGCATTACTAGTATTCCGAAGTTTTTAGGTTTCAAATTTATCAACGGGTTCAGAGAACTGTCTCAACCAGGACAAAACTTTTGTTGAATCAGGACAACTTATTATTGATATGTATACTAAGTTCTTTGGTTGCACAAATACGTTTTACGCGAGACGAATCACCATAACGTACAGGGTCGTCGTCAAAAAGGAAATAAGTGTAGAAATAAATGTAGCAATACGTATACGAGGGAAGTATCACTCGGCAAACCTGACAGTGTAAACCGATAAAGGTGGCACGAAATGTGTAATCTTATCAAGTTTTCCTGACCAAACGAAATCAAACATTTGCTTTTCTATGTCTTTTAAAACGTTAGCAGTTGGATGTGGTAGCACCTGAAGAGGTTTAACGAGTTGTCATAATGCAAGTGTATTGGCAATTGGAACCTTCCCAATTAGTGTAAGATTACGATTTAAGCAAAGTTTGAGACGAAGTGTTTGAGCGCAGAGGGTTTGGGTGGAAAAATTTATTCGAAAAAGTTTCCATTGCGAGTTAATATAGTTTCCAACATTTTCATTGGTTTATTTAAGGTAAATTAATCCGTAACGTGGAGTCCTGTCCATCGAAATCTTTGGTTTATGCTAGCCGAGAAAGCCTGATCTCAATTGGAGACTGAATCTTTATATTGGGATCATTGAACTGAAGGGCATGGAATTTTTTTGTTAAATACCTATTAACTTACCTCATATCTATCTACTGAGACTCCAAAAAAGGATTATTTGGACAAAGAAGTGACAAACACTGCCCCGACATTTCAAACGACTGACTATTGGGCTTATCATTACAATGACCCCGGCTGTAGACTAACTTTGATGATTTATGAGAATAAACAAAAGTGGGAATTAGACTAAACATTGCTATCGAGTTTTCATTAATATACGCATTCGCTCGCATGTTTTAAAAGGCACACCCAGATAGAAGTAAATACAGGGTCCAAGATAGGTAGGTCATAATCCGCTTCCAAACGCGTCCAACCCGTCAGATTAATTTGCACACCTAAGCGGCTGGCAATATAAAGGCATGGGACATATTTCCCGATCTGCTGTTCGACATCTAGCAGACGAATTACCAGGCTTGAACTAAGTTCTTTACAACTGCTAAGCCTATATTGAGTCGAAAAGAACACCACACAAAAGTTGTAAGCGTCGGGAACTTTAAGGGCTCAGAGAAAAGGGATCTCGATGGAACTCCATCTAATACCTCTTCCCTGCTTTAACTATTTCCCCTAGCATAACAACATTATATGTAAACATTTAGAGCCATAGATTCCCAAGAATCCCGGAAAAGACCGATTAATATGAAAAACACATCCAAAACGTTTGGTTTTAAAAACATGAAACCATCGTTTGATACCATTACCTAGCTTAAAGAATGAAAGTTACCTATATGAAATCTCAACGTAACCAATCGAAAGCTTTCTAAAAATCAATAAAAACAGAAGACCTGGATTTTTTAAAAGCAATTTCAAGAGCAAATTGGGTATTTTCAACAATAATTATTGCAATTATCTTAACGCCGACCTTGTTGTCACAGTGTAAAACGTTATAGGTCGGAAGTAAGTAGGTGTAGCTAGTCAGTTATATGGAGTTTTACGGCCCAGTTTCCAACCAGTTGGTTCAAGTCGAGCCGGTAACCGCCTTTTCTACAGTTGTGGCTTACTCGCTTGTTTTACCTATTCCATTGCTTATGCTTAGCACCAAATACGATCGCATTAGTTACTATTTTAAAGCCCTCTCTATGATCGGTTAGTAGGTAGAGAAACGTTTTTTCCAGGATTTGGAATAAAAAAACATGCATCTCATTTTATCAATGGAAAGGGTACTCGTCTAAGAACCATTTATCTACATCAGTTCACAATTGAAGTGCCTGAAGGGGCCAAATAAATTTGAACAATTGACTGTTTAAGTTGTACTCATAAAGAATGTTATCACATTTCTCTCTGTAAGTTGCATTACATATCAATAAGGGAAAGGGTATGAAATGAGGACGGCAAATGAGCTGCTTTCGTAAAACACTTTCATTTCGTAAGGTTTCAGGAAGTTCATAAAGTATGTTCATATTATTCCGCGTTCACATTGATGTGCATGTAATATCAAGTAATCTGCTCAACCAAACTACCACTGACTGAAAATGAAATCACGTAAAACAAACCACTTTTATTACAGTTGAGTTGACAACTTTCACTTTGTATTTAGCAGTTGGTTGCCGGAAATTTGACACGCTCTTCTTGATTTTTTTTAAATTTATTTTTCGTGAAAGCTAATAAAGGAACAATCAATCGCCCGAAACCTATTTCAAATCAACAGTTAAATCTTAGATATCTCCTTTTCGTTTTCCAGGTGTCTTTCTGGATATCTGAGGACATAAATATGATATATGCAGTGTAGATCAAGTTATGACTCCTCGTATATTTCCCAACTGAGTGAGAGAAAATAATGACACTTGATTCTAAGAGCCCATTCATGAAATAGCATAGTCTACTACACTGATACAATTTGTGGTGACTGCATGTTCTCTGTAAGATTTTCCATGCAAAAACTTTCAAGTAAGAAATTCTGAAATGATTTTGTTGTTAGTGTCTCTTTTTCTAGTATTAATGTACATGATGGTTTTCGTTCGACAACTGCTTGGTAGTCTGTAACTGTATATTGTACATGCTGGAATTTTTTCCATTTCTCCAGGCCCTCACCTCTTAAGTATGTTTTAATTATATATATATATATATATATATATATATATATATATATATATATATATATATATATATATATATATATATATATATATATATATATATATATATATATATATATATGTTTATGTATATATATATATATATATATATATTTTATTGTTTTTCATTTCGCCTAAAGGTATGAAGATATACAAATTTCCCCCGATGTTCAATCTAACTATATATGTATATATATATATATATATAGGTCGATGCACAAACATTGTAATACACAGTGCAATATAATTGAACCAAAAATGGAGTAGCACGAAAAACAGAAATTACGACGTTTCGGGCTAAACACCCTTCAACACGGTAACAGAAAGTCAACTGAAGTCACACAAACGAGAAGTCAAAGTCAAGGAAAAAGCACCGGTCAATAACAAGATTAAAATCATTCAAGCAGTGATTCTAGCTTAGAATTAAGGCCATGGGTGTGAAGAGTGTCAAGTTTAAGGATAAGACGGTTTTCCGTCGTGAGACGACCAATATGGGTTCCTTTACAGGTCAATACGGCCGTGACCAAAAATTCTTTAATAGTACAAAGTATGTTTTTCCATCGACCTATGTTTTCCCCAGTGCATCGCAGTACCTTAGTCAATATATATCTATATATATATATATATATATATATATATATATATATATATATATATATATATATATATATATATATATATATATATATATACATATATATATATATATATATACATACATATATATATATATATATGTATATATATATATATATAGTAAAACAAATCGAAAACATTTACTAAATACTTCCAACAGAAAAAGTAAATCAACGGAGAAACCTGTACAACGTTTCGAACAGGTCAACTGTCCTTCGTCAAGTAAACTGAATTACCTACCCTTGTAAAAATACAAATGCAAAAAACGGCTATGAACTGTGGCTTTTTCGAATGTTAATCCCTTTTGGTACAAACGTGTGGAGTTGGTGTATCCAAAAAAGTTCCTTCCTTCCTTAAAATGTTTCCCAAGAGGAGTGTTAGCTTTTTTCAGTTCTTGCCTATGACCCCGGTGTCTCTGTCGTAATTGGCTCCCCGTCTCACCCACATACTGCTTCCCACAATCAAAACAATTAATAAGGTAAGTAACCCCAATCGACATACAGTTAAAAGTACAGTTTTTTTCGTGTAATCTGTGATTCCCCAAATTTGTCGGAGTGTTTCTCGGCACTCTCGCTCTTACGAGTAAATCTCTTAAGTTAGGGGGTTGTCTGTAAATTACCTTTGGTGGTGAAACAAAGATTTCCGTCATTTTATCTGACATAGAAAGAATATGGAAGTGTTTATTAATGATTTCTTGTAAGGGAGGTAGGCGAGGATTACGAGTAACCATAAATGGGGCTTTTGGTGCTTTAGTCGAAACGTTCTCACCTTTGCTGGTCCTAAGTAAAGAACTACGAGGAAAACCTTTAGCCCTATTAATTTTTTCTTTGACCACCTCGGTAGGATAACCTCTCTTATTTAAGTTTATTTCTAAAGTTTTTTTAAATTCTTATCACAATCATCATCATTGGAACAAACAGTTTTAATGCGGAGAGCTTGACAGAAAGGGATATTGCCTTTAACCGACTTTTTGTGAAACGAATAATAGTGCAAATATAAAGGATTCTTACAAGATGGCTTAGTAAAGAGTTTAGTACTAATACGACCTTCGTTAAGGGTAATTTCCAAATCTAGGTAAACCACTCTGGAGAAATCGAACTCACAGGTAAACACTTATTCATTTGGATACATTGAATTAAGTTCTTCCATAAAAACCAGGAAAGACTGTTCCCCTTTATCCCACAGGCCCCAAACGTCATCTATATACCTTTTCCAAATAATCGGTTTTTCTGTAATTTTTTCTTCCATTTGTTCTTCAAAAAGACCCATTCCCAAACAAGCGTAACTTGGGGCCATTTTTGGTCCAATAGAAGTACCATGAGACTGAATATGAACATTACCATTAAATTCGAAAATATTATTATCCAAACAAAGTTCTAAACACTTTAGAATATTACGAGTTTTCGGTAATTTCACCACCCTACTATCTAGTGCCTTTTTGACACCTTCCGTGCCTAGAACACGTGGCATGCTTGGATACATAGCTGAAATGTCAATGGTAAACATAGCTACATTTGGAGAAAGAGGTCCTTTTGTGTTAATGTCCTCTATGATGTTCAAAATATGTTTAGTGTCACGGACATAAGATGGTAACTTTTGCATAAGAGGATTAAGATGATAGTCCACGAACTCAGACAATTTTTCTATGACAGAGCCACATCCTGAGATTACTGGTCTTACTTTCACATTTTGGGGGTTGTCAAAAGCCTTGTGTGTCTTTGGCAAAGTGTAGAAGTTTTTAGTAAGTGTTTTCGATTTGTTTTACTATGTATCCTTCTGGAAACACGAAGAGAACTTTTGAGTTGTACGGTGGAATTTATTTGTAATTTAATCTATCTATATATATATATACATATATACATATATACATATCTATCTATATATATATATATATATATATATATATATATATATATATATATATATATAGATATATATATAGATATATATATATATAGATATATATATATAATGTTTATATATATAGATAGATTAAATAAAAAGGAAGTTTAAACTGTGCGTGTTTTGGACAGATCTGCTCTTCTTTGACATTACAAGACAAATATACCAAAAGGCGAAAGCAATGTTATTTCAAATGCTAAGCTTTTAGAAATAAGGCCTACCAAAAAAGGTATCAAGCCAAAGGAAAAGAGGTGACCATTTAAAGTGAAAATGGGAGATGGATTAACTAAAAAGCTTAAAGCACGTGAATCTGTTACAATAATGCCAAACCTATAAAATTTATTTGAGAAATCCCGTTTCTTTTTGAGGTTATTCAGAGGTGGTTAAAGCCCGATTAGGTCTGTTTTTCACAGAAGCAGAAGTGTTTACCCATCGGAACATTTCTTTTAATTTTTCTTGTCTACGGCTGTCGCGTCTGAAAGGTAACAGCTAAAGGTCGATTCTTAAAATTAGGCGTTTTCCTGTACTATATTTCGTCCCTGATATCCAAGAATATGTTTGACAGTTTTCCCCTGCTTTCTTTTGTTGTTATAACAGGAAATAAAAGACTTGCATTTGTTAGCCAAAAATTCACTACCTATTTACTGCATTCGGTCTTTGGTAACTTAAAGGTTACATGTTGAACGGTTTCAATGACTTGACGTTGTGCTTTAATAAATGAATGATTTTACTAACTGTCTCACATATATTTTGAGTAGATCTATTTGTGTAGCTTTTTCACGTTGTTAAGATCAGCTTCTTTTTCTAGGTATTTTCCTTAGTTCTCTTTGTGAAAATTATGCAACAATTCGGAAATCAAGTGTAAGAATTGGTAAAAAGAATTTGAAGCTATTTCTCCTCAGAGGAGAAATAAAATCCTAAACTACTAAATATGTGATTAAAAAGGCTGCAACGCTTACAAATGTGAAAATTTAGCAAAGAAATTTTTGTCGTGGTGGCGCTGGCCGAACCAACAGATAACTTAAAATTGTCTCAGAGCATCCGGACTTCCCTTGAATTAAACTTAAACAGCGATAATAATATTTATGAATTTGTAACGCACCACATTACATCATTTAGATGCGTAAATTATTTTCCCAGGTACGAAATCATGTGTGAGTGAGAAAGTTCCAACAACTCCTTTTTTCAGGTCACCCTTTTCATCAGCCATTCTAATACGTTTTTCCTTTTGTTAAGGTAACACTAAGGCTGCTTTGGTAAAACTTCTAGAAGAGTCAACACGAAAGTTTAACGGTCAATACTTATTTACTATCTGATACTAGAAATTTTATTTCCAGTATATTCAATGCTATTAGAGAGGTGCGTTGAGTTGATATTAATAACCTAACGAGTGAGAGAGAAAGAGTACTTATTTAGTCAAATTTCACTTCCAGAATTACGCAAAAAATTGAAAGTTTGAATTTGCTTGTTTCTAGCTTGTAACGGTTATGTGGATAACTGAAAAATTGGTCTAGTTACGAATTTTTAATACACCACAAGGGAGTCCCTCATTTCTTACTCATGAAATCTTTATTGGTATGTAGTATTTGTGGGTTGTGTAAGTTTGACTATTAGTCATTAGTATGTAAATGAAAATCCACACCTTTGGAAAAAATGGTGAAATTTGACGAACCGATTGTACCGCTTTAAAAACTATCAAGCCGGTTTAAAAGTATCCGTTGCACAGATTAACAATGAAACTACGTCTTCAAAAAAAAAAACGAAAAAGTATTCGGAACCAAATTTACCTGTGTCATAGTACAAGACGAGTTGCACACTTCGAATCGTTTCTTGTACACCACTGGCATAGCACGTAACATTAACCCTTGAACTTCGTGGTTGAAAGATTATGTCAGACTTAGTGTCTGTCGTATAGTTTTTCTCTAGATTTGTCTTTACCTTCTCTGAATGAAAAAGGATTTTGCCCCCCTCTACTCTCCATATAATCTTTGCTGTGGGTCTTCCTTTAATGGCGGTGCAGGATAACGTGATATTATTGTTTTTCTTAACAGTCAGAGATATTGGATGCTGAGTCTCATATTGTATATATCGACTGCCAAGATGAAGCACCAAAGCTGGCACAACTGCAGCATGAAAAAGGGAATTTCCAAAATACGCTTTTTTTTCTGAAAACAGTTAATTGTCGTTTCTTCGAAATGCACCAAAGGCAGGCAAAATATTTGTGGCAGATTTTACTCGGTCACTTTAAAAAACTGCATATATCTATCAGTAAAAGTCCTACAAAAAACGTCAGTTCCAGATTTTGTGTGCTTCAAAAGTATACATACTATTATTTACTTATTTTTTTTAAGAATCATTTTTTCTTACACAATATATGGTATTTATATTTTTTACTTTAGATCCAACACCGATATCCACAGTGTTAAATGAACTTGGAGCATGTGTACACTTTACACAATAAGGCATGAATAAAAATATTTACAAAGCATGCAAGCAAAATAGAACAAGTTGGTAACTCGAAATCTTGGTTTGACTGAATATCTTCAAGTTTTTGCACTAACCTGATAAACTCAAGTTGAAGACAGAGACATCAATATCGTTACACTTACAACGGTATATCCCTTCATCTGAAAGAGTCACATTTGATATTTCTAAAGCGTACTTTGATTTTAACTTGACATTTTGCCTTAGAGCGACAGTAGATAAATG
Source organism: Holothuria scabra (assembly GCA_037179385.1). Taxonomy (NCBI): domain Eukaryota; kingdom Metazoa; phylum Echinodermata; class Holothuroidea; order Aspidochirotida; family Holothuriidae; genus Holothuria; species Holothuria scabra. The sequence goes on from CM074190.1 coordinate 33,006,456, forward strand.
GTTTGTATAAAGTGGTCGTCCATTGAACTGCCATTTACCAGTCTCGGGCGAACAGTTACAAGGCAGTTCCACTACTTGACTCTCCACCACTAACGCTTCTTGAACATCTGCAGCACGACATTTTAAACTAAAACTGTACAGTATCACAAGCTGAATTAATAACATCTTTGAAATAACTTGCAAGGAAACTTGAGTCGGACCTTTTCTAGTGCTCATACACAATACCGAGTGATAGTTTGGAAAATAGCTTTTCAAGAACAGTGATAGTCTTAGCAATAGAATGAAAAACGAAAATGATTCATGGAACGATCATTTGAACATTGCGAAACTCAGTTGAACTACGGTATTCCCTAACGACCAGGTATTTCTTTCTGAAATTCTTAAAAGTCTACTCGTAATTTCCGTTTTCCGTTTTATCAATTCTCTCATTTTTATGTAACTGTGTTTATACGTATGATTTTACCTCTAGATTACTTTGCTTTTTGTTTAGATACTTCACTCTGCTTCACCCTGATAGCCAAAATGTTTAAGATGCACGGGCCTTTCTTTTAGGCAAATTCAATCAGTCACATGATGGTTTGATATAGTTACCACAGCTGGGATACCTCGGCTTTGCGATTCTCTGTTTACCAGCTTCATGAAATGGTTGTTAACGAAAATTTTTCCCTTTCATTCAATGAATATCATGTTTAGGATTGCATGTAGAAAGGAAAATACGAGTACACCAGAACTAATTGCAAAATTTTTCCTTTCCTGTAAATTTCTTTGAAATACCCATTCTAGCCTATTTTAATTTTGAACTGATTTGATTTGATTTGTCTATTATGCATAAATGAGCGACATTTCAACAAACGTTTGGTATACACTCTAAAGGACATGTTAATCAATTAAACACTTATATGTTTACCAAAGTAAATTGCTTAGAAACAACATGTTAATGAATTAACACGTTTGTTTAGCATCTTAACATGTTTACGTGGGAGGGGGGGGGGGCAAAAAAGTGTAATTCCTATATACCGTTTTAAGAGTGCATCTACAGATTTCAGACTGATTCACAATTGCTTGGTTGTCAACGCCCATATTTGAGAGTCTAGAAACTCGAATACCACTAAATTTGACATGGGACAATTTCGTGTCAGCCATAACTTTATTAATTCAAAATTGCCGCCATTCTGATAGGCTTTGACCTATCTCGAATAAAAATCTTGAAGAAGATCACTGCATAAACTTCAAGATCAAGGAGTGTACTAACTGTAATGAAAGCAGCAAGTACTGGGATTCCGTTAAGGGCCATTTTAAAGGTCGGACTATAGAGATGGTGACTTTTACTCATGCAATCAAAAGTTAGCGACCTTCTTCCTTCTGTGAAAGTGTAGAAATATTGTTACATGGAATATTTTGTTCCTAAGTCTAAAAGTCAATGTGGTTGCCATGATGATAAAGTTTTGGTCATTAAAGTTGGAAGGTGTTGGAAAGATAATGTGCATCAATCCAAACTGTCTCTCTCATTTAACGATCAATCGCCAGGCCTAATTAATGCAATTACAAGAAAATGCTAAAACGAAAAATGGGAGAAACGGTACGTGTAACTACTTGGACTTTCTTGGTCGTTGCGCGTGCGTCAAACTAACTTGTTTTAGGTCTTAATCTAAGGATTATTTGTAAAAAGTTGTAATGTTCCTGTGACGCGACATATACCAGTTCGGGAGATAACCGCTTTCGGGAAAATGAGGTTTCCTCAGATCGGGAGAAAATTTGCCTGTCTCAATGGTATGAATATTTATGAGCATTTAGTGTCTACCTATCCACAGTCGTAACCAAATGTGTCTGTTTTCAAATGTGATACCGTAATAAAGACGCAAAGGGCGAAACCACAAGGGACCTTCAACAACGTATTTACAACCACAAATGCTAGCACGATCCTCTTGCACACCTTTATGCGGAAAATATTGCACAAAACTTAGGGCTGTGTGGGGCCTATAAATTAAGCTTAGGGCAGTGAACATAGCAAAATTACTCGATATCTCAAAATCGGCCTGGTGAATAACCAAAGAGGACAAAGCTTTTTAATTCCCCTACAAACAGAGATTTTAAATATGACCGAATTTCTGTTTCCTAAAATCGATAAAAAAAATTGCAGTGCAAAGAGAATTTATATCTGGGAGTTGATTTATCTAGTTCTGACATTGACCGAAGCAACCGAATTGGCAGGCCAGATTCCAGGGAAATCGCCTAATTATTGTGAAATTTGTGAAAAACTATGCAATACGATCATCTGTGATTAAAGCCAGAAGAAAATTAAAATCTACAGGTATCGTGATTCAAGAGAATCTAACCACACGATATCGTGAACTTCTAAAACAAACCAATGCTCATCCCAATGTAGGCCTATCCTCTGTTTAGAGTCAGAATGGCCGTATCTTCGGCCTTGTGATATTTCCTGGAGGCGTTGAAAGCAAGAAAAGGATTTTTGGCCTAGATGATCTTTCTAAAGTCTAAAACGCCATCTCTGCATTCAGAAGACACTTGTCTGGATTAAGCATTGAAGCATACTTATTACTCAGTCAACTTTCTTGAACTGCTTGTCTCTTAGTTATTGCTTAGCATGCGGGTATTTACAATTTGCACTTTATTGTTCTTTTGCATACACGTTTCTTGTTATTTTTTTTCTCTTCTTTTCATCTTCTACATTGTTCTATTTGTTTTGTTTTTTCCTGTGTAATGGGGTCTTATAACCATAATGCAGCTAAAACTGGTACTACAAATGTTCTCAATAGTTCTTATGCTAATGTAATTGATAACTCTTATTATTATTAATGACACTGCTACGTATAACAAGCAGGACTCATGTTTTTATAGTGACCCAAATGACCTTTACAAATCATCTCTAAAATATGCGTTTGATCTATTTATCGTCCATCGTAATTGTCGTAGTTTAAGCAAGAATCACGATGTAGTTCTAGACCTCCTGTATTCTCTCACAAATAGTTCTTTCACAATCGCTTCTGTAACCGAAACTTGGCTTCATGATAATATTTCTTCATCGCTAATTGACATCCCAAATTACACCTTTATTAGGAACGATCGTATAAATAAGCGGGGAGGAGGGATTGGCTTTTACATTAAAGATGGTTTTGGTTATTCCGTTCGTAATGTTCTTAGAAATACTTCTCAGTATTTGGAATCTTTATTCATTGAACTTAAAAATTACACGAATACTCTAATTATTGGAACTTTTTATCGTCCTCCTGCAAATTCCATTCCATCTTTTATTGAGGATCTACATAAGCTACTAACCCTTATTAATACCGAAAACAAAACTTGCTATCTTGTTGGGGATTTCAAAATGACCTTATTCAGTATGGCGAGAACAGACATGTTAATGATTTTCTTGCCCTTCTTTACTCCCCTTCTTTTCTACCTCGTAACCAACTAGAATTACCGATAGCTCATCGACTCTTATTGGCAATATCTTTTTTAATAACCATAATGATCAGCTTTCCTCTGGTATAATTGTGTGTGAAATAAGTGACCGTTTACCATTGACTCATGTAATTCAACACAGATTCAACTCAAGGTATTCTACACATGATGAAAAATTTTTCTTTAAAAGAGACACTTGTACAGCCTCATTACAAAAATTTTCTGATGACCTTCGTTTAGTAGACTGGCGCTTTATCTACCTTAACTCCGATGTAAACAGTGCGTATAATAATTTCATTCATGTTGTTTCTACGTTGTACAACAAAAATGGTAAGTTTAAGAGGCTACGAAGAGGAAAATGTAAAAGTAATTCCCCTTGTATGACCAGGTGTATCTTAAATTCAGTAAGAATTAAAAACAAACTCTTCAAAAACTTTCTTAAAAACCTTTCTGTTGATAGCAGAGCCAGGTTTACTGTTTACAAAAATAAACTTACTAAAATTATTAGACAGGCCAAAGAAATGCATTATCAAAATCTTTTTGACAATAATAAAGGCAATCTGACTAAAACATGGCAGATAATTAAAGACATTACTGGATCTCATAAAATGAGTAATAAACTCTCCTTTTGCATAAACAATAAAATTGTAACCGATAAGCACGAAGTTGCAGAGGCCTTAAATAATTATTTTACTACTACTGGTCCAAACTTAGCGTGCAAAGTCCCTGGTCACTCTTCTACCTCTTTTAACTTAACGTCCAAAATCTCTACTCCCAATTCCTTTTTCCTCTCATCACAAGTGTTTCTGAAATGATTAGTGTGATTAAGAATCTTCCAAACAAAGCTGCCCCGGGTATAGATAATATTCCTGTGAGTAATTTTCAGCAAAATTGTCTACCTATTGCTGTGCCCCTGACTCACATTGTTAATTTATCTCTGGCTAATCGAATTTTCCCTGATCACCTTAAACTTGCAAGAGTTACGCCTGTTTTTAAATCTGATGGCCCTATGAATATCTAAAATTACCGCCCAATATCTGTTTTATATTCTTTTTCCAAAATATTCGAAAGAGTAATGCATAATAAGCTTTCTCACTTTCTTGAAAAACATAAGCTCCTCTCTGACAATCAGTTCGGTTTCCGTAAGAAGTATTCTACTTACATGGCCCCCTCTTACATGGTCTAATCTGCCCCAAAAAAGTTTTCCTAGGGTGTTAACTTCGTAGGGTAACCTCCTCCGCTGGGATTCCCCTTGAATTAGTGGTGTGCTCTTTTGTCTCCACTGCAAAGTCATACATATCACACATCCGTGTCCGTGAAAAATCGCTCCTCGAGCGATTCCTCACAGACGCGCCCACGGACACGGACACGGAACGGATGAATGGATGGCTGGTACTGTTTTTTTATGTGAGCGATTTTTCACGGACGCGGACACGCACGCGGACGCGGACTCGGATCACGCATCACGAATGGATGGCAGGCTTAAGTATTTGCATTGATGTTTCTATTATTAATCAATCCGATTCTGTTAAGTTCTAAGGGCTTCTCATCGATCCTCACTTGACTTGGGAATGCCACTTTGACTTATTTTGTAACAAAATCTCTACGACCATAGGCGTCCTACATAATCAAGCATCTTGTACCTCGTCGGGCCTTGCTTTCTCTGTTAATTACTCTTATCTTCCCTTATTTGTATCCTTTTGTATCATTGCTTGGGGAAACAGGTTCCATTCTTATCTTAATAGACTTTACGTACTGCAAAAAAGGGTCATTCGTCTAATTACTTCTTAACACTATGGGGCTAACACAGCTGACCTTCTTAAAGAATTTAAAAGTATTTTTGACATTTATACGCACCAAATGGGTATCTTTATGCCATGAGTTATTACCTTCCATGTTTCAAAGTATCTTTCATCTTAGTAAATCTGTCCACAACTACTGTTCCAGGCATTCAAAAAACTTTCACTTATATAGAGTCAACACTGATGTTAGTAAAACGTCATTTGTTACTTCCGGGTCTCAACTATGGAATAACCTTGATACTCAGCTAAAAAACGCTTCCTCACTTTTCCGACTTTCAAGAAATTTAAATTATATCTAATTGATAACTATTAATGTTATTTTATTTACTCCCTCATGGGTGGTGGGTGTTTAGGGTTTCTGGGAGGGGAGGTTGGCTGTTACTTTATTCTACTGTGTGTGTTATTGATCTTCTTTTTGTGTTTTATATGTTATCTACTTCTTGTAAAGGTGGCCTACTTAGTGCAAGCTTTTTGCTTTTTCAGGCTTCCTCCACCGTTTTCTGTTATTTTATATCTGCTTCTATTATTTATGATTTTTGTGGAAAATTAATGAAATGAAATGAAGTATCCTTAGACTATATCCTTGATATGTACATAATACCGTTTTAATCTAAATTACACATAGGAATGTGATATTAAGTTCATGTCTACATGTAATGTGATATTCTCTTCTTTTTCTTTTTTTTCCTTTTGTTTTTAACGTTTTAAATTGCAGACATTCTCTAGCAAAATACATGCATGGATGCAATATCCGAGATGCAGGTTCTCCTACTTTGCGCGTGTCAATTCACTAAACTGTAAATTGATTTTACAACAATTATCTCAGTTATTAGAATTATTCATAAAACCATGGAAGTACTTCCATGATAAAACGAACAACGCTGCTGTTCCCTGACCCAAAATACTCATCCGATCTCAAATAATTAGGCGAAGAACAAAGGTCGAGTTCTCGATCCCAACAGTCGCAATCCACAACAAAACTTAACTTTCATATTTTCGTTGGTTAGGCTTAAATGGAGTTGGACATCTGAGATATTGAGATATGGAAAGGAAAGCATTACTAACTGACGCGATGGAATGATTCTGGACACGTTTGACGATACAGTGCTGTTGCAAAGTAGTATTTAAACATAAATTAATTTCAAAATCAATGTCAATTTCCCTTTCAGTTCACTATTAATGATTTTAACCTTTTTGACGTCTTTCAGTTCTAGGAATTTGATAGTGAGTCTTCTAAGTTATGTATGCTTCAAAGAGTAGTTAACTTGTCGAAGAACAAGACAAAAAAAAAAAAAAAAAACCCTCCTGATAATACTACTAAGATGATCATAACAATCATATGTAACATCATAAAATTCATAGAAAACCATTAGCTTTTGGTATTAATACTCAATGAATCTGGTGTTAGGTGGTGTTACGACTGAATAAGTATGACTGTTATCATACGTCGTTACCGTATTTTTAATTAAACAATTTACACATTACAGGAAGGTGTTCATTTATATTAGAAGGGAGTGGGCTTTGCCTACCGTTTAAAGTAACTTTATTACAAGCAATTAAATATCAACGAGAGAACATGAGATATCACAGTTTCAATATCTAGTGGGCTTAATTACACGGGCCAGAAATATTACACAATATCACAACCATAATTAAGAAGATAAATATTGAAGTACCCTCAAGAGACGGAGGAAGTTGTTGCTGAATCAAATCTAAAGTATAACTGAGGAATCATTATAAAAAGAACCTGTAGAATCGTAAAATGGAAGACTCCAACAACTTGCTAGCTACTGTAAAGTTTTTTAATAAATATCTAATAGAACAGAAGAAACAAAGTTAACTTGAAAACTACACTCTAAAACTACACTCTAAAAGAGATGTGTAGACTTTAGCCAGCACTGTGGAAGTACGTAGTGCACATAGCAAAGAATGTGTAAAGAAATGCACATGATTGCGTAGGAATTACGCATATTTTTGTAGAAATTAAACATTTTGTGTTCATTGTTACCCAGAAGTGTAACTTTTTACACATTGTTTGCTACATGCACACCGCACTCTCTAGTGTAAGCCACTGCCGGTGTGTGAACTTCATTTGGTCTGTTTGTACACTCTAAAAAATGGATAAAGTTTTGACCAGCGCTCACACGATCGGCAGTTTCAACAACTGTTGGTTAAAATGTGCCCAAGGTCGGTTTCTAAAAAGACACTCAAACTAATTCTTTGGTAAAAAGTGCTCATCAGTTGGTGTTTCAAAAGACACAACGCAATTTTAGAGACAAACTGTTGCGCACCTTTTAACCAACCTTTGGTTGACACACAGTTACCCAGTGCTGGTCAAAAGTTTGCGCAACTTTTAAGAGCATATGCATTATTGGGCGTCAAATTGGTACTCGTTGGAGGTAGGCCATACTGTATATAATTTTTAACCTCCGTGCTCCTGTAAATCCCATTTTTCTGTGATGTTCTTCAATTCTGCCGCATTGTCCTACATGAGGGTGTGATAAATTAAACACTGCAGGACTGCAGCCTGCTTGGGCTGGGGAAGCTGTCATGCGATTTCAAAAACATTAATGCAACACGTGCTTTGTTTTTGTGCCGCTCTATACAGACAGTGTTTGGGCTTGTTCGGTGTCAGTGCCTAGTGCAAACTGGTAAAAACGTTCGTTTTAACAACTCTTCTTTAACCTTTGCACTGCAGAGATGACTCAGAGTCACTAGCCACGCTAAAACACAACATTTGTGCTTTATTTGTTCGTGAAGTATGTGTGCATGTTGTTCAAAAAGCTATGTATAAGACACAGACTGTATGTGCGAACTTCGTGCACGTTATACCATACAACCTTAATGCATATTATTTTCTAAGTGGGATTTCCTGGTTATTAGTCAGATATGGCTGAATATGACCCGGTCTGTGTTCAACATACTGTATTTCCAATTTATTAGCCCGCGTACTGTGCTGTGCATTACTGTTATAGTTCTGAGGAAAACTGTTGCAAGTTTCTCATCAATTTAGCAAGGTTTGTGAGCCTAACCAGGGTTGGGAACGAAGTAAATTTAAGTGGAAACGTTCTGTAAACTATGGCCAACATTCACATCAGCCGCAGTAGTAAGATCTGAACACATATATACAACGTTTATATATAGTTTAGCCTTATGGCTTACATGAACATTAGCGCTTTAGAGAAAGTCTTCACATTTTCTACACAAAAGGTATTTGTCCTTCTTTATGTATGTGAAGCGATGTTGGCCAGCTGAGTCTTAGGATATACGTCTCAATAAGTGGACTTAACTTTAAGAAGCAGGGAAAACCTTGGGAAAACGTTTCTGTTGTCTCCCTTTGGCATCATATCTTAGGGCCAGTTAAAATGTATTTTAAAAGAGTTAGCTGGAATCTCAAATAATGTGACGCATAGTTTGTAAACAATATTGGGGTAATTAAAGAAGCTACTGGGTAGACATGTTGAATTCATCCCAGAGATTCTTGTAAATGTCCAAAGGCAAGCATGTTGTGTGAGCTTGGGATAATAATCAGTCAATATTAGTACAAAGAATTAATACAGGGAGATTTTCAATTATCATTATTGACATAGAAATCAATATATATGAGCCTGAAAAGAAGCAATGGTTCTGAGAACAACTAATAAACGTAAAGGCTCCGTCGTGTCCCAAAATACGTTCAGGGGCAAAGGTCTCACAAATGTAAACATCAGGTCTTATTCACATTACCACGCACTTTTCCTGGCATTCCCTATTCTGTACATTAAAAACGGTAGGCATTATTCAATTGCTCTTTGGTGTCAGATTGAGCAAAATGTTCGTTATAAATGAAACTTCTTTTTATTGCAATGCTAGTGGTGGCAATCAGAGGGGCATAGAGGTCCATTCCCCTCAGATTTTATCGCAATTTGTCCCCTCCTCTAGCTGCTCTATCAGTTACGCCAATGAGAATTAACCAGTTGAACCTTTCATTGGGCTTGTTTTTCATCCAGAGGTATACTAACACCTCGGACCTTTCGGGGGCTTCAACTGGACATTACCCTCAGGGGCGTGAGCTTCGCGTTCAGTTTCGCTATGCACGCAAAACGTTTTGTCTCGTGCTCAACAGTTTCTTTTGTTCCTAGTGTTCCCTCTCCAATTTTGAAATTCTGGAGCCGTCACTTACGACATTCTGTCTGAAGGAGCATCTTTCCTAAGGCGCCCTTAAACTAACTGAACCTTGTTTAAAGTGCTCGTGTTTAAGTGCAGAATTGCTAATGACAGACTGTTCATAAAAGAGAAATTCCTTTCATAACAGTAATTTCCCCAATTCTCCATTCTGTGTAATTTGTAGGGCATCCTGTAACTGGACAGTACATTCAATGCACCTCCTTGGTTAGTCACAAACCTATTTTATTGCACAAGGCCGTGTTCTTGTGAGCATGCGAGACTAAAATGTGTAATTCTAAGCATTCTCTTTGCGTTTGTAAAATCTCATATAGCTACTCAGCATCTTTCAGGGTGTGATGTAATCAAAGAGCACCAACCAAATGAGAATTTTCACATACCGTTCACTTAAAAATGTATTTGGGAGTGATGATACAAAACTAAGGCCACTATCTTTGGCGTTTGTTTACGTTTTCTTGGTCTGGGCAAGGAGCTGTCAGGGAGCTTAAACCTTGCACTCTGAAGGATATTCCACATGAGAATCTTTGTTACTTGTCTATGGTGGTAAAGTTTTAATGGCAGTGATATATATACAAAATATCTATTTGTAATTTTGTATGTCAGAATGTGCAGTGACGTGCGGAGAAGGGGGAGATTGGGCCATGCCCTCCTCACGGATGCCATTTTTTAAGATTCTAAAAATTCATAGTCCTTCTTTACTAACACAGATTTTACTTCTAAAGGTAGCATATGTGGCACCACATTGCGTGTTAGGACACCCAATTTCTAAAAAAAAAAAATCAAAAGGGGGCCCCTCAGTGATGCCATTTTTTTTTAATTCCTACAAATAAGCAAATTTTGTCAAATTCAAAATTTTACTTGAAAAGGTGGACTCTATAACACCCTGGTGGCACCGATTGCCTCTGAGGACATCTACCTTTATCAGAATTCTGAAAAGGGAGTGGTCCATCCCTTAGACTCCTCCCCCGGCCGGCATAGACGTAAGTGACGGGGCATGGAAGCGGAGCGTTCAGGTGCGGTGAGCGATAGTTTGCCATTTATCATGCAAGAGATTTTAGGGGTAAAATCAGGAACAGTGGGGAGTTCGAGCAGTCACAAACAATTTCATCAATTAAGCGGATCTTGAGTGTTAGCCAGAAGTCACAAAAGAGAAGCATTGCAATACTTTCAATTTTGTTGTATAGATTTCCCGAAAAGAATCAAGATCATTTATATAATAGTGGTAAAACATTTTATGTGGTAATATTCTGATCACTTAGCATGTTGCTGATTGTTTGTTACTGTAAACGAATGCTAAACATCAAGATTGTTTAGATTCTCTTTCCAAGCATGGACACGCAGTTGTCGGCCATCTGAACTAATGGTGGCGCTCTGCTAAGGTAGTCTTTCGGGCATAGTAACATTTTTCGGGCCAAAGTATATTTAAATAAGTTTCTCACTTTGCAATTTGAGAACTTATTTTGAAGTGATCATTTTATTGCAAACAACATACGAAGATAGCGTCTAGTTAGATTCTTCGTATAAGTCTGGAAAACCGGCCATCTGAAGGGTCTGATTTTTCGAAATTTTCTCTACGCTCCGCGTCAACCAATGGTCGCGCTCCGCTAAGGTAGTCTTTCGGACAAAATTACATTTTTCGGGTCAAAGTATTTCTTAACTCTCTGATCACTTTGCAGTTTGTCGAAACTTATTTTGAAGTGAGCAAACGACAAAAGAAGATATCGACTCGTCAGATTCTTCGTATAAGACTGGAAAATGTTATTTCCGGCCATCTGAAGGGTCTAATTTTTCGAAATTTTCTCTTCGCTCCCCGCCAACTGATGGTGGCGCTCCGCTTAGGTAGTCTTCATGGCAAAACGACGTTTTGTGGCCAAGACAAAAACAGCAACCTCAAATGCTCCCGTTCGCCTGTGCCGATCGATGTTCTTTTATGTTGGCTCCTAAAAGTATGCAAATTTGAAAACAAATTTTACCTCGAAAGGTAGCGTAAATGGCATTAGATTGCATGTAAAGACACAAAAATTAGTTCCGTTTTAATCTCATGAACCACCATAATTCAACTGTTAACACTGTTTCTGTCAAAGTGAGAGATCTTGCAGCATTTTGCATCTAGGCTTCTTAAAACCCCCTTTGCTTAGACCCCTTTCCCAGGCCGGTGATCACTCAACATACTGCATCGCCCCCTCTTCAGAGAAATCCTAAGTCCGCCACTGGGGGTTTGAAAACCCCGAAAAGGGTACCTCGTGGATGTACCCTCTTCGGGTACCCGTACATTTATTGGTTGTAGTTACTTCTTATTGAAAACATACAAATTGCTTTTGATTTACCGAAGGTAATTTGCATTGAATTGAAATCAATGGAGCATTAAAACTTTAAAGACTGCTCTAAAACATCAAACTGTGAAAACCTTGAAAACAATTTCGCAAAAAGAAACTTGTTGTTGGTGGTAGGGTCTAGTGTCATTGTAGGTCAGCAGAGGTCCATCTGCCATATGATATGTTGCGAATACGTCACATTTTAGAAATTCCCTTTAAAGTAATAAATTATTATTGAAAACGATATACCTCATATACACACTATAGAATCAAAAGAGTGAACTTAGTCACTCTTTTATTGAGTGAAAAGTGTGAATTCACTCCATTGGAGTGAAAAATCACTCCCAATAGAGTGCAATTCACTACAGGAAGAGTGAAAATTCACTCTTCCACGAATACCTGCAATGGTCACTTTTTTAGAGTGATCACTCTAAGCGGTCCATTAACAGTAAAACTTCGTTTAGAGATTTAAGACGGTAATCGGGCATAACATGAGGAAATCGTGGATGAAGTCCTAATCCACCTTTGGATGCGCGAAACGAAAGACGTTTTTCGAAATTTTATTTCCATATCATTTCTGTAAGCAAACAAGCATTGAAGGTCCATATCGAGACAGTTTCAGTCCCCCATCAGAGCCCATATACGAATCACAAGACGAGGGTTCTACCTGATGATTCCTACAGATCTTTTAACTAGTCCCTTCGTGTTTCTTAGACATTTGTTTTCAGAAGACGGTGATGAGACTTAAACTTTGAGGTAAAGTGTAATCCGCGCGAAAATTGTGATAGTTTGAGAACCATTTTTGATAAAGCTTGACGAAAGTAAACCCACGGCTTGGTCGAAAACATACCCACCCTACTCCTTCAAGAATAAAGCTTACTATCTGTTGAGAAAGTCGATGCGGGCATGTGTGTCCCAATTTCTTTCTGCTAGTGTCATGAAATATAGTGTAAACTGTGGCAATTGCCAATCAAGAAGGCCTAACATATTTTACAGTAGTTCACTAGAACTATTACGAAACCAACGATACCGTTGAACAAGCTGAATGCGATTTAGATTCCATTAAACATTACTGAAAACACAGAACCGAAGATTAAAGTGTACAAGCAAATTTTTGGTAATTTCATTTTTTTTTTGTTTTAAGAAAACAATTTAAATACATCCATATTTCGTTCGAAAGTGACTCCTTGCAGACAGAGGACGGAGATGTAAGCCTATTGATAGTTTCTAGATAAGTGTCTTAACAGAAAACTTCCGCGTAATTTTATTTCCCTTTTAGGATCATAACTAAGGATCATAAGTTAAAAAGCGCGAATCATGAAGAATGCGCGACAGGTATGCCGAAATGTTGCATAAGAAACAGTGGCGTAGCTAGGATATTTTCCAGAGGGGGCAAAGATATGAAATTTCCCCAGAACTTTTCCTGGGCAATGTGTATGTACTTCATATGAAATATGCAAATTTACAAGTATAACAACATTTACCAGGTAATTATGTAATATTACCTGTATTTTAATCTTAGAGTATAACATAGAAAGATTAGAAATAACAACTCTAAGAATATTTATTTTGGTCAACGATATCTGGTTTATTTGTATGTACCAACGCAGTGGCGTACCCAGGATTTCTCTGAAGGGAGAGGGGATGCAGTATGTTGAGTGATCGCCAGCAATGGGGGGAGGGATCTTTTGGCGTTTTCAAGGAGCCTAGATGCAAAATGGTGCGAGATTTTCAACTTTGACAGGAACAGTGTTAAAAGTTGAATGGTGCTGGTTCATGAGGATAAAACTGAAACTTTTGTGTCTTTACATGTATTCTTATGCCTTTTACGCTACCTTAAGAAGTAAAACTTGTCATTAGACTTACATACTTCCAGGGGTCAAAATAAAAGAGCATCAATCGGTATAGGCGAAAGGAAGCACTTGTATTTGCGGTTTTTCTTGGCCACAAAACGTTATTTTGCCACTAAGATTATCTAAGCGGAGCGCCACCATTGGTTGGCGCGGAGCGCACAGAAAATTTCGAAAAGTCAGACCCCTCAGATGGCCGAAAATAACATTTCCCAGACTTATTCAAAGAATTTAACGAGTCGCTGTCTTCTTTTGTCGTTTGCAATAAAATGCTCACTTCAAAATGTGTTAGCAGACTGCAAAGAGATCAGAGAGTTAAGAGCTACTTTGACCCCCAAAATGTAATTATGCCCAAATGACTAAGCGAAGCGCCACCATTAGTTGGCGCGGAGCGTAGAGAAAATTTCGAAAAATCAGACTCCTCAGGTAGTTAAAAATTGCGTATCTATGCCTGTAAAGAGAATCTAAACGTGCAGTCTTTATTTTTAGCTTTTGTTTGCAATACGAAAAAAACACAGGAACATGCTAGGTGATCAGAAAATTACCACATAAAATGTTCTAGCACTATTAGGAAATTGACAGAATTTGCCTATTTGTAGGAATTAAAAACTGGCATTTACTGAGGGGCCTTGCAGAAACAACCTTTCCCCCTTTGAAGATTTTTAAAAAATTGGGTGTCCTTACATGCAATCTGGTGCAACATGGGCTATCTTTTGAAGTAAAATCTGTGTTACTGAGGTATATCTCAATGACATGCTGATAAAAGATTTTAATGCCACTCACAATCTCAGATCTAACAGTGACACATTACGATTGGTAGTTCCACGCACCACTTCCAAGTCGAACGGTGACCGTGCCTTAATGGTTGCAGGTCCTAGACTCTGGAACTCCCTTTCTCTCTCAGAAGTGTCTCGAATACCTCAAAATTTAAAGCTGGTCTAAAGACTTACTTTTTCAACCAATAGTATTATCTCTCATTTATTACTTGTAAAGTGCGCTATATTAAGTCTAATTTATATATATATATATATATATATATATATATATATATATATATATATATATATATATATATATATATATATATATATATATATATATATATATATATATAAATATATATATATATATATATATATATATTTCTATATATATATATATATATATAAGTGTAGAAGGCTACATTCACCGAGTAAGTTCTAGCCCAGGAGATGGTATCATGGACCCGTTTATTGCTACACCCCAAGTGAGCAGAAAGCTATTTTCCCGAACTGGCCTGCAAGTATGCAACGATTTAACCTGCGTAGCGCCTCTGTGGCTGCTGCCCCCTGGACCTTTTTTCGTAGCGATGAGCAGCTGAAAGAAAAGACTTCGTCCGCTCCGCGGGGTACCAAGGATTAGGCTAAGTAACAAAATCTATGTCCATGGATCCCGTTCATTCTAACGTTATGTTTATCGTAAGCAATGGATTGTTTCAGCCCCGTCCATGGTTATGTACACAGAGTAAAATTGGTATTGTTTAAACCCCTCTCGCTACTAGCTTGTAGGACAATATGACCTCAGGAGTCTACGTTAGTGACTTGACAGTTTTTTCATCCTTTCACTGAATTCCCGGCCAAAGTGTACAACGCAGAGATTATGTACAAGGTGATGATATTCTTAAGATCGGTTCTACAGCCTTTCAGTGTTAGTTGTACTGTATCAGCTGTTGTTAAATTTCTGAAAAACAGCTTCCTGTGCTCTGGAATGCACTGATTATAACACCCTCGCGTATACAAGAGAATATTCAATCTGCTGCGCGGAGAGGACATTTCTGTGGAACGCGAGTCGGGCCGCTTCATGCGACACTGGATCTGGGTTTATTTTGGTTTATTTGTTGCATGAAAAAAGAATAAATGTATGAAAAATGTATCACAATTTCTAATTCTAACAAAAAATTTGAAAAATGGGAAAAGGGCATATCATTATTTTTTCAAATTTCCCCAATTTCATCAAATTTCCCCAAATTATTTTCCAGGGGGCAACTTGTCATGACAAATGAATTCAGATATATACCAATATTTTCGCTCGTGAATGTTGTGCTCTTACATAATCTTAACCATTAGCCTATGAATACGAATAATCAACAAATCCGGGATAATTAGTAATTCGAATTTGTTTGAAACACTTTAAGAAATACTAATATCAAACAGATTGAAAGGGCAGCAATTTGTGTAAAATTTTACACAAATTCAGTTGAAGTACTCACTTATTTCGAGTAGAAATACTCATTTTCGTGAGTATCCTAATTTTTAAACAAAATCGTTTAAATATTTTTTAGAGTGTACACTTATGGTGGCCAAACGGGTCAGAAAAATTCAAGTGGTGAAATCCTTTTACTTTTTGTGTTTTTGAAGTTAAGCCGCAGTCACAAAACATCGAATTCCGATTCGTTTTTTCGGTTTTTTGTTAAAATCTTCTTTATCTCTGGCAGGAAGGAGCCTATAATTTGTCACACACTGTGAATATATGATGTGCATCTGATGTCTATGAATATAAATTGCCAACTTATTTTTTGTAATGTCACACCCAGACATCGGCATACATTTTTTATCGGACAGCGCATTTAGATAAAAATTTGTATGAACCATGTCGTAATCCGATCCGAAATCGTTGCCGTGTGACCGCGGCTTTAGTCCGTGCAAACCACATCCACGACACCTCAGTAGGTCTTCACCTACCATTTACCTTCCCAAGTGCAGAGAACGTTAAGAGCGTAAAAAATATGATGTCATGGGAAAGGACCACGGCGACAAAATTACGATGTTTACTAAATAACAATTTAGGCAATTTAGGCTAAGCGCAGTGGTTTATATAATGCAACGACTACGATGGAACATGTAATATGCCTACAACCAAGTCCCAGATTTGAATTATTTATATTTAATTGTTTAGACCTTACTCGGCCAAGATCTGCAGCAGTAAAAGTAACACAGGTAACGTCTTGTAGCTTAGTCAGTATAGCCATCGATTATCACATACATTACGTACTACCCGAGCTGTTTTTCTCCCTAGAGATCAAAGAACACGCAATGTGCAAAATTAGACATGGAAAACAGAAGTGGGATTATTACATTTTAATGTAGGAATGTACTTTTAATTTGGAGTTCTGAAGACGCAGTGTTTAGAGTTTGAGATGCAGATTAAAGCGTTAAAAGAAGTGACCGATGCTGTTTTTCTAAAGTGTACTGCCGTGTTGTCCTTCTATCTGCTTAACCATGACCAGCTGTAACAGGTCCCCTTCACACAGAGATATCGAACCAATTCCTTCTAAGAGGTGGAAAATGTTCTCACAGTGTCAATACTCAGCACAAGTTCGTACTTCATTCCCTATCAAGTGTCATGAAGCAGACAAGTCCTTTGGAGAAGATTCAGAACACTTATTTAGCCAAAAACCGCAATCCAAACAATAGTTCCCTGGGATCCCCACTTTTTTCCCTCATTGAGAGGGAAGAACTGTTTGTTTTAGCTGGCGAAGCAACAACTTCCACAAAGTCACATGATGTACTATAGAAATATATTTGTTCATCTTTGAGAAACTTGGCGTTGCAGGTGGTAATTCATCTTGTTGCAGGCTCCCCGTCAAAATCCCCGAATTGGCGCGTATATGGTTACCAGAGTCTCAAAGGAGCTGTAGTCGCTATGTATAGGTCCTAAAAACTTATTCTGGCGTCTTCTTGCTGGAGCGGTCACAGGGAAAGATTGTTAGTATTTTAAAATTGTATATACGTTTTGAATAATGAATTGTGCCGCAAAACAGGAATATTAAACAAATGGTCCAAGGAAGTTGAGGATCAACTGCTTACAAATTCATTTCATTTTAACATTTTCAGGTTTCCTTCATAGGATGGTTCTGGTAATTGGTAATAGGTGTGATCGCTTTCCCGAAATGAAAACCACAATCATTCTGTTCTGTTTCCATGTCATCAATAAAATGTATCTTTTCTAGGTCTTACTCTGTACATACTAATGTCACTATTTTGGCTCCTGGTAGCGTGGATGTATGCGCTTTCTTGCTCCTACAGTTTACCTGGTAAGCGTTCTAATGATAACTGTTTTAGATGTAGCTTCTGCTCTTAATTTCTGTCCAATGGTGTTGTTCAGTTCGTTGAATTTTCAAATGCTCTGCTCATACAAAATGTGAACTATACCTCATTCTTTTTTGTAGTGGTCACGGTTTATATATGAAAATTGTAAGAATACTGCTTAATTGGATTAAATGCCTTCTAAACCAAGTTAGATGCCAATCAATACTACAATACATGACTCAACCGACACGCTGTGGAACCTTGGGTTTAATAACAGAATCCTTTTACATGGACACTGACCTGAAATCGGTTCCGAAATCATATTATACTAGAACTGCCTTATTCCAATCCAAATAAGATTCCGTTTTCAAATTATGACAATAATAAACTTGTCACTAAGTTACGATCAGCGTAGCCACTCAGAGTGCTTCACAATAAAATTGTGAACATCGGTAAATCCCTGAAACTTTAGGAGCTCACCATAAACATTATGACCTAATAGATGGTTCTCAGTGACTTCACACCTCGGGGTTAACAACCGTCATGCAATAGCTGGGCAAGCCTGCATGCCGGGGTTATCCAACGAGATGGGTGAAACACTCCATATACAAAGTTACTCTGACGTCACGTGAGAAATATGAGAAGGCTTATAATCAAATGTTTGAACAAATGAGGGTTACTTTCTCACTTGATTTGGTTCCAGTTCGATCTAACCGGACGTATTAGAAAATTTGTTTTGAATCACACCAACGTTCCATTCAAAACGAGAATTTTGTAATTTTTTACTTTTGTTTCACCCTATTGTTGGCAGTCGAGGGAAGCATTCAGGCCTGTAAGTCGCCCCAGTATGTCGAATTGGGAAAGAGAGCAACTATCTCGTGTGATTTTGATAAAAGTCTTTACACTGTTAAAAAATTTCTCTGTAACTTTACATAATTTTTATGGCAAATTTTTTTCCAACAAAATAATGTTTTTTTTACAGCCAGACTGTAATCATGAAAAAACATTAAGGGTCTGTTTTTTCTTTACAGTTTTTGCATGTTAATTAGTTTACAAAAGTCTACTGTAAATCGAATTACAGAATTGTTCTGTTTTGTTTACCTTAATTTTATGTAAATTTACAGCCTACTGTTTTCATTCCCGACGTTTTAATATTTATTATAAAATCGCCTTTTTACCTTTCATATGTTATTACGTAACATACACTTCACCATTACGTAGATCAGGTATTTGCTTATCAACGTTATGTGTCGTTACGAAGTTGTTTTCAATAAAAAAACATATTGAAGATGCTTTGCTGTCATATTGTTGTCAAGTAGACTGCTATCTCTAGGAACTTTGTAATTGGAAAGTAACATTTTTTGTACAATATAATAATTGTTTTTAAAATAAATATGACAAAGAATGCAAATACATTGGTTGCAAACATTTCCAGACAAGGTAAACAATAAGTTTATCACTTCCTGATTAAAAAACGCCAAAGAAGATATTATTCAAAGCAACAGCAATCCTTTTGTTAGGAAAATGCCTACAAAATAAGCTCCACCCATTTATGCAAAATGAGATTTACGTTATAAAGTGCTAAATTTACAGACTCTTTCAAGTAAATTTGTGAAACGTTTTTAATTTGCTCCGATCAAGTGCATGAGCGCCTGTGGCGATGAGTTGACATCAGTATACCAATTGTCAGTGCTCTGAAATTAGGGCCTTACAATTTCTTTTTACTTAAAAATGTGTGACAAAACACCAGTTGTATGTTATTTATAACTAAGAACGTAATAACTAAGTATGCTTTTATAATAAATGTAAGTTAATTTTCAAATAAGGCCATAAATTTGCCAAAAATGTGTTTTTTTTTTTAAACTGAAACTTCGCAGAACGATGCATGTTATATATTGAAAATTTTCTGGCTATTTCTTATTTGTTTGTTTGGGCTTATTTTTGTTTCTTTTCAGCTTAAAAACAAAATGAATGTTCGTTAAATGACAGTATATTTATGTGAAATCAGAAAAATACAAAATACTGTTAAAATTTCTGTAAATTTACAGAAAAAGTTTTACAAAGCAGTAAAATTTGGTTAAAAAAGCAGACAGAAATGGTTTTTCAAATAAACAGAAAAAACATGTTAAACAACCTTTTTTTATTGTAGCAATACAAAGTGTCTGTAAAGATACAGAAAATCTCTATTTAAAGTAAAATACAAAAAGTTTAAGTTAAAAAAAGTCTGTAAATTTACAGAAATTTTTAACAGTGTATGGAGTGTTTTGGTTCAACACGACGAGTATAACGAGTCAGGAACGGCCATTTATGATCATCACAGAATCAGAGAAGAGCGGACGAGGATATTCTTCCGGAGAATTTGATGTCAACGACATCAAATCTTTGATAATCAATAAAGTTTCCTTGCAACATGATACTTCATTTGCGGTCAACGTACTTTACACCAGTGACGGCGATCCGAATGTGGAAAACGTTCGTGTCATTGTGTTTGGTAAGTTTTGAAACATATATTTATTTAAATGGTGGAACAATTCAACCATTACTTGGAAACCAACTTGACAGACGAAATACAGCCCAACATGACGACAGATGAAAAATATAGACCAACTGTCTTCAATATTTACGTCAAAGGCGACATTTAACCATTTGAGGTCTGCATATAAATGCATTGCCTTCAATGTCAGATTTCACCGTTACCTCCTGTTCTTCATATTAATCTACAATATATAAATTATTTGCGCATCTTCTCGAGTTTCGCTGTCTTGTTTGACAAAACCAACAATTTTAAGGAAACATTCATTTGGTAATTCCTTCCTTGTTGTTAATTTACTTTCTATATGAAGATGTCGTGTTAAGGCTTCTACTTCTTCTTCTTCTTGGGCTTTTTATAATTGAGCATGCCCTGGCAGTTCAAAATTGTTACTAAAAATTCCCATCGTAAGAGTGTATTATGTGTAAGTGTGCAAGCAACTTTTGATCGAATAAATAATCTCTTACTTTGTTGTGCTTCTACTTTTTCTGTTGTCGGTTTGTTTAGATCAATAACAAGTTTATCTCTATGATCCTCTTACTCGCCAGAGTTATCTTCAGTTTCCGTAATCTTGGGACCTATGTCGGACACTAACTGGTCAGTTCTTACTGGTCAATACCAAAACATCTTTTCTCCTATTCAAGGTTACGTAAATGGTGCTCATTCACATGCAGATACCGATTCCAGAGAAACCTTTCCCCAAACGTCCTCGTCATTGTTTTTCTAATCTTCGCTGTTTCACTTTTATTTATACACTTCTGTTTGCCATAGTGATACCAGAAAATCTCTATCCAGTTATTGACGCATGCGACGGAAATGGGTTTTGTTACCAATCAACAAATACCGAGTTTACAATGACTTGCTCCGTTCGAGACAGCCGACCACCACCTAGACTAAACTTGTTATTGAAGACCTGTGAAGGTGACATCAGTCTACCTTCAAATAAAACCACCCTTCCAGAGGGCACCTTGTACACCACTATCATACAAGCAACAATCCGATTTAATGAAACAAATCGTCTGCTACTCATTTCCTGTCAAGGTAGCATCACACCACATGTCGAAAATGAGACTACTATACTGATAGAAAGTAAGCAAAGTGACCCATTACGAGAACACGAGAGACTAAATGCTCACATCGGCTCTGACGTGACATCGTCTTGTGGAGATGATACCGCTTCATATTTTGTGTGGAGGAAAAAAGGCCAACAAAGGCCCATAGCTGTCGGTATGGGTTCCCGTTATGGCAATGCGACCAACGTGTACAATAACAAATTTCGATTGGCCAGTCATAACAACAGCCTTGTTCTTGTATCTATTGGAAGGGAAGACAACGGAACTTATATTTGTGTATGTGGTAATGGGACTTCTTCGACGACGAAAGTTTTCGAAGTAGCCGTTGATGGTAAGCTTAACTTTTCATATTTTGTTTGATTCGAAACGTTGCTCTTCAGAGCATCTGGAAACTGGCTCTGGGGTATTAGCATTCCAATTGTTGGGTATTGTGGTTTCATTCATCCTTTATTCTAGTACAAAATTTCTCACAATTTCCAGAAAGAAACGTTTAAAAAGATAAACAAAGACAAAAACATAAAAAACAAAACTAACTTAGGATATCAGAAACTACGAAAGTTGGTCCAATAGGCGCTGCTTCGTAAATGAACAATTTCTAACCAGAGAGACAAAAGGCTAAAGGACATCTTGCCGAAAGAAGTGAAAGACATCTAGTTTGTCATCTTGAGCAATTATATGTATTAACAAACAGTTTTCAAGGATTTTGCTGTTTTATCTATACAAAAACTTCATGCAACAGTTGACTTCCGTTGAAAATCAGAATGCAAAACTGGATTGACGTTTTGATGATGCAGCATACTCACAGTCCAAAAAATGACATGATTCACCACCCATCATTCAGTCACTTGTCAAATACTGTCTTAACTTGTTCAAAAAGTAGTTTTGTGTTCCTATTTGGTGTGTAAAATTTATTTTGACATAAAACCATAAAACGCCATTCGGACTTCTTGGGAAAGGTAGTGAGTTGTAACCATTGGTGACCCTAGAGACGAAGAAGATTTGTTGTTATCATGATTTTGATATCTGTGAACTCTGACAACCTTTAACCACTTGTCACCTTTGCCATCAACCAAAAACAAAAGGTTTTTCCTCTGAAGGAGTGTCTGCCTTTCCTAATTTGAGATAGCAGCGTCACAAAAACGCTAGCATTCACAAACGCAGGTCTTAACCATCACAGCGTCCTAGCCTGCCTTCGGCAAGCAATTTAAATGTAGTAATCCAAACATGAATGGAGTTACAGCTGTTCCACCTGTTTTATTGCACTGGTAATTAACATAAAAGGTGTTCAAGATAACCCTTTTTAGAGTGAATACTTTTAAAAGTCTTACTAGTTCGTTCCTGGCAGTTTTACCTCTGCGTCTATGAAAAACGAAACATCCGATAACCTTGGACTTCCACCAAAACCTGTAAAACCCAACGCCTGATGATTCTCCATAAAACAAATTTAGCTTGCAAGTATGAAAAGTGGCAACTCTGCCTGACAAATCTTGCTTACCAAGTTTTCGCTTTGAAGTCTTGCCGTCACATCATACGATGGCTAGTCTATTGCAAATTATTGCCAATGTCATTTGTACGTCTGAGTTCGGTAGCAAGTACTCGATACCTGTTCTCATTTCCCGGACAGGCATACCAGCTTGAGAACAACTCTGTAAGTCGCGGGACAGGCAAAGCACAGGTGTGACAGAGTATTTATGCTTAAATGTATAGGCGTTGGAGAGGGACCGTTTTGGGGTAGTTCCGTGTATCTGTTCTACAGTCTGACAATGACGGCGCCAGAATGTCGTAATAGGGGAACAACCACAACTGAGGGCAAAAGAAAATGTTGGAGGCAAATGTTTCCCTTCCGGTCCGGAGGCCCAGGGGCAAAGTCCCTGTGGTGAAACTACGGGAAGATATGATGTTTAAGCATATCTCTGGTTGAAAAATTAAGTTTTAGGAAAGTTATATCATCTATTTTTTCAGTTTACCCAAATAATTACCGACCTAAGATGGGGAAATTGGGGAAAAGAAAAATATCAAGGGACAAATGTCCTTCGTAACCCGTGGAGCTGCCTCTGCTGTTCTACTGTTTTCGTAACATTCGTATTTTGGGTCGGGTGTTAGGTACACCACTCAGACCTAGTCGTTTGTGATCACTAACTGAAATATCGGAAAATAATCTCGAATTAACCATAACGAACGTTTTATACGTAAAAGGTGGATATGGGATACATAGCCTGTAGTAAGTCAAGTAAAAGAACCCTCTTGTTGACAAGAGTGTTAAAATGTAACACATCGTCACCGATACTGGAATTGAAAATCGTTATAAACTGCTGTGCTCAAAACTGCAAAATGGATAAACAGAGTTACTTTATTGAAGTACCCATACTTTACATGTTAATATCTCACACAAAGGTCCCGCGATTGCAGGAACCCTTTTGCCTTTGTCGATTTCAGAGTTGATATGGAACTCACTGAAAGTGGTTGAATAATTCTTATCAGCCTCGTTTCCCACATTTTCACCTACTACATCATTAGCTTCAAAGTGTTTTTAGGTGAAAAGAAGTCAAACTGAAAACTTTGTATGTAACTATGTGTAATTTAACACGTGCATGTGGAAGAACGCCGTTGTTCACATAAACGTCTTAGTCTTCAGTGGAGGTGAAAGGTAATACGAGGCTCTAATCCAGACACCTTCGTAGACCTTGAAATCTTAAGGTCAATGAATGGTCAACTAACGTTCCCCTCGATTAAAGAAATAAAAGATTAATATCCTCACTAAACACAATTAACCTGCTGTAGAAACGGGCAAATAGCCCTCTGTTTTGATTGGAAATGTTTTAGTGTTGATTACCACCTAGTTATTCTGTCATAGACTGAACAACTACTTACAGGTGCTAGTAATTTGCAAACTTGCCTTTTCTTACATCGTATTTTTCATCTTCACCGACAGATTTTGCAAGAGGCCAACCATTGTTCACCTCTCATTTCATAATGTTTCCAATTCTGTTCCTAATTCTAATCATTATGTTCGCCACAGTCATTTATATAGTAAAAGGTATTTAATTTAACGGATTTTTATTTATTTATAAAATAAACATACAGTGTGGATTTGGCACATGTTAAACCCTGTTGAACTTCAATACCACTTTTTCAAAAAGATGTGAATTTACTCTCGAGCAATCAAAAATTAGGAAACATAGTGTTGCTTTGCTTAATGCTTATATGTCAAGTTAAACAACAGTAGATTACTACTTTTGTAAAATAAGCACAACATAACTTAAAGTTGTCACTACTTCTAAGTCACATTTAGCATGGCTCTCATTTACATCGAAAAATTATGTGAATACAGATTTTTTGTACCCAACAGTAAGAACGAAAGGAAAATCAGAAGAAATACAGTCTAAGGCATCTACAAGGGAGGTGAGCATCTGCATGTTAAAAGCTAATATGCTTTACTTACTGGACCATAGCAATTACCCTCACCATGGTGTGTGAGTGAGTGTATATGTTGCATAGAGAACAGAAGAGTGTGATTGTGTTTGTTACACCAGGTTTGGAACAATGCCTTTTCAAATAAGCCTTATACGCATTGACACCACGAAACGTTTTTGGATACACAACAGTAACGTAATCTGTATCACTGTCACTTTATGTGCGGCGTAGACATCGCAAGGTGATAAGAAGCGTATTCACTATATTTTCTCTCTATGAATTGGTGGAAGCTGCAATGAAAGCACTTGCCTCCAACATGAAGAAATTTCACTTTCTTCTATGACGTCAAACGCATAAGTTCTTAAGACTATGAGAATGATTTTTCTAGGTCTGTAATACCGCTGAAATAATTTATATTACCAAACTGTTCAGAACATTTGAACTATGAATGGTAAATAATATTCATTAAAAGGTGTGAGGGCATCTAAATTCCAACACATTTTGCCTGCTTCTGCTCAAGTAATCAATAGATGTGTATTGCATTTATACATCCATGAAGCGTGGTTGGAGGTTTAAACGCAACAAACAAAGAATGGACGTTACATTCCATGAAGGACCCTTATTGGCACAACAGGCTAATTCCTGTAGTCAGCAAGCTAAACAACGTTTTTATTTCTCCTAAACATTTTCAAACCGTTGATAATTATGTCATGTGTTCGCCGTTAAAGCGCACCATGCCATTGCAAGGTCAAACAGTTTCCACTGACTTTTATACATGCCTTACATAATGTGCGTATTAGCGCCCAACGGGCAAGGTGACTGGGGTCGAAAGATTCCCCACAGGCTTAGCAACAAATACAGCTGTATTAGTGCAAAATATACCAATGGCAAAATTTATGTAATTATTTTTGGTACCGTACTAAGACAGTACGTTCTAACGCAATAATGTTTTCCTCCAGTGACTTTCTATATCAATATGCATAGTTTTTGACATAACGAGAAGGCTGTAACCTGGGCGGTTTGGGGGAGTTGAACCCCCCTTGACCTAATCTTGAAATGCAAAAAAAAAAAAAAAAAAAAACCTAAATTAGGGGCTTTTCCCTCTCCCATTAGACTTTTACCTCATATTGTCACCCACCCCCCCCCCCCCCCGACACATTCCTGGCTACGCTACTGAAACTATTAAATACATGTCCTAAAATTGTGCAAGGTTGAGAGCCAGTTTTCTGATCCTCTTCTTTTTCATCTACTGTTTTGCTGAGGTTACATGTTTCGCATATCGATAAGAGGATATGGAATTAGCGTTCGTTGTTAGACCTAGTGTTGACAAGTATGTTACAAGGCATGAAAGAATTGAATAATTATTTTTGGTCATGTACATTTAATGGAAATGTGTGCAAATGTGTATGTTTTTGTTTCCAGACTATGCCAATGCTTTCCAAAAATCCCACTGTTGAAGATATAAAAAGTAAGTAGCTCGTCCCTTTGAACCCCCTTGAATCCCCTTCAACCATGATCATTCTCTGATCTCTTCTTGAACCATGACTATTCTTTTTACGAGCTCTTAAATCTTATGGTGTAAATAACAGTATTTTACTTAATTTTTATCGTTGTATAATTGAAAGTGTTTTAACAACGAACATTTTAGTATGGGTTGGCAGTACGTGTAAAACTGATTTCAAGAAACTACAATCTGTTATAAGAACTGCTGAGGGTATCATTGGTATGGGCCTGCCATCTCTTCATTCTCTGTACCAAGAACGTACTCTGAAACGCATTTCAAACATTGTGACAGATTCTTCTCATCCAGCTATTGACTATTTTGAGTTATTGCCTTCTGGGAAAAGATTTTGATGTTTTATAGGCTCCAAGAGGTTGACCGACAGTTTTTATCCTTCTGCTATTAAGATATTTAATACTCATCATAGCCGTTGATTAATTGTATGTTTTAAGCTTGCAACTTTCTGTTTTCTTTGCATGCTCGTCACTGTTCGGATTGGCCAACTTTATTCAATTTTATTCATTTTTCAATTGGTTTCTTCCTTTTTACCTCTTCACTCTTTTTTTCTAATTACGTATGTTGCCCTAACTTGTCATTCATTGCTCTTGTATTTTAACATGGTACCACGTGGTTTTCTTATTGAAGTGTTATGTTCTCCGTTTTTACATGTACCAGTTTTAGGTTTTAGTTATTGTTTTATTGCTTGTATCTGTTTTATGAGCTCTTGTTTTCAACTCATTTCCATTGTATTTTTACGATTGGCTGAAATATCTATCTATCTATCTGTCTGTCTGTCTGTCTGTCTATCTATCTATCTATCTATATCTATTTATGTTTTTGTGACCAGCATTTCATTCCTTGTGTCTAGCCTGTGGATATGCATATGCTAATGTAGGGATTAAAGCGGAACTGCGAGATACTGCGATGTTATAAAAAAAATGCTTAAGCCTCCAAAATTCGTAATAGCACGAGAGCCAGATAGCTGAAGCTGGAAACTGTTTCAGAGGTTCTAACACACTGTGAAGGACAGTCTTAGCTTC
This sequence comes from Holothuria scabra, assembly GCA_037179385.1. Taxonomy (NCBI): domain Eukaryota; kingdom Metazoa; phylum Echinodermata; class Holothuroidea; order Aspidochirotida; family Holothuriidae; genus Holothuria; species Holothuria scabra. Next base: position 33,033,635 of record CM074190.1, read on the forward strand.
TTTGGGGAGTTATTCTTTATCCGAAGTGCAGTTGTTGAATTCGGTTTGCCAAATGAAATTGGAGTTTTTTCCTGTAATGAGCCCATCAGTCAGGAGCATGAACCAATGAAAATCTGTTTGTTTATGATTAGCCAGGCGTACATGCTCAACTGAAAGTGAAATGAACACACACACGTGAACAGTGCATAGCATTTTTTGTATCTTCGACGCATGGCTTATACACAAACAACATAGGACTATACTCAGGAAAGTGCAACGTTAGGTTTAGGCCTACAATTTAAGTAAGAAACGTTATCCACGCCATCGAAATTGTTGCCCAATAACATGAAGAAGGGAGGAAAATGTCGCCTTAAATCCTAGGTGGATCAAGGGGAGACCGTTTCCTGACAGAGCGAGGCAGCATACGGTAGGCTTAGACTACAGGTATGAACATGAACAGTAAAAGGCCCTATAGCTATACATTTTTCGTACAGCGAGCACATCCTAGCCTAACACTCGTCGTAGAGTAGTGTAATGAAAATATGGTACGCGATTGTGTAGTACAGTATCATTATACACTGGCAGCATCTTGACAGTGTGGTCGATGCGATCTCGAAAGCAGCTGATACATGAATATTCATAAGGTGCAAATGACTGCCTCCACAGGATACGAATTGCACATTCTACAGTCGTTTGTGTAATTGTAACTGTGTTTAATTGTTTTTGTTTTATACCCTATACATAGTTCTTTTCCGCCAGAAAGCTTACTCCTCGTTATATTTTTGTGTACAGAACATGAAGCAAATCTTGTTCTTTGCATTTAAGAGTTGCCAGAGATCTCGTACACTCTAAAAACAGTTGGGTAAACTTTTACCCATGGTTGGGTCCATATGCCACCACCTAAACTGTTGGGTAAGAAAATTCTCAACGTTGGACACAAGGTATCCATGTTGGGTGAATTTTTCCGACGAAAAAGTTGATTGTGTGACCAACTTGGGTAGTTTTTTACCCAACAATTTAGGTGGTGGCATACGGACCCAACCATGGGTAAACGTTTACCCAACTGTTTTTAGAGTGTAGTTCCCTTTAAGGGACGGGTAACAAAGAAAGATGTAAAAAAATTTAACAAAAATTTGATTAAACAAGAAATCTTGTACCCTGTTTGAGGGTGCAGGTCACATAACTGGAAAAAGATTTATATACATAATTCTCAAGACAAGAGGCACTTTAGCATGATTGTGGAATAAGGCATCATGCAAATTACGCAGAAAACGAACGGATTTAACAGGACCAGGACCAGTCCAGTAGTAAGTCTGCTTAGATACCAGTTAATCGGGATAAAAAATTCGTTAAAACCAACTAGTTGGTTCAGTTCGAGTTCAGTTGAAGTCCATTTGGGTAAAACTAAGTTAAATTCAAATGCGGGCTAATCTAGGTCAGCTTCAAATTTAAACTAGGCCCAATTAAAATTTCCATCTTGGCAAAGAAAGCTTGAAAGAATGTTTGCAAATTATTACAACATCTACCGCTTGTTATTCAAAGCCACTCTCGTAGTTATTATTTATTTTAGTATTTTATTTTTTATTTATTCCGTCGTTCGTTCCTTCATTTATTTATGTATTCATTTATTTACTTACTTTGTAACATACACAGTCTTCCTTAACAAAAATCACTCGCAATTCTGGTTCAGACTGGTATACCACCAACATCGACTTTGTTTATTGTACATTTAATATTATTTAGAGATTAAGATCACATCAAATCGAATCCATCCACCTGTCTCATGCTTGAAAAAGATTAAAAGTTTTGTAACAATGATTTTTTTCCAGATTGGATTTGTTCACATGACGTATTATTTGAGTGGAATGAGTGCAGGAAAGAAGATTGTAGGAAGGATCATGACAGAATGATATAATTGTTATCACAAGCTTCAGACAACGAAGTAAATTTCTTTGCCAGACCATGTTACATATCATTCCACCAAGTAAAGGCGCACTTTAAAAACACTTCCCCATATATCAACATTCATGCCTGTTTAGCGCTTAATCACTTCACGACCTTTTCCTTCCAAATAAACTAAGTAAGCGTATATCGTACCTCATATAATTGCGTATAAAATAACTGACAGATAAATTCATATTTTGAAGACCTGTAGGCACAGGTGTGTGTCATTTTAAAGGTATTTGCTTCGTCCAACAAACTTTAAAACTGTTCTGCAATGGGCTGGAAGCGAAGAAGCTGTTATGTTATACTAAGTTCTACACTCTTAAAAAGTTACCGAAAATTTTCTGAGCAATGCATGGGTTGGCTAAAGTTTTCCCAATATTGGGCAAAAGAACCGAGAAATTTATTGACCAACACTTGGTTAATTAATGAGTGAATTTCTTTATCTAACAATGGTTAACCATACCTCTAAATACTTCTTTTAATTACAGCTTCTTTTTCTTTTACATTTATTTCACTCTAAATATTTTGCAAAACGTTCACGTACACCCTGGAAGTTGATTTATTATTTATTATTGTTGCATATACTAATATAGCGCACTACCATAAAATGTTCAGTTGCGCTTTACAACACCTTTAGAAAACGCCAGGCTAAGAAAATACGTTTACAGATTTACCTTAAGCAACTTAAGATGTACAGACTCTTGAACACTTAGAGGGAGAGTGTTCCATAATATAGGGCCACTAAAAGCAAACGCCCCCCCCCCTCCCCAAATTGCTATGCCTTACAAAATGAACAACCACGCTTGTCTCGCTACGAGTAGAACTTCTTAAGCAGTAGGAAAGAGGCTTAACAATGCACATATCACGAAGATAAAAGGGAGCCTGCCCACAACATGATTTGTACACTAGAATGAGAATTTTGAACTTCATTCTATACTCAACTGGTAGCCAATGCAAACGTCTTAAAGTAGGGGTAATGTGTTGGTGATAATTGATACCAGTTAACACTCTTGCAGCAAAATTTTGATCTTTTTGCAATCTCTGAATTTGCTTTTTGGACAAGCCATACAACAGGCTGTTACAGTAATCAAGGTGAGAAAACACCAACCCAGGAATTAGCTTTACGATGGAATCTTTAGAGAGATACTTCTATATTTTATGTATGTTGTGGATGTTGTGATTAGCAGCTCTTATCTTTGTTGTAATACGTTTTTTTTTTTTTTTTGATTTGTAGATAATTTGAGAAAAGTTTTAAATGATGTATACCTGTACACCTTTCATCCAAATGGAGCATTCCAAATTTCTCAAAGGAAATTTGTATTTTAATGCAGGTGTAATTTGGATAAATTGAAGCTAGCAATAGTGAATTGTTGAAGAAAGTCGGATTTTTCAATTGTACAATACAACATAAAGGAGAATACTCATTTCGAAATATACCCTATGCTCAATCTATTCAAGAACTGTCCTCAGTACCAGTTATATACCCATTTAAGCATTCGAAAATGGCCATGAAGGTTGACGTTTGATAACAATTTATCTTAGAAACTTAAAGGGGATGTAGTCCTTCAGTGCATAATAAGTAATATCAGGACCATTGTTGTAATTGGTTAATTGAACGCCAAGGTGTTGGGCGTGGTGCTCATTGAAGGAGCTGATTAGGGTAATGAGCCAGGGGAAGAGTACTGTAATAAACAACAGCAGATTTTACCTAAAAACTGCGGTAGCCATGACAGGTCTCCTTAAAGAGGCTAAAAAGACTTAAGGGTAAAAAAACAAAGAAATACAGCAGCAGGGATTCTCGTGTATTTCTTTGTTTTTTTTTTTACTGCAATTTTACAGTTTTTAAGAGTGAAGAAAATGAAATCACATTATCTATCGTTAATAATAACAAACAAGTATCATATAGTATATTTAATAGCCAAACAAAAATTGTCATCTATACATGAACTTTCAATTCTTGTAGGTCACTTCTCTGAAATATTTCAGTGGTGGTACTTTATCCAATTCCCTGACTTAATCGACAAATAAAGCAATAATTGGTAAAATATTGGCCAATTGGATAGTTGGGTACTTTTCATATAACTTCATGTTGGGTAAAATAAATGCCCACCGGTTAGTAAAGCAATTACCCAACCGAGATTTGTCAATATTTGACCAACAGTTGGTTGGACACATAGAGTATGTACCAAGTGTTGGTCAAAAGTTGGTAAAAATTCCCTCAAAGTTTTAAGAGTGTACCATTTCAAAGTTGCTATCTCCCTTGAATCTGTCCACACTATAGTATAGACTCTAAATTTACTGTCTTATCTAACATGCATGCAAATTAATTCTATGCTTACTTTCAATCACTTTCAGATTGATGTCAAATATGTTAAGCTTAAAAACTGTTTTGAGTCCGTGAATGACACAGCTGAATATGTTATTCTTGTTAGTGGGGAAAGATTACCAGTCATCAAGTCTTTGAAGGAACTAAATATTCATCAAGACAAGGAAATTCAATTAAGTGTGCAAGCTCTAGAGCAAATACTACGTTACGCTAGAAAATGCGACCATCTGAAAACTTTGAAGTAAGCATTAAAAATCTCGTTTTTTTTTAACAATATATATTTAAGTTGTTTTATCCTTAATCATTTACTTTACTAAAAAAGGGGGAAAGGGGTTTGACGATAAAATGTTTTCGAAAAAAATACTAATGTATAGAAATGTTCTATTCGTCTTTATCTTTACACATAACACTACTTTCTATTTCTTTTCTATTCTTTCGGGTGTGACTCTAATGCTTATATTTGACCAGAAAACTGGTTAGACCAGAGTAATAACACCTTCCAGGCCTGATTTAACAAAATGCTGCTGACATTTCAGGTTCAATGGATTTTTCATGCCGTACCTTACCAAAGAGTGTGAATCTGTGCTCAATGTAATCCAGAAATCGGAAATAAACGGTAAGTTCATCGTCCTTCATTTGTAGAAGTCCAAAATAATTTTTCTGAATCCCGCTCACGTGATCATATCTTTACAATGGTTCGTTCTTTCGCTCCTTCATTCATTCATTGGTTCTTTAAATTTCTTCCTTCGCGCATTTATTTATTCATACAAAAACTTAAAATGTTTGGATAAATTAGGAGCCCGGCCGCGTTTTGCAAACAGAAATCGTGGATGCGCCCCCCCCCCATTTTAAGTCCAAAACTTCATAATTTCTAAACTATGCTTGTTTGTTTTTACTCCCTAGACCCAATATTTTGTCAAAGGTTACCAAATTTGCTTTTGCGGTGATTCCCTTTTGCTTTTGTACTCTCCAACGAATCCCTACCGTTGAAATGTTAGAATTAATATCGCCTTTTTCTTTGGTTTATATTTGCGAAGTACATCTTCTATGATATGGGGAGGACACATTTGACAAGAAAAGGGGAACGTGGCGTGACGACTCAAAAATACTATTCGAATGGGTTACAAACACACAAATGGAAATTCTACGTATTTACAATGAGCAGTGTTGTTGGGAGGTAAGTTGCTTACCTGTAGTTTAAACGTTGCCATTATTAATTTTATACCCATCTCTTCTTCCAAATACATGTTATGTGAAGCTATGCTCATCGAAAGTAACATGGTATTGACCTTAATTACTATTACTCAGCCTTTCGTCGTAAGTTTTCACAATTTCCTTTTTAAGTCAAAATTTTCAGCGGGATCGTACTCATTTTTTAGAGTATGTGGTATCCTAAAGTCTAGTACGTCCTCCAGGCCAATTTTATAATGTTCATAATGGTATCAGTCGACTCTTTCATCTTTATCTAAATGTGTTGCTGAGAAGTGACCAGCTTAATAGTAGACTCGTGTATAAGGTCCTGCCACAACCTTCGAAACACCCGAATGCGTCTTATTTGAGATGGTATGAATATTTTGCTATAATTTCTAGCAATGAATGATGTTTGTATTGTTTAACACCATTTATGTGTTCTCTACACATAAAACTTCGTTGGTTTCAGTACCGTCCCCTTCACAGAATAATTTTTACAAACCCCAACTAATGCAAAGTTAAGATTTTCACTAAAAAAATGTAACTTTTTCCTCCTACATGAACAAACGGTTTATCATCAATTTTTAACCGCGGTTATGTCCAGGATATTTGGCGTTCTATACAAACTATTTTTAACAGAGCTGGGGTAAATTTTAATCTTTTAAATCCCCAGCTTGTTTTATTCGGAAGTGACTTCACCCGGGTTTTCAATTTAGCTCTTTCAGTTGTTAAGAGCACATGCCTTCCCCACAGCTGCTAATCTCAAAATTTTTTTGAGAGTGTATTTTAGAGATTGGGAATATATTTTTATTGAAAATATGGATTTGGATGTTTGGGTAAAATATTTGCTCCCTTTGTTAAGGATTCTTTATTTCTAATTTAAGTGCTTCATTTTCTTGTTCTTCTCTTTTAATTATTTACAAGTAAAATGTGTGCACGGTTTACATTATTTGTGTGTTGCGATAATAGCTGTAGAGAAAAAGACAAGAAAAGAAAAAAAAACAGTAACAAACAATGAACAGTGTTCTTGTGAGGTAAATTGCTCACCTGTAGTTCGAACGTTGCCAATAATAATTTTGATTTTCCTATCTGTTCTCTCAAAAACATGTTGTGAGAATTTTCCTTATAATAATTAATAATATTTCATCATTGACATATTAATACGAAACTGAGAAAAAATGAAACTAAAAATAAGAAATTCATATAACGGGGAAGCCATACTCTACCAAAATTGACGGAATGTTTGGCCCTCGTGCATAGTATATTTCTATGCTTAACCAGAAACTCAGCTACCTTGACCTTCAAATATCACCACATAATGTTCTGAGAGGATTGTACTTGCCTTAACCAAGTAGGGAAAATAAACTACTTTCTTCCGGAGTGAGTAAGGAAAAACGGCTCAGAAGACGTCTCCGCCTTGCAGAATTTTTCTCGATTTACCACAGGTTTTCTTCAACCCATTAATGATATTTCGTCATTAAAAAACTGCAAAATAGCCATAGCTTTAATATTCGTTTACCAGAAAAAAATCTATGGACAAATTGTGCATAAGAAGCGCTTTGAGGAATTGGTAAGTTATAGTTTTGTAAGTGCTAGGCATTAATTCAGTCTTGTTTAGAGGCTGTTCTTTTTTAAAATTTCAATGTCGTGGTTTATGAACCCTCGTTATTGGCAAGCCACCTTCTTTTTCATTGAAGATTTGGTTCCTTCAAATAACTCATATTGAAAAAAATGTATTTTAGTGTACCTCAAGTCAAACAATTCAAAAATATATATGAAAGACCATGAAAATCGATTCTAACAATCTAACTCCCATATTCATAGGATATTCCTGAGCTTAGATATAAAATGTTGAAGTTTATTCACTCAAATTAAAATGGTACAATGCGCAATAATTTTTGATGTCATTCTTGTACTACTCAAATTACAATTTTTGTATTTCTTTGTTTTTTCCGAACGTTACTGCACCTTGTACCAAGGTGTGATAGCACTCTCTCTTACGAGGTGATGTAATTAATTAAGCCCTCCTTGTGCAACATGCTATGCGAGCAAACAGGAAGTGTTCAAGGTCATAAAAACATTCTTCTTAATTCTAAAGGGGAACAAAGCATGTTAAGTGAGTTGTACAACAAGAAAGTCACAAAATATTGCGTAATCGACCAATTTGTTTTATGTGAATAAACTTCAATATTTTATATCTCAGCTCAGGAATGTCCTATGAAGATGGGAGTTGGGCTGTTAGCACTCATTTTTCAAGCTCTTAAATATATACTTTTGAATTTTTTGACTTGAGGTACACTTTAAGGGAAGACAACTGAACTATTGGTAGTTCGATTTTTAATTGTTAAGCCAGGTCCGATGGTTTTGGTGCAACATGCACCTGCGGCTTTCCAGAAGTTCAAAAATTTTAAAATCAGCATTTCAAGTTTCCTTTCTTAATTTTCAATGCTAAATGTAGAATACAGCTTCACGTGGAAAGCTGACTTTAACTTCAGATGAATTTTTGATATGTAAAATTGGTACTTTAGTCCATGCATTTCAGTGAAATTTGAATTGAAATCGTATTATGTGCATATATGTGTTGTTCTCAGGATACGAGAAAGAAAAATTGTCACATTTTCAACACTAGGTGAACTTGAAGCAGGCACATTTGATATCATATCCTCACATGAATGGGCAGTCCTATGTTTTTCTTTCAATTATGCAACCAATTTTCTCCTCAACAACCCCGTATAATCAGAATGTTATTGCATAAGTGGTATTAGAGCTTTGCAAATTTGCGTCCCCCACAGGGAGTTCCTATCCCAATAAGTTTCCATGTCAACACAACAGTCTGAAAAAGCAAAGGGAAACAAAGCATTCTTTGTCAATGTGAGGAAGTGATATAACCTCTGCTACCCTCAAGCGTACTTTGGAACATGAATCTAGATATTTCATTTACTCATATCTCGAGAAATACATATCCGATTTGAATTGAAGTTCCATCATGCTGTGTAGATTTGGTTCTTTTTTCACATATGAAAACTAAAAATGTACTTAAACTTTCCCATTAGAGTTAAATGCCGAGTGATGAAAAAGGACGATGGTGGTTCCAACATTTTTACGATTATTTTCAGTACATATTCTGTGTTCATTGCTGATGTGTGATGCGATTTTTCAATTTGAAAAGAGAACAAGATTTGATTCAATTTACAGGAGTTCTGTACGCCTATCCTTCTGGTGTAATCTTGAGATGCCCAAGGTTCTTATTCCCAGTTGTGACTCTGGAATGGTTTCCCTTCTCCATTGCTTGAGCGGAGCATCGCGCACAACGACAGTATAGGTTCCACCTTTAAAGTGTTTCTTAAAATTCGGACATGGGACGTCCCGAATGAGAATCTTTTGCTTACCGCTAAACTAAACACTTTGTGCAAAAATGAACAAGGGTGGGATAGCTTAGAGGAAAGACTGGTGCTTTGGGATAAATCACAAGTATGAATGTGCTTATGCACATATATGACAGTCATTGCATTGTGGATACCGTCCCTGACGTGTGTATGGTTTCTTAATCAAAGTTCTATTGTTTATGATTAAGTCGAAAGGTCATAGAAGTCAATTTGTCGATTCTATATGGACGCTATATTCCCAGAAGTAAAACTTAATAAAATCTCTTACTAATATAGTCCATGTTCATCAATTCTTGCGTTCTTCAACTGTCATGAAGTTGCCTCATGTTACATCACAGCACCCCAATATTACGTTCTTTATAGCATAAGAAAAGCTAGTGTGCACATAATATCGCAACGAAACTGTTCATCTGCACAAACTGGGGTTAAACGATGAAAAACAAGTTGACAAGATATTTCAACAGTGACATTTTCATTAAACCCCTACTTGGGAGGTGTTAGTTTATCAAACTGAGCAAAACAAACATTGTTTGGTAGTGATGGAATATCATTTGAGATTACGGATCTAGCTCACAAATCTTAAAAACATTTAACCGAAAAGTAAAATTAGCCCAATAAATAATCGAAACTACACAGCACTCTGTGACAATCTGGTCTCTTTTGAAAATATAATTCAATATATTTCCACCTTTCATTTTACCAGATTGAAGAGAGGAAAAGACGTATTGAACAGACCAGATCCCAACCATCGTCAACTTCCAGAGCATAAATACATGTAATTTGGAAAGAACATTACTTTCCCATTGCTATTTGGCCCCTTGCCAGAAATAGGCTATTGGTTTTAACATAAAGTCTGAGTGAATATGGCAAGGTTAAGTAGTACTGAAGCAATATATTCAGTCAGATTGAAAGTTCCCTCATTTGAGAGTGCACACTTGTTTTAGCTTATTTATATACCAGATACCCGTGGCGGGGTGTCCATACAGTCAGAGGTGTCCCTCCCGCGTTTCGATGGACTCCGATGGCTTGTCGACGCCCTTCTTACATGCAATTTAAAACAGTTTGGTGTAGTGTTCACCAACACCTGGACATGACAATGTTGGCATTTGGTACCGGTAAGTAATTGTCTACCAAGTGTTATGCTACATTTGTGTAGGTGTTGGTGAACATTTTACTCAACGATTTTTCAAGTATAATTATTTAGAAAAAGAGTTTGGGTTTACCAGCGCCCTACAGTACTTGCCGTTCTCGCCTATCTGCATTACTGGTTTTTGTTTTTTAATTAAGCGCAATTGATGTACAAGACCTGCAATATTCAAACAACCGAATGTTTGACCTATTGCAAACACCGCGTCATAAGAACGACTAAATTGTTAAGCTTTAAATCTGTAAGTCTATAACACTGATTATTTTTTCATAAATTCCTATTAATGTACACAACAGCTTGAATAAGGCCTAATTGTGCGAGTGCAGTGGGATCGACAATTTGACTGATATTGGCAAACTAACAAGACAAACTTTAAAGAAAAACTTTCAAGAACTGCAAAATGCAAACAGCCTAAGGGATGATGTATTACATACACCGTGTCATAACAATTATAACTGTTTTTAAGCTTTATATTAGTAACTTTGTGCACACATATCTTAAGAACCAAATATTCGAAGGCTCTGAAAATGGTTTTTCTTTTTTATAACAATGCTTGACTTTCACACTTTTGAAAAGTATTAAAGTATTGGCTGAAATATTTTAAAACGAAATGATATCACTAGAGATGGCGAGACGGAGTTCGTGGCATTTCTCAAAACTTTTGTTACATTGGCCATGCCAGTCGTTTCGCCAAATGTACCAAATTGCCGGTCTTTTTGGTGTTATCGTCAACGAATGTTCACATGAATCAGTTGCAAATACAGATCGTGATTGCCTTTGTAACCTTTAACTCCTTCACGTATCATAACTTTGAATTTATAATCACGCTGTATAACAGAGCCTGATTTCGGTTGAAGTTAGGATTTGCAGAGCATTCATCTCGAAGTAGCGATTCATTTTTCTCCAATACGTTGTATCACAGTAAAATGTTCCCTTCGTATTTTATACAACGACAAACAAAAAATCAGCATTGAGCATTTTGTCTAAACCTTGACTGATTCGCACAAATGAACCATTAATCTTAATCGCAGAAAGCGTTCAAAATTCTCCTTCCTTGGACGAATTGGTAAAAATTAATCACGAATTAAAGAAAAAATGGTTACTATTCTTATTTGTGTTCATAACTTTCCTTCCGGCGCACAAGGTATACTACTATAGACCTTATGCATTAACTTCACGTCGCAGTCATTTTGGAGTTAGAAAGTTACATAAGGTTTCTCGAATCAGTTTCTTACTAATTGTTTTAATGCGGGCCAGTCACTGCCTTTTTTCGATTTGTGGCTAACTGGCTTGTTTTCCCTTCGCCTTTTTTCAGGAAGCCAATGAGACCACGTGTGCGGGCGCGGTAGAATACCCCTTCCCCTCTCACGTGTCGTTGACGTACGAACGAATCCGTTTGTTGAAAAATCAGCTGTGGACATTTGCAGGTGCTACTTGAGATGATGCATTCTCCTACAAACAAAGACGTAGGCAGAGGCGTTACCAGTGGGGTGGACAAGGGCAGCTCGCCCTCCTCCAGACGCCCAAAACAAGGGAAGGGAGCAAAAAATCGGGAAGGGGAGAGGGGCAGGAAAAGGAGGAAGATGAAACTGGTACAAAATCGGGAAACATTTGGGGTCTTCCCCCTTCCTCGACGTCCAGGACTAGTTACACCTCTGGCACCCGTGTTGCTCTGTGATATCATATGATTAATTGGAATATTTTGGTTTGTGTTAAAAAAGCCTGTTAAATTGTAGTAAAAAACAAAAGAAACACATTAGAATGCCTGCTGCATCTGCAAGAGGAATTCACATGTATTTATCTGTTTTTTGATGTTGTAAATTTTACAGGCGTTTTTTCAACTATGTATTGTTAGCAAGCAGGAGCTGCCGAAGAGTAAGATGCAAGTAAAACGACTTGCTAACGGGACCCTGAACCAAAGAGTCAATTAATAGTTTCCTGATGGACCTAACAGGATTATAAGCTTTGCAATTATTTATCCATGAAAACAGAGAGAGTTCCGATTAATATCTCCCTGATGAAAACAAAGTTAAGGGGGCGAGAACATTAAAGTGTACCCCAAGTCAAAAAAATTCAAACTTATGTAATAAAGAGCAGGAAAAACGAATTCTAACAGTCCAACTCCCATCTTCATAGGACATTCCTGAGCTGAGAAATAAAATGTTGAAGTTTATTTACTGAACTTAAAATGGTATATTGCCCAATAATTTGTGATTCATTGTTATACAACTCAAATTACAATCTTTGTATTTCTTTGTTTTTCTGAAAGTTTCTGTACCTTGTACCAAGGTGTGATAGCACTCTTACTCTGATGGGGTGATGTAATTGATTGAGCCCCCATCTGTGCAACATGCTGTGCAAACAAACAGGAAGTGTTCAAGGTAATAAAAGCATTTTTAATTTTAAAGGAAAACAAAGCAGGTTATGTGAGTTGTACAACAAGAGAGTCGCAAATTATTTCGCAATGGACCAATTTGTTTTAAGTGAATAAACTTCAACATTTTATATCTCAGCTCAGGAATCTCCTAAGAAGATGGGAGTTGGACTGTTAGAATTCATTTTTTATGTTCTCAATAATATAGTTTTGAATTTTTTTTGACTTGATGCACACTTTAAGTATTTGACTTGATAATCATTATCCTTTAAAATTACCTGCGCACACTCATGTTGAACTTTTTATTTTTATACTTCTGTCTAATACGGTTTTCCTGTATATACTTAGGAACTTTCATTATGGAAGAGTTTTAATATTAAATTAGTGAGAAAATATAACTATTAGTAATGCACCAAAAACTATACAAGCATTAAAAGGAGCATGCGTTGTGACATATTTGTAGACGTTCGTGTCCTGTGGTCCCTGCATGATGGACTCCTAACCTTGTAATAAATTTATTACGTTACAGTGAACGGTGAACTCTGTTTTCGTGATTATTGTCCAAAGTGTTCTGTAAGATCATGTTGAAGTGTGAAAACCCAATCACACTGTACTTCAACATTTTGAAGTAGCACACGCTCTAGAAAATCATTCACTTCTAAAGGAGCTTTTTTGAAACATAATAAAGGTACTGATAAAAATACTCGGCACAACAAGACATTCTGCTACATAAATACTAAGGGCATCCCCTCTCCACTTTCTTACAAAGCCCGCAGACGGTCTATTTGACAACCAGTCTGGTTCATATTTCCTTTAAATCTTGTTTCCATAAGTGGAAACCAATCATTAAAAAATTTCGTCCCTAGAACGGTGGACATTTACTGCATGACTTTGATTTCGTAATCGAGTGGTGCAATGACGTATTTTGCGGTTCACCTTAAGATACTGGTTATCCACCCTCAAAAGATTCTTAAGGATTGATATATTTCCATACAAAACGTGACTAGAATCGAATTCAGTGGCTAATTTGTTACCAAATGAATCTTGAACCATAACAATCAGTTCAAATTTAGTGAATTTATGCAGGAAAATGAAATTAAAAAATGAGGGAATATAATAAAAAAAAATCCAAACCAATTTGTCAGTTAACTGATGTATGGGACAATAATTCATAGCAAATAGGCATTTCATGTTCCAAATTTAACGAAAGACGTGTTAATAATTACAAATAAGATTTGTCTCTTCATATTTTCAGTAGTAAGGTACACCCCTAATCATTGTTTGGGCTGTGAACACCTGATATAAATTTCAAGGTAATTTGGTTATTTGCGATTTTCTGTCGTAAGAAACCGGCCAAGTCATGACGCGCAATTTCAAGGGGAGGAATTTTCTCACGATGGCACACCCAAAGATGAGCATGACTGCATGGATTAAAGTGGCAGCTCAAACTACCTCTCTATGAGTCGCCGGATTTTTACTTGCTAAAATGAATGTAACAGTTTTCAACAAAGTTCAGAGGCCGGGTCATAATCTTTTCCTAATGCAGTAGCAGTCAGGAAATGTAAAACACATTTTATTAGGCTTTTGAATAGCGGAAAAGAAGTCACCATGTTTTGACAATCTTTGTATTGTAAGAACGGATTTCCATCCGAGGAGAAACATTAGGGACTTACTTAAAGGGGCTCATTGGGTTGATTTCGATAACTAAATGAGAGTGTTAAAGGGTCACTATTTATGACAATGCTTATAATTAGCATAATAAGCCAAGTATCATATCCAATAGTTAGGAAAAGCTAAAATTTTGAATTTCGTGGTGTCCTGACTTGTAACGGTTTGAAAAAGTGCCTGGTCATGAAATTTTGAAAACCGAATTGAGCCATTAAGTACTCACTCATTAAGCAGTTATCTGTACGTAGTATAATGGGATTGTCTTAGTTTGACCATTTGTCATTGGTATGTGAAGAAAAACTTAACAGGTTTGGAAAATTTTGTTGATTTTCATGCACCATCTCAATGAGCCGCTTAAATAATGAGTCTGGGAATAGCAATATCCAGCTCTCTGGAGAGTAACTAACTCCAGAAAATCCCTGCGACGCTTCGCACCAGCTGTTGATGGCACTCAGCTTTAACAGTTAAATTGTTTTCCCCACATCTCAGCTCACAAAATTCTTGCTGTTGTGGCGAAGGCAAGGGGGGAAGCCCCTGGACATTCACCCGGACTGAATATCACGCGAGGTTGTTCCATTGGCATTTGTCTTGTGAGTAAAGCAAGTGTGAGCCTGAAATAGCCCCCTTCAATATCCTTCTAGGTTGGATATTTTTCTAATTTTGCAATTTTCATTGTCGATGTGACAAAAGGAAGACGGATGGAACGACGGAGAATCAAAGCTCTTCGTTCTGGATCAGCGCCTGAAGAGGATTCGCCTCATCTTAATTTCACTCCCTAAAAAGCAAAGTAACAAACTGTCACATCAATATTTCTCCACAAAAAAAAGTTGCAACAACTTGGAGTAAACTGTAAATGAGAACTTGTCCAATATTTTATAAATGATCTGCGTCTAACAACTAAACAAAGCAATGAAACAAATTATTTTTTCTTGTCGTTTTGTAAAAATAATAAAGCCTTGGGCCTCTCTAGCTTAAACATGTGTAGACTGTAATAACGTTCCTCCTTCTAAACTTGTGTTTGTCATTTTGTTGGAAAATTCATCAATGACAAACACGATTGGAGTGATCACGAAAATTATGTATGTGCACATGTAAAGTACATTTTACGTTGTCCCAAAAGGTCTTGCGGTTAATTTTAGTATTATTCGACTTGTTAACTTCATACGGTATTTCATAAGGGAAGCTTGTTAAGCTGAAGTAATATTTCAGTAAAGGGTCCTTGGTCATACTTATTGTTCTGCACTAAGGGACGGGATTAGTTGCGGATTCCTTGAATTGCCTTAACTTTCATGACGAAGTAAACTGTAGTTGTTTGAAAGAACTTCTTCAGAGCCATTTTAATTCGTTTAATGCATTAAAAAGTATGAACTACAGAGTCTAATCGGGTTCAAGATATCCAAGTCGAAGTAGATATTAATAAAACAAAGCCAAAGTGTCCGTCTACGTAGTAAACTCAGTGGTTCCTCTGTAAGTAAGATTGATCAGGTAACGGTTTGATGAGGTTAAGACTTTTGAGTTTTGCATCATTCTTTTCGTTGTTGGATATGTACTTTATCGTTTCTCCACAAATATTGTGTTAAGATAAAGCAAGAAAGGACACGCCACGTTAGGATCATTTTCCTTTCACCTTATGTCCAGGAAAACGCTTCAAATCATTTTAGTGCTACATTGAACACGAACTGTCACAAACGACCTCGCAGACGGTCATGAAATGAATGAAAAGGTTATGAATAATTAAATTTACGGTCATGTTTGTAAACAATTTGTCAAGAATTCGGTGCACGCCACAGTCAGTCAAAGGGAAACTATTGTAAACAGGTAAAGTGCGATGCAGTGAAATAATTATACGAACTTTCCCTGTAAGGTTATTTTCAAGACATTGATAATTTTGCAAGTCGAAGTTCCAAAAATACACATTTACAGACGATTTACAGGCACTGCTCAGCTGCCAGTGAATTTCACTGTAAATTTTAATAAAAATTTTTACATTTGAACAGTTTCGATTACCATTCTGTAAGGAAAGCCCAATAACGTTTGAGGCTAACTAACAACTAGCACCAAATTCTGAAAGAAGTTTCGGCTAAAAGGGAATCGACATTTTCATGGTGAATTGAAGGACTAGATAACCTTTGAGTTTGAATTAGCATAGGCGGCGGAAGCGGGGGGGGGGGGGGCAGGGGGGGCTGGCCCCCCCCCCCAATAATTTTTTTCTGAGATTTTGGGGGGGCATGGGCCTCCCCCCAATAACTGAATGTCGAAAATTAATTTTTCAAAAGTAACTAAACAAATTTAAGTTGCTTTTATTAAATTTCGGCTATTCTTTGGCTCAAATATTACTTTTCAGAGTGCAAAAGTTGCAGAGCTTCCGGGGGCTTCGCCCCCTGGATCCCCACATTAACGATAACCTGTAGGAGAGTTTATTTTCGCCCTTCAAACAGTTGCAGGATATGCTGCAAGTGCTGCCCCACTCTGAAATTCGGAATAAACTCAGGTAGACTGTGACAAGCTTCATGTCTTCGGAATCTCTTGACTTTTTACTCGTCGGGTTTCAGGATGGATAATTTTCTAACAGATTTGGAGTAGCTAAAATTGGCTACCTTGGTGTGGATTAAAGTGTGCTCCTAGCATCTTGCATGTTTCTACCTCATGTAGGGATTTTTTTTTTAATTGCTGGGATGCACAAAATCGTTCCCAAATCATACTTGGTGTGGTGGGTAGACTATTTGGGTCTATTAGCTCAAAAAGCTATGACCGTTACTTTACAGGTAACCACAACACAATGCCCGAAGTTGTCGAATATCCAAATTCTTTCAAGCATTTGTCCGAAAATGGAAAAGTATCATAAAAAGGGTAACATAGTTACGAAAGGTTAAGAGATAAAAAAAAATCGCGACACATTTGGGAAGCCTGTGGCTTAAAAGAAAACAATTATTCTTGAGACTGTTTTTAAATCTTGTGTAACACAATACCCGAAATGGTCGATTATTTTAATAGCTTCAAATCTTTTCCGAAAAACAGAAGACGCTATATTTAAAGTACGATTTCCATGGGAAATAAAAAAAGATCTGCGACACATTTGGGTAGAATGTGAAAAAAGGTTTTCATCATCCCAACTTCACACTGTAGTCTTGCAAAAATTTGCCCGAAATGGTCAAATATTCGGGCAAAGGTTAAAAAAATGCTGGGATGTTTTCAATTGCCAAATTAATTCAACGAATAGACAGGAGGGCATTCAGTTGCCCAAAAGTTAGCCATCAATCCTTCTCTAGAGCCAAATATGGGCAATGGTTATGAGAATCGGATTATTTGTTTTTCGATACTTAAATGATGCAGGGTGAGAATGTCTTCAAGTAAGTCTGCTTGAAAATTCATTTCAACACACCTTGTAACGTGACAATTCTGTCAGTAAGTGTTACTAATAGAGTTAGTTAGTTAGATGGAGTTTACTTATAGAAGAAAAATCATCTACTTCATTTCATCCAATGGTAGTCGTACATTTTATCTGATTCTTCTGATCAAAATAGCGACTGCTAAGATCCCCATAGGCCTAATTTTTTCAGAACTAAAATCATGTATAGTCGGAAGTTCGGGTACACACAATTTTTTCAATATATATTGAAATACAGCCAAGAGTCGCAGTAGAGTAAAATTTATTAGCATGTTTTCAATTCCGGTTTGTAGTTTCCCCGAAAAAATGCGGGACCATTTCATCGATTGGTAGTGATACATTTTATCTGCTAGTTTTCTGATCAAATAGCGACTGCTTAGATCCCCCTATAAGCCTGGAAAATGCCATTTTCGACTGTCTCATGGGTCCCAGTTTTAGAAATTTTCTGTTCGCTTCGCGCCAACCAGTGGTGAAACTCCGCGCAGATAGTCTCCCTAGCAGCATTTTAGTTTCAAATGAACATTTTTGTGCAAACAGAACTTCGAATTAGCGACTTCTATGACCTCCTATAAGCATAGGAAATGACATTTGTGACTGTCTGAAGTGATCAGATTTTTCAAAATTTCCTGTACGTTTCCCTCCAACTTATGGTGGTCCTGCAATTACATCGCTTCATAGCAGAATTTAAGTTTCAAGTAATCATTTTTTACAAAAGGAAACTCATAATAGCGACTGCCTTGATCCCCATATAAGCCCGAGAAATGCCATTTTCAACTGTCTGAGGGGTCGGATATTTAAAAATGTTTTGTACGCTTCGCGCCAACCAATGGTGGCGCTCCGCTTAGTCTTTCTGGCTGAATCTTAGATAGTAAACTCCAGCCACTCCCTACGAAAGTATCAAGCCCCCCCATGAACCCCTACCAGGGCTTCCCTCCCCCTGAACCCCACCAGGGGCCCATAAGCGGTCCCCTGGGCCCCACGCCGATGGGATTTTGTGCTTCGCGTAAAAATGGACGCCTTACGGCGTCACCATTTTGTCGGCTGCCGAAAACTTGTGCCCCCCCCCCAATAAAAAACATCTTCCGCCGCCTATGATTAGGATCTACTGTCAACCTTTCGGAATAATTTTAACGCCGTCTATGGGCATGTGATTGGTCTTGATAAAGTTTATTAGAAGGCTTAGTGAGCATAAGATGCATTTTTCCAAATGATGAATATGCAGTAGTATAAAAATAGCATGTGGCAGTGGCTTCTATTACACACATCATAGGTTTGGATATTTCTCTTTCTTTCTGTCCATGTTTCATGACATAAGTATTGATCTCCTGCAAGTAATTTGTGATTCATGGAGAAAAATAACCAGACAAGTAAATATTGAAAACTTGACTCACCCACTGAAATCGATGTAGGCCTAATTCCCTTCCCGGCGCTCATACATGCCTGGTTGGTGCCATCCCTCAACAGTTTTAAGTTTCCGTTACCCAATCGTATTCATAACATCCGACATATAGGCTATAACTTAATGTCTGGCATATTTAAATCACATGTAAAATCCACACGCTTACTTCCTGATAAACTACAATCTATAAAGCGGCCCGGTCTGGATGGTTGTTATGCTGTAGCCTAGTTGCAAAAATCAGAGCTAGGTACAGTTCAAACGACTGAAATGCTTGAGGCCTCATGTCCGGTTGAAGTCTACTTGATCCGATTCAAAAAATATATCGTTCATTGCTTACACAACAATGTTTAAATGTTGATTTATAAAACACCTTAATCTTATTATCTCTCATGGAGCTCGCTTGTGTTTCATGCTCAGCATAAGCAATGGAGTAGTGAAAACCCGCCAGTGAGCCACAGCTCGGGGAAAGAAGGCCGTGGTCGGTTCGACTTGAACCGACTGGTTGGAAACTGGGCCGTAAAACGTCTAACTAACTCAGGGAGCTCGTCTGTTATAATAAGAGCAAAATTGAGCAACACGCGACAACGACAAGTTGCACTTGTAACGGCCTTACATATTAACCGACAGAAATTGACTCTATTTACAATAGCTTCTGTTTAATAATACAGTCAGTGAGCATGCAGACAAAACCTAACAAATACACAATAGTGCTGCTAGAGCGCGGCAACTCTAATCCCCATTGAACAACTTCCAAAGGAATAAATATTGAGAATTTTTTACTTCAATACAAACTTCGCGTAATTACCTTCACTTTAGATTTAACATTCTTAAGGACTGCATCTACTAGGGAAAATTAATAAGCCCCGAAGCCAGAGGAACAACGAAAATTTCCAGGATAGAGAAATTTTTCGAGCACCTGCCTCCTTCGCTACCGGCCTGATCGGTGACAGCCACCTTCTAGTCTTTTTCCATCTTGAAAAATAATCCGTGACTTTCAAAGGGCAAAATCACTGAGTGGTTATACTACACAATGTTTCAAGTTTCCATGAAATATTCAGGGTATCATCAGTTCGGGAGATAACCTCTTTCGGGAGAAAATGGTTTTTCTCTTGATCGGGGGAAGATGCGGCCATGGGTGGCACCATTTTCAAATTTCTCCCTTGATGCTTTGCGATCCTATCGCGCAAATTCAACGGAGACGAACGTTCAAAACACCGAAAAAATTTCATCGACCTTAGGAAAGAAATATTTTTGAATATTTAGAAACTTGTTGCTAGAAGAACAAAAGGGCCGGATCATGTTTGGTAGTTCACCGCGCAAATTTTGAGGTATCAAGCAATTTCGCCACGTTCTGTGTCCTAAGCTGAAATTATAGACTCGACACAGACACGATTTATGCAATTTTTTCTAAAGAAATTTGTCTAAGTTACTCGTGCTTTGCAATTGTGCTCATCAATACGTTGTTGAAAGTTTCTTGTGATTTCGGTCTGCGGTGGTGAACAATTACCTTGTATTTTAATATATCTACATTTATAAAACAAAGCGACGGCTGTGAAGAGGTACATACTAAGTGCTCATTAATATTTAGCTTATGGTGCCAGTTACCCCAAAACGGTTATCTCCCGAACTGATCATCGTAGCCTTGTCTATTACACTGTGTCACAACGTCTCTTGATTTTCTTTCAACTCTACAACCAATTTTCTATACAGCACTTGTCAACGTCTGCTGCCTGAAGCTCACTTTGAAACACAAATCTAATGACTAAATTCACTGATATCTCGAGAAATTCATGTCCGATTTGGGTTAACCGGAAAAATATATGATATACCTACCTCTCCTGAGGTTTAATTTTTATCCAAAAATGTGCTAGATCCTCAGACCATACCATTACCCACATGAACACGCCCTTTTGGCCAGTTTTTGTGTTCCGTCTGAAAATTTTTCCTCCCCAACATTTCCTTTGCCCTTACTTCGCACCCGACCCCATTTTAGCATTCTGGTGCTGCCAATCTAACTTACTATACAGAAGCGGATAACGGCATTGACTGGGGAAGACTGCGGTAACGGATTAAGTTAGTTTGACAGGGTTTCACGTCCCAACTTAAAAACATCTGGATCAATCTTGTGGCCAAATAGCCTTTTCCCAGCGGATGAGCACTGCTTAACCTACAAATCCCTGGTTTAACAGGGAATTGCTTGATCAGCTGTTGCTTTTGTATTGCATCGACGGTTTGTGCTCTTTGTTCAAGGTAGAGTTGAAGATTAGGTTACGGATTATCTCAATCGTTAGCCAGTTAGGAATGTTTTTGTTAAACAGTGCGCATTGGGCCCCCTTTTCCAGTTGTGACGCTTTGAGTTCCCCACTATTTTGAGGCAAAGGTGTTACAGGTGTGTTACAGGTAAAGGTGTTACAGGAAATAAACTAATCCAGAAAATCCTTGAATACATTTGCGAACACACTCCCTAGTCAACATTTTTAGCAAACAAAGGACGAGCGTCCTCTCGAAAGAGCCCGAAAATACATTTCATTTTATTTAATTGCTTTAATAAATAGCAATTAAATAAACATAATGATATATGTGCAACTAGTGAAGGTTGTAAAACACGCGTTTGGAATGTGAAAGTTCCCTTGAAACCCATTTGGGCTTGGAAAACAAAAGCAATCCCAAAGAGAGTAGACAAGAAAGTAAACAAAAGAGCAAAAGGACCCTCCCATATCCCCAGTCCCCAAACACCTCACCCACCAACCTACCGTACCAAGCCTACAACATTAATAGGTACTGACAAAATATTTTGATAAACCTTTGCTCAAAGAGGCAACTGACGGATGGCTGGTAATTTTGGGGTGAATGAACGTGTTCCAAGTCATAATGGATCTATATTTGACTTTTCGTTCAAACGTCTCTTTCAAAGAAAAGTTGTCAGTTGGTCAGCTGTCTGGTGTGGCAAATATGAACAGAGTTGTTTCAAGGGCCAATCCTCTCACCCCAAACTACAATTTTGGTACGGGTGTACCGAAATTCTCAATTGGCTCAGCTCTTTGATTGACTGCTAATTCAAACCTTTCAGAGTTCCAAAGCTTACATTACACAGCATGAACTGTACTGAGAGTGTTTTGATTATATACATTGAGTTTTTCTATACTCACCTTGAAGCAATAAACTGAGATGTATCTGGATGGGGATGAATTTCAGACAATTGTGGGAGGGGCTGAAGTAAGAAGGTTAGGAGAATTGGGACTGTTTGGGGTGAGAGAAGTGGGCCTTTAATGTGTAAAAAGAAGAACGGAGCTTGGAAGTAGATTGTTCAAGCAGCGATAAGTAAATGTAACTTGACTCATGTTGACTAAATAATCAAATTTGAGTAAGTTTAACGAAGCAAATAGTCGACTCGTCTCACCTAGTGAGCCTGTCATACAGAGATTTTTCATATGAAGTCATTACACTTCCCTCGCAGCCATGTTGGAGTGCACGTAACTACGTAGTAGGCTACACTTGACGCTTGCTCGTTGAAAGGTAAACACCGTGTATACCACACCGCACACTGTGCAGTGCGTTCAGCACAAAACCACTTGTACTTGGCATGATTTTCCCCCAGCAGGGGGATTTGTGACGTAATTGCAAAGCCTCTATATCTGACAGACCTCTTATGAAGAATAAATAATTTATTTAGAATAGACTTCGTGCTGTAGGACCATGTACTACAACAGTAAGAAAGATGAAGCAAAACTGGGCTTAACTAAATTAACCTCGAGCCCTTTGAAGTAAAGTGAATTTCAAGTTCGTTAATTGGTACCTGCATCTCTTGAAATTTGGCCTGAGACATACTTGACATGATCTTTCCAAGAGAGCTAATCGTCAATATGTTTGCCAAAAGAGTGAAAGAGTGAACTTTTAGAAGCGGCTTATAATTCATGCTAATATTAAAGCTGAAATAATTCCTACCTCTGCTGAACACCATAAATTTTCTCAATCAACGTTCAGCGATAATTTATTCGGCAGAAACCATTTGCAAGAGTTAGATTAGATGGAGATTTTGGGCCAGTTTCTAACCAATTGGTTTAAGCCGAGTCGGTCTCGGCCTTTTTTCCAGTTGTGGCTGACTGGCTAGTTTTCCCTACTCCATTGCACATGCTAAGCACCAAGTATAGCAGAAGGTTCCTTTTCTTGTCGGAGGTCAACTGAAGTATTGTATAGATCATTGGAAACAGCTTACTAGTGACAGGGTTATCCTTGAAATTATACAAGGGTACAAGTGGGAATTTTTAGACCTTCCCCCAGTACAACTGAGGAAACCATTCCCATACAAGCTCTCTAAAGTGGAAGAGCTAGGAATGGCCAAAGAGATTCGATCACTTTGGGAGAAAAAGTCATAGAACCATGTGTGCCTATTGAAGGGCAGTTTATCTCTAACATCTTTGCTAGACAAAAGAAAGATGGTGGCTTGCGCATGATACTGGACTTATCAAAGCTCAATGAGGACTTAGTGTTCAACCATTTTAAAATGGAGAACTTTGAGACTGCAGTAAGATTTATAACAAAAGACTGTTTTATGGCTTCACTTGACCTCAAAGATATGACCCGGCCAGGACTCGAAGTCTAAATCATTTGTAAAGCCTACACAGATCATCATTTTCAGTTTTATTTAGGTTGCTATGGTTATTATTTTCTCAAAGTTATTATCGCTAGACATATCACTGACACATTCAAAGTAGCCCAAGTATCCGTCTTCATCTTGATCTGAATTGACTGTATAATTGCATGGATAAAGCATTTCTTTGATCGCAAAATAAGGACAGACCAGTCACTGGGTAAGGCATTTCATATCGCTGAACCTTGTTGCTCGAAATTACGATGAACGGGGGACCTTTTTTCAGCTATGAAATTTAGGTCTTCAGAAAATCTCAGAAGTTATCGAACTGTAATATGTTCCAAGTTATTACATAGCAATTATAGAACTTGTCATAATACCAACAATAAAAATACCAATCACCCTTTTCCGTCTTTAAGTTTAATAGTGCATGATAAGGGTTTACAATCTACAATTCCTATTATATAAAACGCGTTTGCGAAGCCATAAAATGCAAACAGCCTATAGTTGGATTTGTTTGTTTTCGTGACACCCCAATTAAACTTCTTCTATAAAAAATGTTGGTTGCAATAAAGTCTTTTATTTCATTATCTATGGCCCTCTCCCATATTTAATCGGTCTATATACCCTCTTTCTTTCGAGTTATAAACTCAGTACCGTTCTTACGAGATTATCATACTCAAGAAATTCAAGTGCCGATAGAAGCATTTCTGTGATATTTGTAGTTGCACTTCCAAAGTAATCAGGGTGGGACAGCATTTTAAGTGCTGAAGGGCACCTACGTAAGCTACTTTCGTTTTGTAGTAGTACGTACTGAGAAGCAGAAACGTAGTGTTTAGAAAATAATCCCAGCAATAACACCTGGCATACCCTTTCGGCAGCAAAAAGTCATGATTATTCAGTTAAAATGTTGAAGGGGAAGTTCATATGTTTCATATGTGAAAGAGGAACCAAATCTGCATTGTGGTGAAACATCCATTCAAATCGGACATGTATTTCTCGAGATGAAGTCACTAGACTTGTGTTCCCAAAGTGATTCTGAGTGCAGCAGAGGTTATACACTGTAAAAACAAACCTGTAAATTTTACGGTAAAAAGACTGACAGCCAAAATGCCAACTTAAAACCGTACAATTTACGGTCAGCAACTGAAATAACCGTAAACTGTTTTACTTTCTGAAACTGTTGAATATACGTTTAAAAGTGAATTACTTTAGAGTTTTCTGTAATTAATTAACATTTCTATGTAAATTTTTTTACAGATAACTGTATATTCTACATTTTCATGTAAATATTACAGTATTTTGTAAATCATTTAACAGGTCGCAGTTATTTGATTCCCCGTCATCGTGTATGTTAGCTAGAAGTCCAACAGTGGCCCCCAAAATTTTTTTGCAGAGGGTTCTGGTTGGGGTTCAATATATCGTTTTCTCACATTGCCAGGAAATGCTTTGTTTCCCCTTGTTTTTCAGACTGTTGTGTTGACGTTGAAGTTAATAGGAATAGGAACTCGATGTGGTGGACGCAAATTTTGTAAACTTTTCATGCCACTTATGCATTCACATTCTGATAAAATGGAATTGTTTAGGAGAAAATTGGTTGTAAAGTTTAAAGAAACACAAAGACTGTCCATTAATGTGAGGATATGACGTCATATGTGCTTCCTTCAAGATCACTTTTTTGTTGAAAATAGGACAACTTTACTTGCTCATACCTTGATAGCCACACATCTGATTTTAATTCAAAATTCACTGAAATGCTTCTAGAATAAGTACCTATCTAAGATATCAAAACTTGATGTGATGTTGAACCCTTCTTTCAAGGATGAAAAGCCTCTTGTAAAGAGTCTAAGACCCTTCTCCTTTGGACGACGATCACACGACAAACCGCCCTGCCCACTTAAGAGATATCCTGGGTATACAACACTCACTGACGAAGAGTTATATACACTGGAGCTAGCATTTGACGAAGAAAAAAGTCATTGGTTTGCCACTGGTATCGCAATGTATATATATATTGACATGACTGTACGGGACGGGGGCTGCAACCCCCCCCCCCCATTTGTAAACCTTGCTGAATCGGGAAGACTTCGGTGCCCCACTAGGGCAGAGATTATGCCCTGGTTGGGGATCTAGAGTCGGGCCAAGAGCCACCCCCTCCCCTTTTGACAAAAGGAGTCCTGTACGGCCAAGCATGTGTATTGATTGCAAAGTGTTAGTAAGACATTCTCACTACTGCAGCAATAGTGAAAAACTTACATCGCGCGTTTTATTTATTTATTTTTTTTTTAGAACCTTTCGAAGACGGAATGGCCTCTGTTTTTTCTTAGAATGTTTTATGACATATGTGATAGGTAAATACGATTTACTGCCAGTAACGGAGTCAGGAATTTCGGTCAGAGGTGGCGGGAAGGGCCTACAGGGCCACTTTAAAGCTGGTAAATACCCTGAGCCTCTGCATGAACTAGGCAGTAGCTTTCTAAACTTTCATTGAGTTTTCTTACGTAACTTTCACAAACTAGTATTATGTTGACCGTTATAGTTCGCGTATTTGTCAAGTCTCTATTGGTTGTGACCATGACTGAAAACCATCAATTTATATAATATACGTTATGTGATTGCATTTAGCAATTACTTGAGCACATTGTGAGGAGTGACCTAGAGGAAAGGTTTGGCTTGGTCTTACACTCCCGAGTCCCGGCCCTTCTTAATGAAATATGAGAGCAAACTCCATTAAATGCCGTATCTGAGGTTCGGGTCTACCTAAATATAGAAAGATATGGAATTCAAAAGGGTCACGGAAGTACGACGTGTATTCAGATAAAAAGTCTGCTGTTCGTGTATTTTGGCGCCTTTTGGAATAATTTTTCAGTATTACTGCATCCTAGAAAGGTATTTCCTTAATATTCAAAATCATGTTGTTGTCGTCTTTCTTGGTGTATCGGAAGGAGTCAAAGTACTTTTCAGGTCAAAATACTTCACACCGCAACATACGTCTTATCCTTTTCGCGCAGAGTATATGCGCCAAAGGTTCAAGAAATATACCACCTACAAGTAATATAGCAACTTCTAGTAATGTAAAACCTTCAAGTAGGCCTATCATCAATGTATTGGAGGGAACTTATAATTGTAGGGCAGTAAATTTCCTATTTGTAAGTTACAGTGACTCTACGTGTTATAACAGGAAAATACATTAAATTATTCTGCTTAAATTTTTCGCAGACATGGGTGCCGTTTCCCTCAGGAACACGGGGACGCGTCCCCACCAAAACTTTCAGAGGTGGGGACATAATATAGCATGTCCCCACCATCTTTTGAGTGAATTCTGGAATTCCGACTATCCATACGTAGAATCATCCTCGTCAATCCAGCCAGTTCTTGCACAGCTGAGAGATCATTTAGCTCATTAAGACGACTAAAGACATGGTTGAGAAGCACGATGACACAATCAAGATTCAATCACCTCATGCTATGCAATGTACACAGTGGCCTTCTGGAGAAGATGGACTCCCAAATTATCGCGGAGAAATTCATTTCTAATAAACCAGATTCACGGAGAAAAGTATTCGAATGTTTCAAGTAGGAAGGTAGGTCACACAAGGTACGTCGCTACCGATTACTGATAGTCCTCTCTTAGGCTGAATGCGTTCCCCGCATGTAGTCCATGCTAGCAAACATTAATTGCACGTCTCAAATTGTCAAATACAATAAGTTTGACTATTCACCCCCTTATTCCCAATCTTGTAGGCACATAAACCATAGCTTTGTCTCCCTTAAGGACGATCTCCTTCGGGTATATTTTCTGAGTTCCCCTCCTAGCATTGCACCAGCCCCCTAACCTCAGAAGACTTCTTACTTCCTTCACATCAATTTCCCCGGACTCTAAGAGCAACACTCAGACGCTGCAATATCTGCAAGCACATTACTACTGAAGAACGTATCAATATCCCTCACATTAATTTCCGATTATTCCCCCCAATGTTGTATACATTCTATTTTGTAATCTATGTAAAAATAAGTTGTACGTCGGTGAAAGTGGTACTTCCTTTCGTCTAAGGTTCAATAACCATAAACAGTCTATCCGTGACAACACTCTTGGATTCCCAGTAGCAGAGCACTTTAATCTTCCGCACCATTCTATCGAGAATCTTAAAATAATCCTCATGATTGCTAATAACTTTATTTGCGCTGAACAACGACAGCGTACCGAACTTATTTGGATAATGAGGCTGAAGTCACACATTACCGGACTCAACAAAGACCTTGCTATTCTAAATCATAACAAGTTTCAACAAACAATTTAATCTTCCCTCCTAACAATGCAGTTAACTATAGATTTCCGTTCTTTTAAATTTATGTACTCATTTTTAATTTTTGTGCTCATTTCGAAATATATTTTCAATCTTTCATACTCCTAATGTCAACCAGTTATGCTCTTTATTGCATACCCCGTTCTGGGTTTTTAACCATTGCCCGCTTGAGTAACTTTCTTGCGTGTGTGGTGATGGCGGCATTGTGATAGAATCTCCGATCTTTTGTTCAAGAGGTTGGGGGAACGGTGATCGACTATAGCAAGTTTTTCAGCTTGACAAAGGTTACAAAAGCCAGATGGAGTTCTATGTGTGTTTGACTGTGCTAATATGTGCCAACGAATTGTAAAAGCCTGGCCGCTCCTCTTAAGGGACCAAACGTGTTTAGAGAGCTCGGTTTCTTTTTCATGACGTTCTAAGTTAAAAGATTTCTTGTGGTTGTTGTACCTTTCATTGAATGGGCCGCCAGACATGCCTATGTATGAGTGTGTGGCATCGTTACTAGTGACTTCAGCCTTGTAGACTACGGCTGATGTGAGGCATATCCCATCAAGGGGACAAGAAATTTTAACCCTGCAGTTACAGCCGCGATTTGGGGGTGTAGCAGTTTTCTTTGAAAGCACCTTAGAGTTGTGGTTGCTTATGACGGCTTTCATGTTTTTCATGCAACTATAACTGACTTTCACAGTGTTTTTGTTAAATATTTTGTGCAGCTTATGCCCCGGGGGAAAGTGTTTGGCTATGAGTTTGAGGAAAGCCCTGCCAACGTTAGATTTGACTGTTTTACTGAACGGGGGGTTGAACCAAATGACCTTCCTGTGCCTTTGCTTCCTCTTTCGCCTTGGGGTTTGCGGGCTCTCAAAGGGGTACTTCAGTTTATGTTTAAAGCCACTGGAGTCTAGTGCCTTTTGGTAGGCAGGCGCTGCAGCGTCAAAAACTGCTTGATTGCAAGAGAGCTCAGCAATACGTTTGTTTACAGCCATTGGGATGTTTTTAAGTATGCTGGGTGGGTGGTTTGACTGGGTATTAATGAACAGGGGGGTGTCGTTGGGTTTCCTGTAGGGGGCATAGGTACCATCTCTCATATTAAGCGTGACATCGAGGAAATTTACGGTATGGAGGTTAGTTTCGATAGTGATTTTCAGGTCGAACTCGTTGAAAATTTTAATGAAATCCTTGCGGGCTCTGTCAGCGAGTCGATCACCGTTCCCCCAACCTCTTGAACAAAAGATCGGAGATTCTATCACAATGCCGCCATCACCACACACGCAAGAAAGTTACTCAAGCGGGTAATGGTTAAAAACCCAGAACGGCGAAGGCTTGTGCTCATTGTTATATATATATATATATATATATATATATATATATATATATATATATATATATATATCAAGATATATATATATATATATATATATCAAGATATATATATATATATATATATATATCAAGATATATCAAGATCAAGGGATCTCCTTGTTACCATGGTACTCCCAAGCGGGATGAATAATCAGTAGGTCGAAGTTGGTAGATCGAAGTTAGAATGTGTAGGTCGAAAGTGTTGTAGTAATACATTCGATCATGAATTTTATACCGATCCAAGATAGAGTTTAAACTCTTATCAAAGAAGGAACGGTTGAAGAAAAACACCAGAGAGAAAAATTGAGCGGCACGGGGGACCGAACCCACCATCCTCCACTATATATGACCACTATATATATATATATAAGAAAACCAAAAAATGATAAATGTTTTCTTGTCGATATGGAGCATACGTGGAACTCACTAATATATATATATATATAAATATATATCTATATATATATCTTTATATATATATATATATATATATATATATAACGCTAATTCCCACCTTAGGGGGAAATTGTTATATCTGCGCGTACATAGGGCGAAAAAATAACAATGAAATACATAAGAAAAAGGATTCGCCCTAACGTCTAAAAATATAAACAACGTTATTTCAATGGCCAGCCATCCGTTCGTGTTAACAGCTAGGTGTCCGTAAATTTGACAACTTTGAAGTAATTGCATCTTCTTTGTAAATCTAAGAGGGCGTCCCTGTCCGTTAACGTATTCCTATAGAAAAAGTGTGTAGAAACGTTAAGGCGAAACTTATATTTCGCCTCAAAAAATTTTTCCCCTTAAGGTCGACTTTTCAACAACAACTTTCCCCCTAAGTGCCGAATTAGAAAAATATATATATTTATATATATATGTATATATATATATATATATATATATATATATATATATATATATATATATTTATATATATATATATATAAAGGACTAGGACATTGTCATCATGGGCCCGTTGTCAACCCAATCCCAAGTTATTAATTAAATTAATTTTCCGAACCGGTCCTTTAAAAATAAGGTAAACATCGTACGTTTGTCCAGGTTTGCAGGGTTATTATGTCTAGACAGTGGTAAGCTACTGTGTTTAGCTCCATCCATGGTTAAACACAGAGTAAGATCAGTCTACAACCTGCCGGGTAATAGCTTGTAGGATGAGAGGCCATTAAATGCTTGAACTTAAACCATGGCTCTGTCAACCAATAGTTTTAAAACTGGGTTGTTAATCCTCGTCTAACCTTACCTTACCCTGGGCGTTGTCAAATTTAGGGACGGGTGAGAGTGATACGCGGAGTGCGACCATCGGTTCGCGCGGAGCGTCCCGCCAGGGCAAATTTCGCTAGAAACACCCATAGATTGCAGGAAATGACACTCCCTGTGCCTCATTACTGCATGCGTAGAATGCCAGATATTTCATGCTCCAGGGAAGTTTTAAGGAGACAATTTGTTCACAATATATATAAAAAGGGAAAAATGGAAACTCTGAGGCCTACCGGTATGTATCGCTGACAGCCTTACATCGAGTATAAATATAAAAGTTGTAGAACTAAAACAAACGGTAATGGTGATAATTGAATGATGGAATATTTCGTTCACGAGGCTATGTTTACATTACTATTTATTAGCAACGTATTATCCAATAGTGCATCAAGTTGATGAACATAACATTAGCTCAACAATACGTAGGGAGCTAGCTCGATGATGTTATCCTATGCCCCGGTCTTAAAGCCTGTCAGTGTTGCGAAGTATACGTTGCACTGATCAAAACACCCTGCACGTGTACCAGAGAACATTCACGCTGCTACAGAAAGGGAATTTTTACGGAACGCGATTCACGCGCGCTTCATGCTTCAGTAACATATATGAGATCTGGGGAAATACGTTGCATGGAAATACGAGTTATGCATGAGAAATGTTTCACGATAACTTATAGTGAGAGAAAATTAAAGAAAGAGGGAAAGGAAGTCTTATTTCTTAAACTTGAAATTTCCCCAAATTCCGCAAATTTCCCAAAAATTTCTCCAGGTGGGGCAACTTGTCCCCCTCCCCCCATGCCCCCAGTAGCTACGCCACTGATTGTGCAAAAGAAAAGTTCGAAGAAACCTTAATAATCAAAGGAAGCTCTTCTAACTTCGGAAACTTTTGAACAGAAAAACATACTTAAAGCAATTTTCTTGCGGATAGTAACAACATTAAATTTTATATAAGACATGGGCTGAAATAAAGTCCCGTTAACACAGTAAAGATCAATTCATACTCAGTCGCCGACCTCAATGCGGAACGGAATTTTTGTCGGCAACGGTTGCGGCGACTAGGGTCAAGAAACTTTTATTGTGCGCTTCTGATCCGCATTGAGTGCAGAAGCCCGTTACCGTGGTTTTATAGTCGTTCCCAGTGTAAGTGCGTACAATCCGTTCCTGATCCGTTCGAGATAAAACCGATTTTATCTTTTCCGCTTTGCGCGTCTCAATGAGCAAGTTAAAACACCTGTCTGCATTGTGATAAACACATAGGAGAATAGAGAACCGATATATTAGATGCGGAGACATAATGGCTTGTGCCAAGAGGAAGCCATTTTCCTCTGAGGAGGATGAAAAATTGATTGAGGAAGTAAGAAAGTATCGAAATTTATAACTGACAGCAGTTTGGATCAGTACAGAGACTTTCAAAGAAATGAGCAGTCCTGGATTGCTATAGGCCGCTTGTTCTCAGCCAGTGGCCGGACGTGGAGGGACTGCAAGGACAGATGGAAGTATTTGAGAGACAGATATACTAAAGCAAAACGATCTAACAAGGGGCGTAGTGGAGACCCGGATGGCAAAAAGTTCAAGTGGAAATATTATGATTTAACGAACTTCCTGTCTGATCATGTGAAACATCGTGACACTGACAGCAACACTCCAAGGTGGGTACAAACCACGTTTAACGTGGGCCTGAAACTCTAGAGAAGGGGACATGAGAAGATCACGTATACCCCCCCCCCCCCAAGAAATAAGCCCTACTGATGTTATGGTCCAGAGAAAAGTACAGAGGAACACAGGGTAGGAAGATCACTAAAACTGGGGTATTAAAAGTTCTTTCCTGACCACCGCCCTGGGGGAAGGGGAAACTGGAAAATTTTGAATGTTGGAGGGTCCTTAGATGCAATTTCGTGGAATGTTAAGCCAATTTTCCGCAAAATTACTGCAAAGTTTGAACATTTTTTCCACAAAAGAAACAACTAAGGGTTTTTCGTCCTTGAATTACCAGAGGGGGGGGGGGGAAGTAAAGGCTACTTTCACCCCACGGCACTTTGATGACGGGGGATGGCCCCCGCCCCGCTTCCTAAGCCTGTGCATAGCCACTCCCCCAAGGAAATATCCCTTCTGCGTGGATGCCTCGATACCCGTCCTATTAGTTGCTCCGGGGAAGTGGCTACGTAGGCTATACGCTTTTTGAAAGTTCATATAAGTTCACTTAGTCAGTGGCCATAGTAACTCAATAAGCTAAACTGTCTCACAGTTCTTTACCTTGGTCACCAGCTAGTGACATGTCCGTAACCAGACAAGGTACAGGAGGGACCCATTCAACGGGCCCACGTGGGGCCCATCATGGGTTATCTGTGGACACCGTGGGATTTTCATGGGCATGGAGTAACCATGGGCAACGTTTGTGGGGCCCATGTGGGTGTTATGTGGGTATTGTATGAGCAAATGTTATTCGGCAAATGATGTGTTGACTTAAATGGGGCCCATGTGGGTTTTTTATTGGCAGATGTTTGTGGGTGAATGATGGGCTGACTTAAATGGGCCCATGTGGGTTTGAAATTTGTTCTGCATGGGCATTTGTTCGTGGGCAAATAATGGGCTCACTTCAATTGGACCGGCCAAATTATGAAAATTTTCAAAGTATAATTTCATTGAGGGGATTAATCCTTTGCTTCAGAAAATGTTGGTCCTACGTATTTTATTATATTTTGTTTTTGGACTAAACATGTGGGAATTTTGGCGAAAACAATTCGAGAAAAGTATATGTTTAAAATGGTGTCAAGTTATATTGGAGCACCAGGTTTATACACATTTCATCTTTATGGAAAATTCCGAATTTTTCAAATGAAATTCGTGTTCATCACTTAATACAGATCTAATTGAAATATAGTAAAGCTGGCAATGGTGAATTCTTGCAGAAAATCATGTTTCTCAATTGCTGGCATTAGCAATGCCGGTAGCTTTTTAGGACTTGAAGAAGGAAAGTTACATCATATTTTCCGTTGCTAACCTAGTGGGACCCCAAAGTGGGACCAACCTCAGCTAGGTTAGCCCGGGTCCAACTGGGGCCCGACTTCAGCCCAGCTGGGCAAGCCCACCTAGGGACACCTGGCAAATACGTATTTTTCCCAGCCTAGGCTTAGCATGTAGCCTAGCAAGTTCAGATGGGGCCCGACTTCAGCCCAGTTAGGGCTCAACTAGAAACACCTACCAAACACGGATTTGCCCCAGCATAAGTCCAGCAGGGGCCCAGATGCCACCAAACAACCGATTTTTGGCCCATGTGGTCCCCATGTGGGCTTCCGATGGGAGCCTAGATGGGCCCATTGAAGTTAGCCCACGTAGGGCCTACAAGGGCATCATGGACAAAATCTTCATGGGACCCATGTGGGAATCCCATGCGGACCTCACATATCATCCCATGCCTAACCCATGTGGGCCTCGTGTAGGCATGTTGATTGGGGAGCAACTTCTCTAAGTGGGTGGAATATTTTTTCAGGGGGGGACATACTAATATACATTAGGGCAGAGGTCATTTCTGATCTTCATAGTGCGTCAATTTCGGTTGCGTGCGGTCCCTGCTATCTACGGCCGTGGGCTACCTTAGAAATAAAAAATGGTTCTAAAGCCAAACTTGGCAAACTGCTGTTCTCGCTCAGCATACATCAATATTTTATTCAGCCTTAACTACCGTAATATATAGTCAAAGAAAATTCGCCCATGAAGGTTTATTGATAACACCCCTCTCAGCCTATCGAAGTGCAAACGCTCTCTGTCAAATTTCATAGGTCACAGAGAGAATGGATTTGTTTACTTCTGAAACTATATCCCGTGATCAAAGTACAGTACAGTAGGCAAGTAGAGTCGGAGTAAAAGAAAATGTGGTGGAGCTGGCTACGGAGTGTAGGCATAGCGCATACCAAATGTGCTGTAATTCGAGAAAAGCAGTTCGTCGTAAAAAAATAAAAATAAAAAAAGACAGAAAAAAATTAAATGACTATGTGTTATTGTGGTGGTGCTTTTACAGCAACGTGCTTTCCATCTAGTGACGCCAAACACATAGGAAAGTTCCAATATCGCCAATTGTCGGCAGCAATTGTGCGCTATTCTTCAACTGTGGGGATCGACGGGTACTCATCTTTAAGTGCAGTCCACAATGCCTTGTAGGTTTCTTTCATAATATCATGTACAGTAGATTTCCCCAAACGATTACTGTCGGCCACACTTTGCTGCGAATTTCCAGTTGCCAAAATTCGAAAAGTTACTGAAAATCTTTCAGCTGTAGGGACAGGGGATTGATGAGTTCCTTGATGAATGCTCAAAGGCGAGATGCGATGTAGTAAATCGTCAAATCTCTCCTGGCTCATACGAAAATACCTGAAAATACCTGAAGTGGACTGCTTCATCAATCAGTCTTCGCATATCAGCTACTAGACAGTGAAATTCACCTGTCTGCCTCTTGTTGTTCTGGAATTATTGAAAGGCCGTATGTACCATAGCCTTTTCGCCTTCCTCTTCCATTTGCGATTAAGCCAAGAGTAGATTACAAGCAGCTCCTCCTCATCCTATTCCATCTTCCAGAATGCGCTGGCCATTGATGCATAAACTGTGTCCGCAACTTAAACGCAGAGTATGAATTGAAACGGGGATCATACAGGTGCAGAAAATTTCCGTTTGAGGTCGGCGATAAGCCACATGAAACGAGTAGTATGAACGAGTGACAAACTTTGCGCCGACCTCTATCGTCGAGTGTGCGGCCACCTAGGTCGGCGGAAAAGTATGAACCTAGCTTAAGCGAATTCAAATTTTACCTTCTTATGAGGTAATGTTGCGAGAGCTTCAAGGGAACCTAACGCGGGCCTTGGACCCCACGAGTAGAAGCCCACTTTTAGCACCCCCCCCCCCGTGCATTTTCGATGACCACCCTTCGGTCCTTTGGCTTCGGAAGTTTTGAATCGCAGTTGGCATGAAGTCACATTTAGTTGCACTTACAGCTTTATGGTTATTTTTCATTGCTGCGTCACGTGTTGTGTCAATTCTTCAACCCGGAGTTCCTATACCAAGTATAACATGTTTGATTTGCACTCGGGCTTTTTGTTACGTTAACAGCACCCAGATTCATAACGCCTCTCATTTCGGTTTTCCCAGCTGGTAAAGTCTGTTGGCAAAATCTGTTTCAGATAAAAGGTTTAGGATAGAACATTTTCCTACGCTGGCTAGCCAGCTGACTCTGCAAACTGGTAAGTATGCATTTTCTTGGCCGGAAAAGCCTTTTCAGTCAACACTTGTTTATACATTTGTCTTGCTTTACGGCACACTTTGAGTTCAACTTTTGCTCACCAAAGCGTAACAAATGAAGAATGCGTTCTGTCGTTCAAAACATAATTTGAACGCTTTTTTAAGATTATGAACACTTTTCTTCATCTTTGTATGCCCTGACGATTATTTGGACATTTGGTGCTCCATTTTTTTAACGACGGACGCTTCTTTTAACACTTGTCGTATTTCAACGGTGCCTCAAGTGTTCAAGCTTATAACACTTATAGTCCTCAAATTATGAACAGTAAATTGAACGTTGAAAGTAAGAACGCTGGCGTTCAAAGTGTAAACGGTAGCGCTCAAATTATCAACGCTAGCGACCAGAATTTGAACGGTTGAAATTTAGGATAGAAAATTCGACGCGTATATTTTTAAATTTTAATACTTTAAGTGTACACATAATCGTCCGGGCGTTTAAAAAGTGAATGGAGTAAAAATTTTCTTGACACTTTCTTCAGAAATTTAACAAAAATCAGTGGGAAATATTTGACCTACAAATATTTATATTCTGTCCAACAATCATTATTAATACTAAGAAAACTTGCTCACTATGTGATCCGTGGAACCGCACTCGATTAGTTTCACAGCTACCTTACAGGCACAAGTCAAATTTTTAGCGCGAATGAGGTTTCTTCTCCCTCTAGAAATAACGTTCCCCGTGGATCTATTTTAGGTATTCTCCTGTTTCTAATATACATTAATGATGCTTCTTTTATCTGAACTAAGCTGTGTTTAGCCCTTTTTGCTAACGATACCAGCATTTTGTATAAACATAGAAACATCCACGAAGCCACAAGGGTTATCAATGAGTTGAATTTTGTCTCCAACTGCTTTAGAGTAAATAAATTTTCCCTAAATTTCAGTAAAACCAACTATATGATTTTACCCCTATCAGCGGAAATTCAATCATTTTGAAATTCTTATAGATAAAACAGAACTGTATTAATCTGATAAACTTAAATTTGGGGGGAATTTATCTCGACCCAAACTCTGCTGGGTAAACCATATTAACGATATATCTAGGACTATGGGACTGGTGTACTTTACGGAACCATCAGTTGTGTACCGTCACATATTATGAAAGTCTTATATAATTCTCTAATCTAATCTCAATCTCATATAGTATCATTGGTTGGGGGAATACACACCCAGGGGCGTCGATTTGGGGGGATAGGGAGACATGCCCCCACACTTTTTTGAGTGGAGGGGACACTAACGTAAAAGTCCCTCACTTTTTGTGACGTGAAACGTAAAAATTAGGTATTACCAAAAAGACATGTAGGTTATGAAAGGTGTCCTCTACCGATTACGATCGTCTAGCTTTCTGTATCAATAACTCCACATGTTTACTTCGCAAATGCCCAAAAAATGCCCACTTGCATATCAAACATACATTATTCATCGGTCTCCATGATTATGTCGATTGTTCGTGTGCAGGCTTAACATATTTTAAGGAAAATGTCTCGGTGCACAGTCTGCATGCAACTTTTTAAGGAAGTCAATGGTTTCAAATGCAAAATATCGACACGAGCACATCACACATACGTGTAGGGATTTGACCATTTCGTTTTTAGACCATTATTAGAGAAGTAAAATCACACTGAATTTTCTAGAGAAGAGAGTTCAATCAGGAATTAGAGGTACACCTCCATCCTCTGTCTGCAGATAGTGTATAATGAGGTGTCGTTCGAAAAAAACATATTTTAATTTTTTTTTTTGTATCAACAATTTACACCGGAAGGCCTATGCAACGGTGTCTCGGTAACACCGTATGAGTGGTTACCACTCAACCCACCCCTCGATTTATGATTTTCCCGTAGTAGATTGGAGTGTGCTTTTGATCAAGTCATGGATTTATTTTACCTTCTTCCCATTAAAAATGGTTCCTTACTAGTAGAACGTTTGCACAAATCTTTCGCAAACTATGGCAATTTTTGTTGTGATCCTAATTACTTATAGAGTACACCCGGTATTTATATTCATATTGACCGTACAGTCCGTTGAAGTATTTACGTTATCTTTTGACAGCTTTGGAGTTCCCTAGTAACTCAAAATATTGAAACATTTAGCACCATTTTGCAACTGGGCCTCTTCTCTTAGACACCCAGTGGCGTAGCTACAGGGGGCAGGCGGCTCTGTAAATAAAGAATTCGAAAATTTGCCATTTGTGAAACCAGTCGACTGTGTGGTTTTGACAACTCATGAAATTCCGAAATCTCCCTATTAAAAGCTTCACATTCGTCATTATTTGTCTCAAAGAAGCAAAATGTTCCGCGCGCTTGGCGGGCCAAAAGTTGCTATTCTTAAGCAGGAGTGCTCGCTCATACCTTGAGTAAAATTTTCCGAGCTCAGGCTGGACTTTGTAAGTGAAAAACGGAAATTTGCTATCTGTGACATTAAGTGACACCAGTAACTGCAGTGCTATTTTCATGAAATTTACAATTTTCTCCAATACAAGCTCTTGACTCAACAAATCTCGTCAGAGACCCTCATTTCTTATGGGCTGGATAAGATTATGTAGCAACAACGATCTTTGGTCGTCATTTAATTTCAGATTTGCCAATAGAAAATGCAAATTCTTCAGTAATCCCCCAACTTTTCAACTTTTCTTACAGGGAACACAGAAACCAAACTTTTCTGCAATACAAGCTCCATATTTTCAAATATCTGAAAAACGTCAAAAATTTCACCGCGCTTCGAGCGCCGCAGATTACGGCCCTAGTACAGTGGTGTTCACACTCGTAAAATCTGGATGCTTGCCCACCCCCCCCCCCCCTTCCCGAAAAGTGTCTAGCTACGCTGCTGTACACCCCTTACCAGGACAGGAGAAAAAATTAGGCCAGATGTCCCCCCCCCCTCCACTTTGAAAACCAGATCGACGCCCCTGTACACACCCTGCTCATCTTATCTCCTTCAGAAAAAAATAGAGTAAGGCTCGTAACAAACTCCAACCACTGTACCACTACTGAAGGTTTTTCCTTTATATTAATACTTAAAATATTTTTAAAGTCTACAGGTATGAAGTATCGGTTTTTTTAAGGTAGCTTGAAGGTAGCTTGCCCATAGGTTTTGAAAATTACTTTATTTTAAAACAGAAGTTTCCTCCACTTCACACTAGGAGGTCTGACAGTTTTCATGTAAAGTAAATTTTTCCCCAGGTTTTAACTGATCTCTTTATGTCACATGGCCCAAAGTTCTGGAATAATCTTGATATAATAATTATTAAGAATTCAGAATAACTAGGACCATTTTGTAGAATCTTAAAGGAACATATTTTACAAAGGTACAATGCTAAACCTACTACTATTTTCATCTTCTTTATGTTATGTTTAAAAGCATTCTGCTTCCTCAGTCCTCCTCCACTCCCTTCTTGTCTTCTTAATCGCAGATGTCTAGTATTGTAATGTGAAAATGAATTGAATTATCCAAGTGTGATGTATAAGAAATGTAAGCAGTTGTTAATAAACCGCTAAGACAAGTTACAACTTTTCCAAAGGAAGTGAATCAAAATCCAGGGTTTTAACGAGTCATGACTCGAGTCACAAATTTCCAAAAGGGAAATGACTCGAGGAATTGTATCATGATCTACCTCATAGAAATAGTACAGGGACTCTAGTCATTGATTCAACTCGAGTCACACTAAAAGAAGCAAATGACTCGACTTGACTGCAAAATTCGGTGGCTCGTTACAACTCTGTCAAAATCAAACAGTCAACAGTGACACGTGTAAACGGAGCAACAGGGGAAACAAACGGAAGATAAATTGTACATAGAGCAAACAGAGTCTACTCTAAACCACTTTCCAAGGAAATGATAATGTTTAAAATTGTCAACGGTAGGAGAAACCTTAATCAAGCATGTTGATTTTAGTGATAGGAAGTGTGTTGGAAAAGGGTAGGCTTAGAATCCATATCAAGACGGTTGGTGCTGCAGTCGAACGTCTTGTTTACCAGTTCCGCTTAGAATTATCCGAAAAAAACGGTTTTAATCAAGTCGGACCGGAAAATATTCAGAGAATGAAAGTGTGGACCAGCTTTCTAAAAGTTATTCTCTCATCAAGTTTAACAATTTGTCAAATGATCTTCACCAATCAAAGATAAATTCAACAACGGTTTCATAGCTGGTCGTCATGCCTATGTAAACATTCCAATAGGAAGTTAAAATGGGGAAGGGAAATGAAACTAAAATGCACGCCGTTCAAAAATTTGTGATATGTCTTTTTATTTTTTTATATTTTTTTATATTTTCAGCAAGAATATGGACTTAAGGTAATCTTCCTTTGCCTTCCCCCAAACCATTATAAAAGTGTTGACCACTCTACCATCTAAAGTAATTCCCAGTAAATTTGATCTAATATTAGTCAAATATCTTCCGGTCTCTGAACGCATACATTCCATTTAAACACACCTTTGAATCAAAGTGGTTGGAAAAAAGAGGGTTAAATGAAATTTCCAAAATTTCTTAAAAGAAAAAATTCTAAAGCTATTCTAATTATAGGGGTTTTTGTTTACATACCCGAGAATAAAAGCTTATGGGGGAATTTGTAATTTCAAAGGCCCCCAAACGCCTTTAAGTTCATACCCTACTTTGCATCTACAGCCCCTTTGTTATTTACCAGTATTCAGTAGACCCAGGGGGGCTAGGGGCATGTGAACGTAAAAGTGGAGCAGTGGCCGTCGCTAGACATTTCTTTCTAGAGGGAAACTTTGGGGCACAAAGATTTTGCAGGGAGCACTGCTAGACATCAACCATGTCGCCGGAGGTGCCCACCGAGCGCGAAGACCGAGGCCCTATGAAAGGGTGGGGTGGGGTCCAGGGGTCTTATGAACTCTTGGGTCCAGGGCAAAGCCTTGGTGGTGGTGGAGGGAGTGAAGACCTCGGAAGCTCTTGGTCTAAGGGTATTTTGAAATATTAAACTCGACAAACAAGGGGTATCCCATTGAATAAATGCTGCTCTGAAAATTACTTGGGTGGGTAACTTCAAGGGCCATTTTATTGCTAACAACAGTCACGTGAAACTACTACCAGGTGCAAATCCGGCTGACATTTTAAAAGAGTGGTTAGTTTCCAGTCAATTGGTCTAAGTCGAGCCGGGGAAAAATCGTGCTCCAGACCGACAGCCTGTCAAGTTTGACGGGTGCCGCCAGGAGACACGTTTTGCTTGTGATTCAGCAACAGCGTATAACTGCACAGCTTCAGTTCTTGGCCTTATACCGTCTCTACTGAATGATCTGCCTTTTACGAAATGCACTTGAAAGTGACATCTCTTTCATTAAGTCAAATACTCACAGTTGGTTAGGCCGACAACAAGGGTGTACAAGACGAATAAATGAACCATATGATGCATTTACATTCCTACTGCACGTGACCATTGCGCGTGATCCGATCCGTTTCGTCATTGTGTGGCACTCCTTCCAGCTAAAGCTTAGGTTTTCTATAATATTACTCCGTAATACGTCACTTTATGTAGATGAGGTGAAAAAGTCCTACCATTGCAAATGGTACGACCACGTGGTAAGTTTCAAAAAAATATAGTCCGACATATGAAGTGTTTTAAAGTGTATCGCAACAATAAAACTGCATCAAAAGACGACAACACAACACCAGTTATCTAAAGTATGCTTTATCTTTCTATAAAGATCAATCGCGCAGTTTTATAACTTCGATTTACTACGTAAACATACACCGTCCATATAGCGGCCCAAACCAAACAAAACATTTTGTGGTTGTTATACATTCATTTTGTTGTTTGAGGAACTTTTCCATTCTTCATGAGCATGTGACTGTAATCCTTGGTAAGAGGTCGCAGCAGGCTTGAAACTGTCACAATATCAATAAATCTGTTAAAAATGCAAGGAGCTGTATATGTCTACAGCCTTTTGGTTTTCAGTCTAAAATCTTTGGTTGAAAGTTTTATTATATCATCTCAAGTACCTTTAGCTCAGGTACCTTTATTGCAAAACTACTGGCGTACCAGAAGCTGATATTGCTGACATTTTAACCAGAATGCAAGGCATTCATACTCGCTAATGGGGGCGGTCCAACAGTTGCAGTGATATTTACAGGGAGTTAATAAATTTTAGCTACTCCCTGATACGAATAACAGGTCGTTCAGAAAATGGTGAAGTTGTTATGATGAGGAGGTTTGCGCATTTCAGAAAAGGATATCATTGTTGGAAATTTATACTTAAACATTAGTGATGGGAGGTGAGGGGAATAGAAATGTTTACGCTACAAGCTCGAGTTTCCTTCTTCACGAATGACAATTTCAAGTTTTTTCAACTTCCTTAGTGTTCTCAGCATGGTTTGATGGTAGTGCTTATTACGGTTCGGCAGTGTAACATGGTCCCTGTATGTAAATGCATCGCATGATCACCAACAAAGCAAGCATATACTTCCAGATCAGAAGAGACCTAACATAGCTCTCATCTTGGCTAATGAGGTTTAAAGGCCCAGTTCTCTCACCCAAAACAGTACCAATTCTCCTAACCTTCTTACTTAAGCCTCTCCAACAATTGTCTGAAATTCATCCTCATCCAGAGACAATCTCAGTTTATATTGCTTCAGGGTGAGTATAGAAAAGCTCAATGTGTATAACCAAAACACTCAGTTCATGCTTTGTTTGCGAGCTTTGGTACTCTGCATTGTTTGAATCAGCAGTCAGTCAAAAAGCTGTTCCAATGGAGAGTTTCTGTAGCCCCCTACAAGAAGTGTAGTTTTGGGGTGAGAGGACTGGCCCTTGAAGGGTAGGGAGATAACTACGCAGTCTTTTATTTTGCGACTCCCTCATCAGAGACCTTTCTTCTCATTTCTACTTTAATTGTCAACAAAATAAATTTCAAATTTCTCACCAACCTCCTCTTTCTTTGGTTGGATAAGTGCGCAACTTGTGGTCTTTTCCCTAACAGTACCGTTGCTCAAAGGAACCGTTTTATATTTGTCTTACAACATTGCACAATCTAAATATGTGCTGCATAGTAACGACCTATTCATGAAGTGTAGCCACAAATGAAAAAAAATTATGTGGGAATATTTACAAAATGTATGACAAACAAATTGGGTTGAGATTCAATAAGTTCAAATTGTTCTTGAGCAACAAACAACTGAATTTGGGAAACTTATTTCTTTAAAAGAGGGCTACCATACTGTTTTGTTTTTGATAATCTATCTGGGCCGTAAAACTCCCTCTAACAACTAACTTGATAATCTATCAACCTGTGTCAATAAATATTCGTTTTAAAAGGATGATTTTTTCTTGCAAAGGAAACGCAATATTTCCCTTTAATGTTTCTAAGTTTTGCTTTATCCTTTCATCAACCAGTTTAGTAAAAATGCCGTTTGCAATGATGAGCTACCTACAACTTATATTCGTAATAATGTCGGCATGGTGTTCGCTTTTGGTTGCTGGACAAGAGCCTACGCCGACCGGGGTAAGATTCGTTGGAGTTGGCTACCACCTCATCAACGGAAACCCGGAAGGGGGAGATGCAAACAATGGTGGCATCGATCCTGGTCTTTTATCGACCAGACAAATTCTTTCTCTTACATACGATGAAGGACGAATGACTAACGGATTTGCAGTTCCAAATGAAGTAACGTTCTCTTCTCGACAAAGCTGTGTGAAAGAAAGTTCCCAAAGTACGTTTATGGCACCAGGAGCTACCAGGATAGTCTTCGCGTTGGTGTAGATGTTTCTGGTAAGTGCAAGAAAACTTCGCAAAAAGTGTTCCGTTCGTTCTATCAAAAATGTTTATGAGTTGAAACTTTGGCCATTTCGAAGGCTTACGTGCTGATTACAGGTATGCAGTGCCGACTGCAAGATCAAATAGTAAGAGCACCCGACTGGAGATGTAAAGTTCCAATCCCAGCTGGGTCATAACGAAGAGCTCAGCATAAACAATAGAGTAAAAGAAAAGCCAATGAGCCACAACTGGAAAAAGACAGTGGAAGATCCGACTTACACCAATTGGTTGAATTCTAAGCTGTAAAACTCCATCTATATAAGTAACTAACTACACCGCAGCAATAATTTAGATGGAAGATGTATGACAAACTGAGGAAAATTAGCAAGACGACAATCATTAAAATGGAATTTAAGTTTGACACCTCTAAATTTGATTCATTCATATTTGGTAATAATCTTCGTCAGCGTTATTATTCCATGTGTATCAGGTGACCTATAGCGTTATCTCCCGATAACCCCTAGATAAAGAATAACGCGCTTAAGCGCACATCACCTCGGCTGGTGGTGCGGCGAGAACGAACAGTATAAATTAGATAGCGGGGAAATCACGGAAACGATGCAAGGAAATATCAGCAAAATGACTACAGGGAGGAATAGATTACTCGAACAACGAACT
This sequence comes from Holothuria scabra, assembly GCA_037179385.1. Lineage (NCBI taxonomy): Eukaryota > Metazoa > Echinodermata > Holothuroidea > Aspidochirotida > Holothuriidae > Holothuria > Holothuria scabra. Next base: position 33,077,641 of record CM074190.1, read on the forward strand.
TTGGGGATTATTGTGAAAATTGAACGAAGTAAGTGTTGAAAGTATGACACGTCCATTACGGCGGCACATGCATGTAGTGACGTATGCTCATGGTAACTTTACTGCAAGTGTTCGACACAACAGAAGGAGTTCCCATGTTCTTGGCATGATCCGAACAGTCACGGAGAGGCTGTAGGATACACATAGGCGTACGGGGGTCATTTTCTATAAGGCGGCAAGAGCATTTTTTGCCGAATAATGTCACCTTTTGTCAAGTTCTGCCCATGTTTTGCCCGAATAGATCAACTTTTTTGCCCGAATTTGGAGGGCGAGTGCGCCCCTCCCCCTGCACCCCCGCCTCGTAAGCCTATGAGGATACAGTCTAACGATACTCCATTTTAGACGGGATTGTGCTGTATTAATGTACAGTAGTCGTTTAATATGTACACAATTTTCTTCCTTTTAGTGTTTCATCATTTGGAAAAATTCACCCTTTGCCAAACCTTGTAAAGGTGTTATCGATACCAATCACATGCACATTCAAGAATGTGAAAATAACCCTGGAGGTTGAAATTTGGTAGCAGTTTATCTCAAATTAAACTTGAGAGGGATCTTACCTTTCAATGCACCATAGGTAAAGCCTATTTTGTACCGTCTTCTTTTCCAGCAGGATTTGTTGTTTCTTGTTAGCTAAACCTCGAAATTGTGTCACTTCCTTTGTTACGGAATTGTGATCAAACCTGCTACTCATTGAAATAGGTAATCGGAGTAATTAACCAGTGGTTGTATGCTTCAATTGGGAACATCAGTTTCTCCTAAAAAACTGTGGTAGCCATGACGGATCTCTGTTAAGGCAAATATTTCGTTAAATTTAAATCAAAATGTTGCTGTATATGATTGAGCAAGGTTGAACAACTCTGGACCCGTACTCGGGACAGGTTACTGCATGATCGGAGGTTAATGCTACGATTGCGTGATTGCTGGATACCCTCGGACAATGTTCCTGTGCATCATTTGCATTAATCCTAAGATCGTGCATTATCCTTGCTTAATGCACTGTCCATCGTTGTATAACCTTGAACTGAACTTCCTGTATTCATCACGAATCAATTGGATATCCTAGCAAAAACCTGAAACGTGAGTGTTAAGGAAGACTATTTACGTCGATGAAGTATAAAAAATCACTCTGTCATATCAGAAATTGCACCATAATGTAAACGCAACTCTTAAAGGGGAAGTCTAAGCCAAAAATTAATTTTCACATGTGAAAAAAGAACTAAATCTACACAGTGTGGTGAAATTCCTATTCAAATCGGACATGTATTTCTTGAGATATCAGCAAATTAAGTCAGTTGATTTGGGTTCCAAAGTGAAATCGAGGGCAGCAGAGATTATATCACTTCCTCACATTGACAAGGAAAGCTTTGTTTTCCTTTGTTTTTTCACACTGTTTTGACGTTAATACGAAAAGGACCTCCTATGGGAATTGCAAAGTTTGAGAAGTTTTCCTGCCATTTATGCAATCACAGTTTGATAATATGGGACTGTGGAGGAGAAAATAGGCTGTAAAAGTTAAAGAAAAACAAAAGGTCTTCCATTAATGTGGGGATATGATGTAATATGCAAATTTCAACAAAGCGGTTAGCATGAGTACCCCTCGAACATATCACAAATTGGTATGACCTTAAACCCTTCTTTTAACGAATTCAAAAACGAAAAGATTTTTTTGGTATATTGACTCTTTCGTTCGTTTTGCACCATACCTTGTAGAGTTTACGTTTTACCATTAAATACTCTAAATTATCTAAGGGCAAGTCCAAGCTATTCCGCGTGTTTCGTATGGAACAAATAGAGATTTTAAACCTCCATAACTTTGATTGAGTAAACTTTTATGTAAGTTTTATGATCTAGTATGCTGTGTATAACAATTGCATCTATTGTTGAGGAAATTCAGCTCAATCAATTCAATATTGAAGACGTAGGGCTCATTAATGCACCATGTTTCGTGATGGACCAGAGAAAATGTCAGTTTTTTACCTGAAGTAGTTGTTCTCAAGTTTCTCTGAAAATATAAGTCAAGAGTTAGTTTTAACAACATATGTTATAGAGACAACTGTTTTGAACATAAAGGTAAAATTTTTTCAAGAAATTTTGAGTGGGTGGTTGTGTATGTTTATAAAATTTGGCGTTTCGTATAGGATAGTTTCGCATGGGACATTTTGTCTTTCGTACACTACACATAGGCGGCGGAAGATGTTTTTATTGGGGGCCACAAGTTTTCGGCAGCCGACATAATGGTGACGCCGTTAGGCGTCCAGTTTTTGAACCCCATCGGCGTGGGGCCCAGGGGCCCGCTTAAGAGCCCCTGGTGGGGTACAAGAGCAAAGTTCGGGAGGCGTTCAGGGGGCGAAGCTCAGCGATTGTAGTGATTTGAGAGGCTCCAAAAAAGTCGAAAATCATATTCAAATTAAGGATTCTAAACTATGAATTTAATTCAGGAGGGGGGGGGGGGGTTGAGGTAAGGGACAAAAATGGAATCGGGAAGTACTATGGCATTTGATTAAGGAAAAACATACTCTACAGTAATTTTATTCAACATCCCACCACCAAAACAACAGTCTTGATTGTCTCTCCTAATAAACAAATCGTCTTGTTATTTAGGATTTCATGCAGAAAAAGGGGATTTTAAACAACATTCAGTAGCAAAAATAGCAAAGGTGAGAGCCCAGGCTCTCACAATATTTTCATAGACCAAGTCTACTGTACAACAGGGATTTGTGTCTGCGATAGTGTACAATAGGTTGGCTTAACACATTAAATGTAAGGGAACTGGTTATTTTTGTTTTAAGGACAGAAAAAGATACCACTAAAAGCTTAATGCCAGTTCGAAAATAAACCATGAGCCTAGTCATTCATAGCTAGTACTGTAAGGAATAGTACTTTGCATCACCACAGTTTAATGTTGTTAAGGATACATTGTTGTGGAGTATTTTGTCCCAAACAAAACATAAATGTCCCATACGAAACAGAAGATTAATTAGGTATAGAAAATGAACAAAGAGATATTATGAAGACCTAAGTAATTAAATAAGATGATTTTCTTGTAAATTGGAGGTCTTGAGAAAATTAAAAAAGAAAAAACAATACAACTTTCGTTTTGGATTAGAATATTGTCTGAATATGTTTCGTATGGAACAAATCACCTTAGGCAGTAGTCTAATTAGGATAAATAATTACATTTTCTGTAAAGTTTTAGCTTCATTTGAAATTCTGTGTTGAGTACCACAGGTCAGGGAAAAAATATATTAAATTTACTTCTTCAGTGGTTAAAACCAACTAGCTTTGGAATATTTTGTCCCATACGAAACACAAATGTCCCATACGAAACAAATAATTAATTAGCTATAAAATATTAACGAAGAAAAATTATGATGCAAAAAATGATTTCATAAGATGACCTTGTAAAACAGAGGTTGTGAGAAAATTTAAATAAAAAATTCACAACACTTTGCCTAGGGTTAAAGAAATCGTCTCGAAATGTATGGGACAGATGACCTTAAGCAGCAGCCCAAATAGCATAACTAATTACATATTTTCTTATTTTTAGCTTTATTTGAAAATCTGTGTTAAGTTACATGTGTCCATGATGGAAAATTATATTCAATATATTCCTTCAGTAAGTTACATCCTTTAATAGATGTCCCATACGAAACACCCATAATACGTTTATTTTACAAATTAGGTGTTATTACTCACCTGAATTATGTTTTTTTTTTTAAGAAGAGTGTAACATGATTTGATATGAACTGTTAGCTTTACGATGATACCAAACATGCATTCATATTATTAGTTTCGTATTTTGTCATTTGAGGGGGACCTTAGCTTGGACTTGCTCGTAATTTGTTTTCAAATGGACACTGAACAAAAATCTCTTCACAAAATAATTAGTTTCGGTTCAAATTTGAATAAAATATTAATCATTTTGCAAATTAATCTGTTCAACTACTCAATGCTCCTTTGATACAATTCCTCTGCAATTTGGAGAGGAATTTTTAGAGAATAGTTCTCTGCTGGTATTAGGCAAGATAACATTTAATTGCTCAACATTAGGGATAATATAGGGAACTCACTTTTCTGCATTGAAAATGTTGAAACTATCAGCATTTCATTGATAGCAAAAATCTTTTCTGTCTATATTTCAGCTAAATTCTTGTGGCGGTTTGCTTTCTCCAACAGTTTCGGTAATTATTATTACTTATTTGTAACTTAATTATGAAACCTTTGATCAAGATGTATGCATGTTGTGGCGTGTATTTGAAGTGCTTCGTTCGTAATTTTAAGTTAATTGCATCATTCTGTTTCTAGGCTACAGAAGTGTTAGCAGAGGTACAAATACAGGCCACAAGGTCTATATCGAATATACAGAAGTTTGCAATTTGGGGCGTGCCAGATATAGAGAGGAGCTTGCCTCACAGTTTATGCTGACGGATGGATTTGCCTCAGCTTCCTGCGAGCTATCAGCACTCTACAATGAGTCACAGTACATGGATTTCATAGACGATTGGGGAACAGTAAGAGTACCTTTGTATCAAATGCATTCTAGCAACTACTTATGTTAAAGAGGAGCATACTCTAAGCATTGTGATGGTAAGTTTCACTCATTTCCATGTTCGGCACTCGTGATGCCATCAAATGAGTTTGGCTCCTTTTCTTTAAAAAGTGGAAAGTAGGTGTGATGTCATGGGTTTACATTGATGGTCGTTGTTTTGTTTTCGTCATTTTTCTTCCTATTAGTTTGACTTTGAATTGATTACGGATGCTATTTTACCCCTTAGGCATATAAAGTTTTAAAAACTCCATTTCTCGGGATGCACCTACCGCATCTTTAGATCAAAGTGTAATTGCATAAAAATTTTGGTAAAATATAACCAAAAACAAAACATTGGCCAACAATGTGAATCCATGACATAAGGCCTGCTTGCTCCAGGATCATTCTATGTAGAAAATTTGCCACATTTAGTTGCTGGTATATCGAGCACTGAACGTGAGAAATAAGTAGAATCCTCACCGCAATGCCTAAAATGTGTTCCTCTTTACCGAATCAATAGATTTAACTTTGGACCATTCTTTTAAAAAAGAAAGATGGAGTATAAGAAAGCAAGCCACCACTGGAAAAAGGCAATGGCCGGCCCGACTTAAATCAATTGGTCAGAAACTGAGCGGTATATGATCGTCCAACTAGTACTAAATGACGTATTACCACAAGGAATCACTGAACCTGCTGTTATATGATATATCATAAGGAAACTCAATAGTTTTATTTAGAAAAAGAATGAGAAGAGTCTTACGAGAATTGTACTTAATGAACCATTTAGCATTGCGGTTAACTAATGTTAACTTCCATGCCTGGGAAGATTAATTTAGCTCTCTAGCAATAGTCTAAAATTACAAACGTTTCTCTTTCTATTCATAAATAATCATTTTTTCTCTTTTTTCAGCATGTTGTTGTGGAGGTTGATGTTGGTAACAAAGTGATCGAGAGATATGAAACCAGTCGGAGTGAATATTTCCGCTACGCATACAAAAATGTTTGTACATATTTTTTGTCAATCACTGAAATTTTAAGGCTATTAAAAGTTGATCGAATAGCAGGCTACTGGCAAGAAATGTAATGGGAAAGATAGCAAAATAAATTAAACGCAATCTCTTGTCTGCTTTGAATTTTCTTGAAGCCTACATCGACTGATTGTGTTGAGTACTCTTGAGAGAAGTTAACGCAGGAATTGCTTGTTTTTTTTTTTTTCTCAAGACTAATGGCTGTTAAGAGAGGGAGGTGAGATTTACCTTGGATTTGTAGACAAACAGTTACACGCCCTATATAGTTACATAAACAGAGAGTTGAGTTAATATTACTACCTTTACAACATTCTTTGACTTGAGCAAATTTACGAACAATGTAAAATCTTAGCAGTATCTATATTCCTATTGCATTTTGCTCTTTGATGTTCCATTTGAAGCATAGACCTGTTTCCAAATAGCAATTACAATGAATTGTGGGATAGAGTTTTGGTGTTTGTCATTTTTGTCAATGGCATTTTACTGTGGTGAAAATTGACGCACACCCAACATTATGTCCCACAATTCATTAATCGAAGCCTACAGCTTCGATTATTGGATTTGCTCAGTTTGTCAAGTGACCTCGTGCCTTCTTGCTTGGCTCGGCGTATGAATATCTTCAGCGTGATGCTACTCTATTTACACACGAACAATACTAACGTTGTACAGCATTTCATCTGCCACCAATTATTTTGACTTTTTCATGAAGTGGAAATTTCGACCGTTTCCCCGATTTCACCAGCTTGACGGTGTTCCAATAGAATAATCAGCCCATTTGAGGCATGTAGGAAGTCCTCTTTTCGCAGGACGATAAGTCGTCACGCAGTTCTATTGACTTTTTTAATTACTTGATTTGATCACTCATAAAATAGTCCTAGACTTGAACGCCGCTACGCAGACTAACGCTAGTACCTGCTCCACGACCACACCATCGAAAACCCCCGCTTGTTTAACACGCTCGTCAACCGCTAAAAGTCCGTTGGCACGTCTCGGCTTAATCTGCGCATGTGCAAATGCCGAATCTGCGGTAGAAACATCTTACAGCCCATCTGCTGCCTGCGTGAAAGGTACGTTCCTGACACAATGGTTAAAGTTGTGTTGGCGGCAGAACATTTTTCTCTGAGAATGTGAGCATGATAGGCCGTTTGCTCATTTTTGTACAGTACTTAATATTTACTGGATCGAGGCTTGGAATCAAGTGGTGCAATATTGAGCTTTTTCGTTTCGTTTCAGACCATTTTCAGTGGCTTCGATCAGTACTTGCCTGCAAGTACAAACCGTCTAGTTGTAATTGCTATTTGGAAATAGGTCTATTTCCATACAAAAACCGCTTTCTGACTCCTGTGAAACACTTTTTAAACGATGCTTTTTTAACATATATAAAACTGCAATATGCGGAAAAATCTATCAAAACATTTAAAGACATGATCGTCTCTTACCCTAAACTACAATTTTTGTAGCATTCTGCAGAGATTTCAGTTGGTATCTTTGATTGACGGCAAAATCATATATGCAGAGTACTGCATGTCATATTACATGGCATGCACTGTACTGAGATTGATTTCATTAGAAATGGGGGTCTTGTATACTCACCCCTGAAGTAACAAAATGAGATTGCGTCTGGACGAGGATGACTTTTAGACACTTCGTGGGATTTGCTTAAGTAAGTAGATTAGGAGAAGTGGAACTGTTTGGGTGAGAGCATTAAGTCTTTAAACTTCTCAAAATGTTAACCTAAACACTTCAGATAAATCCGATCGTATGATAAGAAATTCTTACTTTCAAATGCTCCAAATATAAATAGACAGGCTACATATAGTCTATTATGTACCAGGATTCAAAGTCCCCGCCAGTGTTTCAAGCTATCACTCATTACTTAAATGTCGTTCGTGTGCATATTCCAACTATCACATATTACTTTAATGTAATTCATGTAGATATATCCTGATCTAGAACATCGCCTTCTGTCATAGGTGTTATAGTTGCGATACTGCAACAACAAGACTAAATATTATTTTACGCAGATAAAAAACAGTGCATCAGTTGGTGGCCGATTTTGGGGATTTTCATCAAGCTTGAGTGTGGACGTAAGCTATTTGAGCAGTGCGAGGGCATCTAGGCAACAATTTGGAACATCTTCTTATACATTTCGAATAGGAGACGAAGATCTTCAAGGTAAATACCGAACATGTTTATTTTACGTTACAAAATCTCGTGTTTTAGACGGGCAATATTTTGGCCGTTTTATTTTTCCGCAAAAAATAATCTGGCCTTTTGTTCTCCTAACACCAAATTTTCTACAGATAAAATATATTTTTCCTGAAAGCTGCAAACGATGAAAATCCACGTTGCTTTTTATGTTTGCATTCTTTAATTTGTTTTTGCCTGCTTCATAGTAGTCTTGTTTCAAGACTCTGGTTAGTTTGCGTCCACCACATAACGGAGGAAGCCCAGTTAGCATTTCATAATTAGCGCCTTTTCCCACACAATATTGTCACATACCCGTCCCTTCTGTTGTATGAATCTTTCCCAAAAAGATCGGTTTGTTTCTTGATGGGAATCGTCTGATAAACTGAACCAAAGAAATGTGGCCACTGATCATCAGGAAACGCGACCAACCACAATAATGGACGTGCTGTCATGTCCATTAATAATTTCGGCTGTGCTGTTGGACCAATATGTAACTTTCAAACAACTACTACAGTAAGAACGAATGATTCCCGTGCAAACATCATCTCATTAACAAGCAAAAAACTTGCCCTTTGCCCGGGGAGCAACAGAGAACAGCTTAAGATTTTAAATCAAAAGTTAAAAAGAGAAAAACGGAAAGAAAAGTACAATTACTGGAAAAAGAATCGGAAATAAAATCAAATGATAAAGGCAATTTTAGAGATAAATACAGTGTTTCCAGTTGGTTAAACAGTATAAGTACAGAAAAACACCAGATGAATTAAACATGCTTAACGCTAAATTCGATGAAATAATTTTTTTCAGCTAAATTGCAGAGTGTTGCAGACAGACTCAGTATTGATAAGTCACTGAAACTGAGGTTTCCCGACCATTAAAGCGTACTGAGTAATTCTAGTAAAGCCTATGACCCTGACTGTATACGTGGTCACACTTTGAAACTCTGTCGTATATTAATAAAAATATTTCTAATAAATACCTGCTCTCTCATTCTATTTCATTTCCATAGAAAACTTCCAAACTTGCATCCTGTTTCTTAAATCCCCCCTAAGGCCAGTAGATATGAATTCGATTCTTACCTGAAAACTTTCGGACTTCAATCAAAAGACACTGACACCGCACACAGGTTAATACTTACAGAGAAAAACGTTCGGCAGAAATGCCCCCACCCCCACGACAAATTCCCACCTAAGTTTCTTGCCCAAAACACCGCCCTATTCCACAGTTTTATGTATATATATATATATATATATATATATATATATATACATATATACATATATATATATATATATATATATATATATATATATATATATATATATATATATATATATATATATATATATATATATATATATATATATATATATATATGGGCATAAAAAAATACCAGTAACTATTGATGGTGTCCTTCACCAAAGTGGCTGAGTAAAGAGGACGCCAACCTTAGGTTCCTCAAGAAAGAATTAATATTTCTTCACAGGGAAAATTCATCCCGGTAAAATTCATCAGAGAAAAAAGTCTGATCGCATTGCAATGGTACTCCCTTTTCACCCGTCAGTTAGCCATTCGCCGCGTTATTTATAAACATTACAAAACCTTGTAGTCTGATTCCTCCACGAAAGATATTTTCACCGTTCCCCTATCACTGTATATACCCGAGAAAGGAACCTTTCTGATAACTTTGTTCGGGCCGCCCACCCCTTCTTACTCACTCGTCTAAGCCCCAGCACCGTTCCGTGTAAACGCAGGAGGTGTAATATGTCCCTATGTCCCTATGTCACCAAAGACCAACTCGTCAGGATTAATGGTCCTTCGGGTACCTTTAAGGTTACCAACCATTTTACATGTATTTCTAATAATGTTGTTTACATTATCGTTTGCAAAAATTGTAGCATCCTTTATGTGGGTGAGACAAAACACAGACTGGCTGACCGCATTACTGAACATTTACGCTCCATTAAAAAAAAAATTTGCTGGCTTTTATATAGCCGTTCATTTCGTCCCCCCTTCTCATTGCACCATTGACCATTTCCCCGATAGTGAAGGTATTTCCTGCAGAGGATCAAATTTTGAACGACTCCTCGCAGAGAATAGGCTTGTTCTCTCTGGGCACCCTCGCCCCAGTAGGTCTCAATTCAAAGTTTGATTAACTTTAATCCGCCCTTTCTCCTTGCTAGACGGATTTCTGTGTTTCTCTTGCACAGTTGAGCGTATATATATATATATATATATATATATATATATATATATATATATATATATATATATATATATATATATATATATATATATATATATGTATATACATATATATGTATGTACATGTATATATAGATATATATATACATATATATATATACATATATAAATATATATATATGTATATATATACACATATATATACATATTTATACATATATATATATACACATATAACATATATATATATATATATATATATATATATATATATATATATATATATATATATATATATATCAAAATTGGTAAAGCTGGAAAATCTGACTAAGGTGAAGGAACAATGATATGATGACTCCACCGGGATTCGAACTCGGGACCTCCCGCTGTCTAGTGCGGACGCTCTAACCACTGAGCCATTTAGCCGAGTTGGTTTTGTCTTTGTTCATATATATATATATATAAATATATATATATTCCTAACTGTGGAATAGAGAAATTTTCGGCCCAAAATTCAACGTTTAGGGGAATTTAACGTTAGGGATGCACTGCCTCTCCCTTGACGTTTTCCCACGCTGCTTCAACGGGAATACGTTATGGTACGGTAAAATCCGTATAGCGGTAAGTAATATAGGAATATATGAATATGTAGTTCATTGTTTTCAAATTTACCAAAGCGTTTTATGATATACAACTTTCCCTACATTTTTCATTCTAGTGGTACCTTAATATGTCGAAAAGAGGTAGTAGAAAGTGATTAAAAGTTTGCGAAAAACTCCAGACGTTTCGAGTTATTCAACCAGCCGACAAGGGTGAAACTGTTGTAGTTTGGCGGAAGGACTTGTATTTTGCTGAGGCTAATAAACAGTTTTCAGACCAAAGTGCGTACTTAGAACTTCCCGCAGACCTCACTCCTGATTGCCAAAAGTTAGTTAAGAACACATTTACCCAACTCATGGACAACGATCAATTACCTAAAACGGCTTCTTCTCTACTACACCCTTGCCCACAGATTTCTAATTTCTACCTACTTCCCAAAATCCACCAAGCCAACAACCCTGGCAGATCACAACTGGTCCACTGCCCTCATTTCTGAGTATGTAATTCCCGTGCTCTCCGCTCTAGTTTCAGCCTTTCCGTCGTTTGTTCAAGACTCACCCCAGTGGCGGATCGAGGATTTGCCAGGAGGGGGAACCAGGTCAGGGAAAGTGCCGGCAAGACTATATAAGCGGAGCCCCACTATCGGTTGGTGCGGAGTGTACAAGAAAATTTTGGGCTTTAGAAACCCTCCAGATGGCCGGAAATGGTATTTTTCGCGTGTTCTAAGGTGCATGTACCCAGCCTTGAAATATGCATCTCATGTCTGCAATTTCCCAACCAGAAAGCCCAAAGGCTTAGTGATTCCTTGCCGAAAGAGAACTCTTTATTTGATCTCTCCATCTTGCTATGGTGATAGCACCCCTACAGTGTCCATCATAGATATCGCGAATACAAGCAATTTAGATTTTCGCAGATTTACCGCTGGTGACCTCATATGACCTTGAACGTCCACCAAAGGCGATAGGGTTCTTCCTCTCAACATGGCAAATCCATATACAAAATATGAAAAGTGTCGGTCATTCCTAAATTGAGATATCGTCATTACGAGCTTTTCAGACTTGACCTCTGGTGACCTCAAATGGCCTTTGACCTCCACTAAAAACAATAGGGTACTTCCTTTCAACATGACAAATCTTTATACCAAGTATGAAAAGTGTTGGTCCTTATTAACTTGAGACAACGCGATTACAAGCACTTTAAGGAGGTTTTTGCAGATTTACCGCTGGTGACCTCATATGACCTCTGACGTCCACCAAAAACAATAGCGTTCTTTTTCCCAACATGGCAAATTTATATACCAAATATGAAAAGTGCCGGTCATTCCTACATTGAGATATTGCAATTACGAGCTTTTCAGACTTTGACCTCTGGTGAACTCAAATGACCTTTGACCTCCACCAAAAACAATAGGGTACTTCCTCTCAACATGAAAAATCTATATACTAAATATGAAAAGTGTTGGTCATTCTTACCTTGAGATATTGCGATTACAAGCACTTTAGGAGATTTTCGCAGATTTACCGCTGGTGACCTCATATGACCTCTGACGTCCACCAAAAACAACACCCTACCTAAAACTTGACGTTACGATGTTGGGATTCCCAGAGAGGGAACAAATATAATTGGGGTGTGTCTATGCTACCGGCGACTTTTGGAAGAATTTGCCATACCTCGTGTGGTGCGTGAATCCCCCTTCTCGGAAAACGGGGCTGTCAAACCGAGCTCTTTGGTAACGAAGGTAACAGACGAAGTACTTATTGTGCAATAGCAGGTAGCCCGCGCGATGTGCACTTGGCCGTCACTACACGTAAAGTAGTACAACTTCCAAACGTGGGATTAGGGTACGAGTGCGTCTATAGTCCTTACATTTGTGAAGTAATACGAGGTGGCATACTGTTATCATTATCCACTATTCACAGCAGCATATTACCTGGTCAGGTCAATACTACGACCAGCAAATTTTTCGAAATATTTAGTCAGCAAGCAATTTTAGGGAAAAACCTCCAGATCCCGAGAAAAATACATGAAATCCTGACATTTTTTTTGCAATTTCACAAATTCCTCCAGTTACCAGTGTAGAACCGGATGTCTTGTAATCCCAGGAGAAGGAGATTTAGCCTCTCCGTGTATATTCCATAGAATTTTGCTTTGTGAGGGGTCTGGATTAAAATAAGTGAAGATAACAGAGAGCAGATTGCTCTATTTGGAAAATTTTTGAAGTACTGTATACTGTAACTTTTAAAGTGGTCAAGAAACAACACCAAGCATAACGAATGCGCGCAAAGTGCGCTGAAATTTTGCATAACATGCGACATTTCCATGACAAAACTTGCATTCTGGATCTGCATCGAAACAGTTTCAATTCCCCATTACAACCGATTTCCAAAGCACAAGGCGAGTCGTCTACTTAATTATTCCTACAAAGTTTGAACTTTTGCTGCTGTTTCTCTAGTGATTGTTATCAGAAGGTATGAGTATTAGGCCCCCCCCCCCCCCAAGATCCATCCCTGCACCACATTTCTTGAGACTTATTCGTGACTTTGAGTTTCCTGAAAATTGCGGTGAACGTCGTTTATTCTCCATGAATGTTTTCATTTTCTACACGTCTATTCCTCATGATGCTGCCTTGACAGCTATTCATTACTACCTACACCAACGGCTTGATCCCCTTGTACCGAACGACACCTCCCTACGTTTAACCATAGTTATTTTACTATACCTGGCTTGGAAACGCAGCGTGTGAAGGCAGTATGTTGGAATATTGATGATATTGTAGGCGATGCCACTGGATCCCGCCGTGATTTAGAAACTTTTATTGAGTTTGTTAATTCCTTCTGCCCCATTTTAAAATTTACTAATTGTATCTCAGACTCATCTGTTGTACTTCTCGACCTTAAACTGTCCATTGCCAACCGCAAAATTACCCCTAAACTACACTTTAAATCCATCGATTCACATAACTACCTATTGTAGCCTTCCAACCATCCCAAATTTTGCACTAAATTTCTCCCTTATTCCCAGCTCTTGCGAGCCAGACGGATATGTTTGGAAGATTCTGACTTTCCCACTGCCTCTGAAGAAATCTTATCCTTTTTCGAAAAACGCAGTACCCTGCCAAAATCCTCTTTAACGCCCTACACAGAATTCAAGGAACTAGTAAAGAGGAAGCTTTGGAGAAAAAGAAAAGGAACGGATCTGGTACCAATCTACGTTTGCCTTTGGTTATTTGATATCATGTACCCTTCGGTCCGTCCTATTATCAGCGCTGTTTACAAAAATGTAGAGTCACTCCAACAGGATCCTTCAACCCGTGAGGTTTTCCCGGACCCCCCCCCCCCTCCCCCATCACTGCTTTCAAGGTTGAGAAAAAAGTAGCAAACCATTTGGTTTGGGCTTCCCACCCACAAACTCCCTTCAAAGACGTCGACACCCCTGTTACTTTCGCTGTAACCGTCCGGGGTGTAATACATGCCAACTTTTTGGCAAAGACAATCTCATCAACCTTTGAGGCCCAAACGGGAATAGCTTCACTGTCAAACAACGATTTCCCTGCATTTCCTCTAATGTAGTTTATATATTTTAGCTTGTGGGAGTTGCACCACGTTGTATGTAGGAGAGACCAAGCACCGCCTCGCGGACCGAGTCACCGAGCACCTTAGGTCCATCAAACAGAATCCCGGGGTTATCCGGGGATGGCACATTTCAACCCCCCTTCTTCTTGTTCCATACAGCGCTTAACCGTTACGGCAGCCGTAATGTGCCGAGGCTCTGACCGTGGCAACCGGAGTGCTGAATACCGACTTATCGTGCGGCTTGGTACCCTCTCTCCATACGGCCTCAATGTTAGAATTGACCTTTTCTAAAATCCACCCTCATTTGCCCCAATTTTTCTCTTTTTGCACCTATTCGTTAGTGCTCGTTTTTAGTGTGAACGTTTTTGCTGGTCCCTGTTTTTCTTTTCTTTTTCACTTTTCGACCGTGGTCGTTTTAAGTGTGTACCTTTTCATCCATTACCATCTTTTTATTTTTTGTTTGTGCTTCACCAGTCGCACTCATGTTTTCAAACATGTTTTGTTTTTACACTGACCGTTTCGGATTTGCTGTTTGTCGTGTCCATTTTACTGTTGGTTGCTCAGTTTGGTTTTTGCCACCCAAGGAAGGGTTTATACCAAAAACCTCATGTAGTTTTCCCCACACTTTTAATCACTTTTTACTACCCCTTTTTCGACCTGAACATTTCCAAAAGCATTTCGAATATATATTAAGGCTATTCATGGTGAAGATTTATGCATGCCAAAACCAGCCCCACTGGGGCTTAACTGTTACATTCTGTGTCAGCATTACATTTTAGGACTCGAGGAAACAAATTTAACAAGGCGTCCTTGAAGGGATAAGGCTCTTTGCTGGAAACCTCTGCTTGTGTTCGTGTGTTGTTGTACAACCACACTTACCACAACACGTTAACAAAGAATAACTTCAATGGTACTTCTCTATCTAATTTAGGGGAATACAAGATGTGAACTTGAAAGGAAACAGCCTTTCCCATTCTTCTGTCACTGGGTGTGGTGGTGAATCATCACTTCTGATTGCAATGCTGCTTGATATAATATTTCAACTCAAGCTTGTGCTTCGACTTTTTATGTTGACGTGTGTCTCCTTGCGAGATACGCTAAACGTGTTCTAATATGGATAGAACACAACGTACTCGTGTCCGTTTCTGAGAGTGCTGTCACATGAGTACAAGATTAGGCTTTCTAATAAGGCTGTCTGTTGTGCCTTCTGTGTAAATTGTTTTAACTTTTTCAATTGGCTTAGTTTCGAAAGATTAGCTTTAAACATGATGTCTAAAGTGTTGGTTCCATCTCTTAATTTTCATATCTCAGAACCTATTCACATCAAGATCATTCCCCTTGTTGATGTCTTCAGACCAAAATATTGGACTAGTCTTTCAGAGTTTTTGGAGAAAGGATATTGCAGCAGGAACTTTAGTCTCAACAAAGTCAGAGCCAACGTTTATCGAGCCCTCACCCGCTATGCACAATGGAAAAACCTTGCACCCTCCGATGGTAAGGTTTATTACAACCTGATATTTAACTTTAACAAAGCTTAATTGATGCTAGTTTGACACAATTTCCCTAATCTCTAGACTCCCGGTGTCAACGGTCTGATACCGCATCATTAGTACCGGTGCTTCAATAGATTCATTTAGAAAATAATACAAGTAGCAATACAAATTAACTTACCAACAGATGAGGATTTGGATATGTTATATTAGTGGTACTCCAAGGTCATTCAATGTTTTTTTTCTTCCAACAGGACGCATTGATTTGAACTATGTAAGTTGAAAGTAAATGGCAATCAATATGACTTTATAACCACAAAATTTGAACTGGTAATGAGACAACGCTGTATCAATTCAGTCCATTTAAAGATACGAAAATGCAGATATCAAATGGAGGGTATTAAACTCAGTTTAGCCTCTGTTTTGTACTTTTTGATTCCTACGCCCACTTCTACTCTTTGTTAAATGATTCAATTTGCCGGTTCGATTGCAAAGCAACTTAACAATTACCTGTCTTCATTAACAGCAGGACCACTTGAGCGATTTGGTACCTCAGGTAGAATTTTTTTTCTACTTATACCGATTTAAACCGGAACATACCAATTTAACTTCCACGAATACCAATTTAAACTGGCATGTACTAATTTAAATCGACACATACCAATTCAAACTGACACATACCGATTTTAACTGACATATACCAATTTAAATCGACACATACCAGTTTAAAGTGAAACCTACCGATTTACCTCATTAACATATTTCATATCCCGATTTCGCAACCGACGCAAAGCACGTGCTCTTTGCAATCCGCTAAGGCTTCACCACCTCCATGACTTTCTGAACTGAAAGAGTTTAAAGGGAATTTACTGCCATTGTGCTTCGTGCTCACCTTTAGCAATGGAGTCCGGAAAACAAGCCAGGGAGCCACAACTGGACAAATGGCCGAGGTTGGCCCGATTTTGTATTTTGGTAGGAAACTGATATGTACAAAACCTTCTAGCTAACTAACATGTACGCTCAGATACTCAACAAGGCATAGCAGCAACCGGCATTTAACAAATGTCTAAATGCGTACAAAGAGGTGGGACCTTAGGGGGTTGCAAAGAGCATATGTGTTTTGCTGGGGTTGCGAAATCGGGATATCAAATATGTTAATAAAGTAAATAGGTAGGTGTCGATTTAAACTGGTATGTGTCGGTTTAAATCGGTGTATACCAGTTTAAATCGGTATAGGTCGAATAAAATTGGTATGTGTCTTTTTATTTTGGTATGCGTCGAATTAAATTGTTATGTGTCCATTTCCCATAATTTGATACCGATTGCTCGCCATAACATAGACCGAGCTCAGCACATATTGTACTGCGTCCCTTGTTTCGTGCAAACAACAATTGTATAGCCCAACAGAACGAAAACAGAGGTCTCAACCCTTCTGTACGGCAGTTTAAAATGCACATTTTGTAGTTCAGGACGTTTCGTAACATGGATTTGCATTATTTTTTGCTATCTTTCATAAAAATTTGATATGATGTAGATTAGAAATCACAGATTACGCAAAATAGTTGCTGTATCTTTTCATGGGCAAGGAGGTTTGCCATCCATTTGCAAATAGCTGCCATTTCGAACACTTTTAACATTAAAGATTAATTAATTGAACGGTTCTCATGCAAAAATTTCAGTTTGTAAAGCATTTCATATGTTTTCAACTCACTTATTTTGATGTTAACCACGTTGCATATTTATAAAAAAAAAAAAAAAACATTTTAATAATCATATTGATCCTGTAACCACAGAAAGATTCCCATTGATCAAACCCTGTTCACCCACATAGTTTAATAAGTAAGATATCACTATCATGGGTTGAGGTTTTGCTATATAGTCCGTGAGCTAGGAGGACCCCTGTGCACCCCTCAGATTCTTCCGGTGTCTGAGGCAAATAGACCTAGAATTATAATTCTGCTTCCTATAGTGGTCGTGGATCGACTTCACTGCATTGCGTGTATCTCTTTTTTACTGTCCAGTTGACCATTGTAGTACATTGTCATGGAACGCGAAGGGGGCAAATTTCAACGATAAAGCCAAGGTCACACTACAACGAATTCGGATCGGATTCCGATCCCATTTTTTCGGGTTTTTGTTAAAATCTTCTCTATCTGTGGTAGAAAAGAGCCAAAAATTTGCCAACATGTTCAAATATATAACTTATACTATAAGTATTAAATTAATGCTAATTATTTCGTGACGTAACATCGATTGACGGATTTCATCGGACTACGCTGTTCGATAAAAGTACGTTGGTGTGACGTCACGTAAAAGTACGGTGGTATTTTTTTTTCATAAACATCAGATGCAAATCATATATTTACACTGGTTGACAAATTTTTGGCTCTACGCAAAATCAATCAATGGCTTTCACTTTTTGAGGAGCGACATGTAACAACTCAAACACTTTGAAGCCGTTATGAACACAATTTCATACGTTGACATATCGTGTTAACACGGTCTTCATGGTTTGGCCTCTTGTGACCCCAGACGACCTTTGACCTCCACCAAAAACCACATATTAGTTAGATATGATTGAATGACACACAAACACAAACTGTGGTTTATAGTGTCAACTAGATAAAAAGAGGTTTCAAATACACTTTAGGTTTGGTTTCAAATATAGTTCAAACACTAGTCCTTGGCTTTCTTTGTCTCTTACGATAGGCGCGAATACCGTTGGCATATCCTCAACCCCCGCTATCAGAGGGAGCCAAGAAACGATAGGGACCATCTTCTAACCATAACGCACTGCAAACGCCAAGTAGGAAGTAGAAATTTCAATAAGTTCTCTACTTTGAAATATGGTATCGTGTTGGTTTGGAGGCGAGTTGGTATGAGGGGCGAGTTGGAATGGAGTAGGAGCGAGATGGTAAGGAGGAGAGTTGTTTTGGGGACGAATTGATAAGGGGACGAATTAGCATGTGGGAGAGTTGCCATAGGGCGAGTTGGTATGTGGCGACTTGGTGTAGGGACGACTTAAGTTCTTCTTATCATCGAAATCAATTACAAAACTGATATACATGACAATATAAAGGCAGTATGCACATAACAAGCAAAGTGTTAAGGTTTCAAGTCTTTGACCCTTGTTGACCCCAGATGGCCTTTGAATTTTCCCAAAAATAATAAGGTTCTTCCTCTCAAAATGGAACATCTACGTGAATGTTTGAGAACTGTCGGAATTTCCATTCTTGATATATCGTGTTTACGAAGGGTTAGAAGACTTTTACCCCCTGATTCCACATGATCTTTGAACTCCACCAAAGACTTTGACGCCAGCTGACCTCAGATAAACCTTGACCTCCACCCTAAAAATAGGGTTCTCCCCCTAAATATGGGATATTATGAACCACATTGGAGAACCGTCGCAGACTCCCTTCTCGAGATATATTGTGTTGACGATGGTGCTTTAAGCAACCATACCCCCCCCCCCCCCCATACACACAAACACACTTATAGACACTCATGAATGCATGGGTTTCTCTTATCGCCGAAACCAAAAATTGTTGGAAACTTTTCCAGTCATTTCGATCTTAGCGTAAGGTACTATGAACGTTTTGCGAGCTCTTGGAACCAGCTGTGACATTCACAAAATTTCAAAGTTAGGTATATACCAATTAAACTATTTCTTAATATATCTTAATTACGGTTCAGGAGAGTTTTGGGACAATAATTTCGCAAAATTGAGGGCAAATTAGAACTTTTACCTCCATTATCACCTTTAAGCTCCCCCAAAAGTCCTTCTTCAAAACTTCTTCTTGAAAAACAACAATAGCTAACGTAATTTGAGTTCTGGTCCCAAATTACATCATTGCGCAGATACAAGTACCGATGGTAGTGTACGGAGTGTCAAATGATTACCAATCAAATAAACATTGAAATATATAAATTAACATCGAACTATTCGAAGTTAACGTCAAAATGATTGAAATAAGCATCCGTACTTCAAGTCTATTTGGGTACTTTGAACTGGATACTGTGTGCGTCATATCGTTCATTTCATATATCCAACTCAAGTTAGACAAGTGACACCTATATCTAACTGGACAGCGACTTGGGCAAGGGTTTGTTTATTTATTTTTTCTCTCCTTTTTTTCTTTCTTTTTAGATTAGATTTCTGCATCTTACAACTCTTCAAAGTACGGGTCTTTTGTCCATATTTAACGACACCCCATTACGAATGCGTTTTGTAATGTCAGCTAAATAATACGTTTAACTTACAATACGGTTTCAAATACAATGTTAAGTTTGGTTTTAAATAAGGTGCAAGTAAATAGGTTCAGGTCCTCCAATTAAGTCGTATCTTAGGGAAGGCGGGAAATACCGTGAGCATATTCTGCAAACCCAAACCCACCGGGGTATAGTGCCACACTGTATACAATCGTTATACACGCTTTGTGCGTCGATAAAGCGGAGGTCACACTACAGCGAAATCGGATAGGAGTACAATCCGATTATTGTGAGTTTTTATAAAAATCTCCTTCATTCATGGAAGGAAAGAACAAAAAAAAAACAATGTCGTCTTGTGTAGTTCAGACAACCGTGCAAGTGAAGTGTAAACTAATTGGATTATGGCGTCACGTTGAGAAACATTGGACTACGCGTATCCGGTAAAAGCTGTCTGCGGAAGTGAGGTCACGGAATAATTAATATAATTTACATTTTCGTAGTCCTGCGATACATATCATTTATTTACAAAGGTTGACAAATTTTTGTTTCTTTTCGAATAAAGATGGAGGAGATTTCCAGTAAAACTCACAAAAATCGGGGCGTAATCCGATCCGGTATTGCTGTAGTGTGACCTGCGCTTTAAGTTAAAACGCTGTGTGAAAGCTTCGAAGTGAGAAGAATGCTGTACCAAGAGGCTAGTATACGGGCCCTTTTCAGACCGGCGTAAACATGTGCACCTTAAAACCCATTTCACCTGCTCCATCATGGAGCTATTACTTTGTCAAAGTATTAGCTCCATGGTTCCATTGATGGAGGTTTGTCGCACAACAGGACATACAGAGTCACCGATTACCCGATTTGTCTAGTAACGGTACATCACAAGCAACATTAAAGAACGCAGTTGCCAATAAAGCGAAAGCAAAACCTGAAGTAGACAGTCTGTTTTGATTGAGGAAGTCAGATGGAAGGTGAGGAGGATGAGGGAGGGAATGGCCCTTCCACCCATTGCTGGAATTCATCCTTAAAACGGAAGAAAACTGATAAGCAAGGGGCAGTATATAAAGGAAAAGGGTGAAGATGGATGTGAGGTTGAAAGTCATCCAATGGAAGGATTGAGCATCGCCCCCTTCTCGCCAAACTAGGTTACTAGGTGCACTTCAAGTGGACGATGATGTACGCAAGGTTGTTGTTTACATTATTCACTGTTGTAAACATTCTTAATTCTTGTGAAAACTGAAAAAAAAGGTTTACATTTAGCGTTATTACTTTGACGGTACTTCTGGTTTATTACATGTACCGTTAAAGTTGTATAATATTTACGGTGAGACGTTTATTACATTAAGCTTTGATTTTCATAACATACTCGGTTGGTTAGCATTAGCGGTTGGTATTTGTTACAACATTTAGCGATGATGCGAAGTCTATGTTGAGTTTGGTTATGTGAACCATTTTGTAGGCCCCTGAAACAGACTTAAATTTAGGGCAGCTCCAAAATCATTTCATGTTGGTTTGGCAAATTTCGTAAAGTTGGCATCTACATTTGGATATTTCAATGATGTTTGGATATATTCACGCCTATTAGAAGGCTTCGATTATGGGCGTCAATTTGGTTTGGAACTGAGGGAACATGGCCTTCAACTTTTCTCCTATCCTAGAACTCACAGATGATTCTAAGAGAAGGCAGGGCCGTCACGACTGGGGGTGGTTTGTGCTCCCCCCCCCCCCAAAAAAAAAAAAATTAGTTAGAAAATTTAAAATTCGAGACGGAGTTTTCTCATACTCGGTCTAGCTAGTTTTCTTTTTCCCGACTGGGCCCATATCGACTTCTTCAAGTAGATAAAGTGCCTTAGACTTTTCTCACATAAACCAGCACCACGGGGCCCCATTTTGAAAAACCTACATGAATTGCTAAACTGAACTTTTTGCCCCTTTCACGCTCTTCAGCTTCATCGACGTTATCAGTAGCATTTCAAACACAGCTAAATTATGCATCAGTCCGATAATGGTTGATTGTTCGTGTGCAAAGGCAGTGGCGGTGCTAGCGATTTCGGTCAAAGGGGCGAAAATGGCTTTCAGGGGCGTTGCTTTATGAAAGATAGATACCGAGTGAGCCTTCAACCTATAGGCCAACATATAAGCGAACTTCCTAGATGGTTATTTTGCGGATGGCTCGGGTTCGCCCAGGTCGAGTCATACCAACGATTCAAAACTGGAACCTACTGCCGTTGTGCGCGATGCTCCGCATAAGCAATGGAGTAGGAAAAACAAGCCAGTGAGCCACAACTGGAGAAAGGCCGTACCGGGCTCGACATGAACCAATAGGTTGGACACTGGGCCGTACTAACTAAGTCTAACTTACTAACTCCTAGATGGTCCAAAATGTCTCGCACTATACCGAGCTTGCAAAGTTGCATACAAAGAATCGAATAATTTAAAATTTAGTGATTCACAGCTGCAGTCCAGGGTACCCACTTCGGTTTTAGGTCTTGTGTAATGTGTTGCATGTGGGTTATAGCAATCTCTTCATAGGATCACAAACCTAACTATGTGCATGTAAAACTTTCTTTGGTTACCATGTTAAGAATCTTTGCATTTCTCAGTGGCCGGTTCGTTTGGGTTATAGCATATTCCCCAGATGCAATAGTATCACATTGTGCCGACTGTTCTTCCCTACTGTGTTTCGGTTAACAGGTTTAGGGGCTGGTGTGTGCTAATAGGCCTACTTCAGCTCAAGTCTGTTTAGGTACTAATTCACCGGAGACATTACATGTCTAACCTTCACTACCTGACGTCACCGGTGCCTAGTCGGTGAAATGCTTTGTTTTTCGGCAATAGCACCCTTCATGTCAATATATGCATGATTTAAACACAAGCTTTTAATTCCACTCTTTTGGAGGAATGTGAGTCGTTCTCAAAATAACATTTTAACGGTTTTTATAAACCAACTAGACCGGTTTCTGTTCTTGGCTTTATACGGCAGAACGTCATCAGTGGAAGCCTTTTTACAATGGCAGGATCTGTCATGAGAGTTATTAATGCCGCTAAGAGCGCATCTAACAAAAAATAGTTGTACCTTCCACTGTTTCTACCGACTCCTCGTCTGGGAGGACCCTTTATTTAGAAAGCAATTCTTTCATATTATAATCGTGACATTTCATTGGCAACAGTCGAATAATCGGGAGACAGACGGAGTAGTTGCTGGTCACCATGCAGTTAGAACTCAGTGCTTTATTAAAGCTCGCTTTTAGGTGCCATATTTGGATGAAGGTCGTTTTAAAAACGAATGGTGGTGGTGTCTTAATTTTCTCAAAAAGAGCTAGGCCCTGCGTTTAGAGGCAATGTCGTTAGTGGCTGAAGCGATCTCTTCAGACAAGTATAGTTTCTAGTGAGAAGTTTCTCTGTAAAGGAATTCCTTTTTTCTAGGAAATCAATTTCTGTGCTACATATAGTTTAGCGTATTTACGCAAATCCCTTTTTAGGAAGCCTTTGAATGTGACATGTGGGTATGCAGAGTAACGGTCAAGGTATATTGAAGGGTTTCAGTGAGCGCACGGTATTGACTTTAGTTTTACGGAGGCCTCTTGATTGAAACTTTCACCTTTTTAGTTTATTTCATAATCTAGGTAGGTTACCTCAGTTTCAGAGATTCCCGCTATGGGTAACAGAGAAAAAATGAATTTCATCCATTATTAATCACTTAACTCGAAATTTCAGTTGCCGCACTTAACAGGAACATTGAGAAAACCCCTTCTTTTTGTTTTGAGTCTTTGTTTTGGAAGACCAGACTAAGTGTAGCAGAGTCTCATTTTGCGTATCAGGTATTCCATTGACAGATGAGTAAATTGCTACATTTAGGCTTCTGCGTCGTTTTTATAAACTTTAAAAGCTAAAAAGGCGCCGGTATTCCATATGAGTCCGTCGGGGGGGGGGGGGGGGGTACCGCCCCCTGACTGTATGGAAGCTTCACCACTGTGAAAAGCCCCCCCCCCCTCGATTTTTAGTTTTCTTCCAAAGGCCCTTATTAGCTATATTATAGGGCGGGACCGGGGTTAGTACGGTTTTCCGATGAAGAATCAATTTTGTCCATGTTCTCTCACAAATTGTTGTCAAATTAACGGAATTTCTTCAGCTATATAGAAAAGGTCTTAAAGCTTACTTTCCAACCATTTTTTGGGCCGTTCACGGCCTTTTTTTTCCACGTGCTTCCGACCTTGACCAATGTTTCATATATACATAACATGCCTTCTGATATAACAGCTCAAGCAGACGCATAGCAACAAACAGTTGATACGAAAGACGGATAGTCTTAAAATCTCGTGATTTGCAGATGGGTTTTGTTGTGGAATGCAACAGTATACATTTAGATTCTGAAACTGGCAAATTTCTTTTTCTGGTGAGCGACCCTAGATTGGTCGTCATGGGTGTTAAAATATGCGATCGAATGTAGGAAATTTTTCATTCCATGCCTTTTCCAAAAGACAAAATTTTCTAATGAGAAGGGTGTCCAGGAAGAGTGTTTCCTCCCCTTGACCTCTGCCCATGAAAATAGCGATCTATCAGTCATTGCGCCCCTCTAGTAAAACTTTATGTATACACGCTTCAAATATTTAACAGAAACTATAAATTAAAGATAGCTTATATGGTGCAGATTTTGTATAAAGAAACACAAAAAATTCAACGGGGAGGTTAAAACCCCTCCCTCTTAAGCCCTAGGTCCATGGGGCAGGGAGAAGACTGCCTCCCAAATTTTCGCAAGATGTCAGTGAATTCCTGACAGAGGTTTAGAAACATCTGGCAGTCATTTAAGTCTTAAACAATTTGGCATGCTTTTAATCATTAAAAACTGTAAAGCATGCCTGAATTCTCTCCAGATTATGCTCGAAAAAATAAAAGCACCACACCCACTACAAAAATTTTCATGAAATATTTCAAAACAAAATGAAACTGGGCCATACATTCTGGCAGCCAGTAAAAATCGAATATACGTACCTCAGTTTCACTTCATAGTCTGAAGTTCTTGACTTAACTTTGCCATATATAGTATAATGTCGTTCGGGCGGAAGCTGCAGAACTTTATGGGATGGTTTAAACCAGGAAGGTGTTACAAATGACTGTTTAAAAAAACACAGGCAGACAGGAGAAAAGCCCATAGTTTTGGACAGAAAGATGGAAGTGATACATTTTATCTGGTAATTTTCTGATCCTATTGCTATTTGTTCATTTCTTATTGAAGTGAAAATTTTATTGCAAACAAAAGTTCAAAGTAACAACTGCTTAGAGTTAAAATCAACCTGGAGTTACTTAGAAGTCTGGAAAATACTATTTTGGGAATTCTGAAAGGTCACAATTTTTCAATTTTCTGTTTCGCTCCTCGCCAACCATCGTGACGCCCCGCTAAGACTTTCAAGGCAACGATTGGGTATTTTTGGCAGAGAATCCTCTACCCACAACCTACGGCATAGCTCACTTTTGAGATTTTTAATATTGTTGGCGTGAAAATGCAATAAGATTATTATAAGCAAAAAGAGGGCCTTACAAGAGTGAAAAATGCCATTTCTGACTATCTCAGGGTTCGCAATTTCTCAATATTTTATGACGCCCAGCGCAAACAAATGGTGGCGCTCCACTTAGAGAGTCGTTGGCCCCTCCTTTAAAGGTCCCCTCCCCATCAAAGTTTCAGGTCTGTAAGGCTTCACTTTAATTTGTTCCTTCCCTACTTAGAAATCCTGTGTAGGTATTGTTTAATCAAGCCTGGGAGATTCCATTTTCAGCTATGTGAGGGGTAGCGATTTTTCAAAATTTTCTGTACGATCCGCACCAACCGGTGGTGTCGATCCACTTAGATACTCTTCAAGTCTTGCCTCTAGGATTTACCCCTCAAGGCTTCAGGTTGGATAAGGTTAGATGGAGGTTTAAGCCCAGGTCACACTGTAGCGATATCGGATCGGATTCATGTCCGACTTTTGTGAGTTTCAGTTACTTAAAATCTCCTCCATCCATTATCGGAAAGAACCCCAAATTTGCCACCTTGTGTAAAAATATGATTTTTATGAGAGGAACACGGAAATGAAATGTAAACCTTTTATTTCGTGACATAACACCGACACACCGACATATTTTTTCATCGAACTACTCGTATCCGATAAAAACTGCCTGAGGAAGTGACGTCACGGAATAATTAATATAACTAAGATTTTCGTAGTTCTGTGATACATATCATTTATTTACACAGGATGGCAAACTTTTTGGCTCTTTTCCATCAAAGATGATGAAGGAGATTAGAGGTAAAACTCACAAAAATCGGAGCGAAATCCGGTCCGATATCGCTGTAGGGCTTTAGGGTCCTTCTTTCAGTTGTGGCTCAATGGCTTGTTCTGTAATGTAAAACTTTTTTTTTTCCTGCTAAAAGTTCCTGTGTAGCCCATGCTTATACAAGTCTGGGGAATTCAATTTCCGGCTATCTGAGGGTCGCGATTTACCAAACTTTTCTGTGTGCTCCACACCAACTGATGGTGATCTTCCGCTTATGTTGCCATCAGGCCTCGTCAGGCCTCGTCAGGCCTCGTCCTCTACACTCTTAAAAAAAAGTGGGCAAATTTTGCCCAACTTTTTGACCAACACTGGGCATCTATTCAACAACCTAAACAGTTGGGCAAAACTTTAACCAACCAAATTTGGTAAAGTTTGAACCCAACTGTTGGGCAGGAGATTACCCAACT
Source organism: Holothuria scabra (assembly GCA_037179385.1). Taxonomy (NCBI): domain Eukaryota; kingdom Metazoa; phylum Echinodermata; class Holothuroidea; order Aspidochirotida; family Holothuriidae; genus Holothuria; species Holothuria scabra. Next base: position 33,104,221 of record CM074190.1, read on the forward strand.
GTTTGGTAAATTAGCATTTAAAAACATACCCACTTGTTGGGTACTTCTTTTATTAAGCTGTTGGGCAAATGCATTAACCAAATGTTGGTTATATGTTAATCATCTTTTCCTTAACCGTTGGTGCTTTCTTTACATGTTAGGTTGTAGGTTATGGCAGGGAGCTGCCACTGCAGCTCCCTGGTTATGGCAACCCATCGGTCCCAGTTTAAAAACCCTGGCTTAATAACCTATTTGGTTTGTCACTGAGTTCCGTATAAGTACGTCCAAAACTATCATTTTTAAAAGGCACTGTAAAATGATGTGTGTAAATGATGTGATGAAGTCTTGTAGTTTCATCATTGCATAAATATGAACAGAAGGGCAGCATGAGAATTAGCTGGTCCGTAGCTCTCATACACTCTTATCATGGTTATGAGACAGGTTTCTTGTTATGCCGAAATCTTTCGAAAAATAATATATAAATGCTCATTCGGACGTGAAAGAGAATATCCCAGATCCTAACCTCTCATTGGATAGCAGTTTTGCGCCAAATACGAATCATGTAATCTCATACAAATGTGTTCTAGTTCGTAGTACTACTTAAAGAATTTTATGGAAATAGAGCTGATCAATTTCATGGTCTAAAATAATGTACGAGTTTAGCTGTTTGGCCAATATAAAAGATGCCAAAGAGAATTTTCAGGTTATGGTACCATGTCTGATTATGAGAAGAATTGTGAAACAAATCGGGTCAAGTGTACCGTTGTTTTGGTGAAAACACTGCAACCAATAATATACCCAACAAATTGGCAAAAAATTACCCAACAAGCGGGTAAAGGGAAAATATGCTCAACTGTAGAATAAAATCTTATCGTCATTTTGACCAGTCAGTTGGGTATTACAGTATACGCGTGCATGGAAGGGGAAATTTAACCATTTTGTGAGCAAAGATTGACCAACACTTAGGCAATTACTTTTACTCAACAAAAACTTTGCCCAGCGTTTAAACAGTGCACCAATTAGCCCCAAAGTTGGGCAGAGTTTTACCAACACATTTCATAAACTTCTTTAACCAACGGATATTTTACCCAACGTTTTAAGAGTGTAGGACTTACCCCACTACCCTTCAGATCTGTAATTTCTTACGTTTGTTCCACCATGCTAAAAATGCCTGTGTAGGTCATGCCTATGCAAGCCTGGGAAATTTCCGGGTATCTCTTGCTCGCAATTTTTCAAAATTTTCTGTTTGCTTCGCACCAACTGATTGTGGCATCCCGCTCACATAGTCTTCAGCTTCGTTCTCTATGACTTATCCCACTGGGCATCCATGTTTCATGTATTCATAAAATCCGATACTGGCCTGGTGGTTCCTCCATTAAGTTGGACCATCCAGCCAGTCGGAAGCCTAGCGAATGACGGAGAGAAGGGGACCCGGATGCGAAATGGTGGAAAATGTTTCAATATCGTAAGGTTCTTTAGGAAATCTCAGCCACATTTTTATGGTTGCTGTGAAAATTGTAATTTGGTTACAAAATAATTTCCTATAGACTACGGTCGATCTAATTTTAAGTTATAGGTATATACGGGTCGAATGGTCAGAATTGGCGAAGGGAGCGAAAAAGTATTAATAGTTTGCTAAAGATTGGTGAAAAGTCTGATAGTCTGATAGTTTGAAAACCAACATAATTAAACCATGACTTGGTTGAAAAATACACTTTTTCAGCATCCTACCTACCTATCCTCTTCGTGCCGAGTGTCAAATATATGGCCTCCACACCCTTTTTCCAAACTTCTCTACCCCTTGCCGTTGTGAGTGATGCTCGGCATAAGCAATGGAGTAGGGAAAACAAGCCTGTGAGTCACAACTAGAAAAAAGGCCGTGGCAGGCTCGACTTGAACCATTAGGTTGGAAAATGGGCCGTTAAACGCCATCTTACTAACTATTTATCCCTTGCCTGAAACCTAGCTTCATCCAAAGTTCTCCACCCAAACTCCTTTCTCTCAATTTATACGGTTCTCCGTCATGTTGTTTTTGGTCTCCCGACTCCTTTTCTACCTTCAGGTTGCCATGTCAGTGGAGTCATATAGTAGTTGTCCTTATCATTTTTCAGAACGCGTCCCAACCAATTCTGTCTTCTTACACTTCATCAGGAATAGGCTATATTAAACCTCCTTACAAGACTAGAGATTTGAGTGCTCGGGCGTACCAAACGTTTGGTAGTTTGGGATATTTTTACAGAAAACTATTATAATTTATCCATTAATTGTCAAAAAGTGGGCTACAAATGTTAGTGTTACCGTAATTCCGTCACCCAAAAATGGGTGTGTGTGTGGGTATGTGTGTAATTGTGTGTGTGTGGAGGGGGGATTTGGAAAGTTTGATTTTAGTTTGACTACATAATTCCTTTTTCATTTCATTTCATTAATTTGTATCTACATAATAGCAGGTACGTTCAAGTTTGTTTGGTTACTTTTAGTTAAAATTGGCTTACACAATGCAGAATTCTATTACAGAATTTAGTAAATTAAAAGAAAAAAGAACGGGACGTGTTGAAAAAGTCTATCAGTATGCCGAAGGCAATTAGACAATGTATTCATAGGCAATTACAGACATTTTCAGTAAGCTAGTGTTCCATAATAATGGAGAGAAAAGTTTGGCTAGTTTCATGTTATCCTGTATACGTCGATATTGAGACATTTTGAACCATTTAGCACTCCGCAGCCGTAACCTTCTCGCCAAGATCATGCCTTTTAAGCTGAAAATTAAACTTCTCTTTTTCATGCTTCTTTACCGGCATTTAGATCCGGCACTTACCATACCGATTACTTGGCCCAAAGGGACATATGGTCTCCCAAAGACGACAGGTGGATGTCCTGGAGAAACATGGAAGGAAGGATTTCGTACACAAGGAACTGATCATTACTCGACCAAAAGTAATCCTTCGCATCTAGATGCCACTATACATAGTACCTACCGTACGACGCAAAGGTTTTGTATGAAGACATCAGACGAACATGTAATGGACGAATGGATTTTCCAAGAAGGTCATTATTGTATGTACAGAAAGGGAAACGAGTGTCCGTCTGGTACGAAATTATTTTAACTCTTAAGTTTTGATTAGACGTGCACATCACAAATACCTCGTTAACAAACTGCCATTAATTAATCCTCATAGTTCTAGTGTACGAGTTCGAAAGTTAAAATCTAATCAGAGATGTGTTATTAAACAACCCTCCCTTGTGAATTGTAATTTTAATTAGCAAACAACACTAAGTGCTTTGGATACCATATCTGCTGCCAACTGAAACAGTTTCCCAAACATTAAACACCTTATTGTGCATTGAACTGAGAGGTTTTTCTTTGCGATGGTAACCAACTTGGAACAACAGCATTGTTTTTTTGGGGGGGGGGGGACAGGGGAGACATGCCCCTACCCGCTTTTTTGAGTGGAGGGGGCACTAACGTAAAAATTCATCCCACTTTTTGTGACCTGAAACTTAAAAGTTAGGTACTATACCAAATATTCTATTCATGTAGGTTATGGAAGACGTGCGCTACCGACTGCGATCGATTTCTGTATCAATAATAACACCTTTATGCTTTGCAAATCCCCAAAATTTTTGCTCGCTCAGCGCGATTGCAGTCTTATAGATGTTTTTTATTTCACTTGCATATGAAACATACATTATTGATCTGTCTCTATGATTATGTCAATTGTTCGAGTGCATAGGGCAGCAGGTATGGTTATGAAGGAGCACAACATTTAGGAATTTGAAGAAGTGGTATCATCCCCTACTATGTTTTAATGAAATTTGTAATCTTTAGTGAATGACCAACCTGGCAGGCTTAGTATATTTTAAGGAAAATGTCTCGGTGCACAGTCTGCATGCAACTTTTTTAGAAAAATAAATGAGTTTCGACACGAGCACATCACACATTCCTATAGCGATTCGGCCGTTTCATATTTAGACCATTATTAAAGAAGTAAAATCACACTGAATTTTGCTAGATTAGAGACTTCAATCTGGAATTCGAGGTACACCTCCATCCTTTGTCTGCAGATAATATTTGATGAGGTGTCGTTCTAAACTTCGAAACGACATATTTTAATGTTTTTTGTATCAACAATCTTACACCGGTAGGCCTATGCAACGGTGTCTCAGTAACAGCACTGGGTACCATCCCCCCTCGATTTGTGATTTTCCTGCAGTAGATTGCATACGGTCAATGTGAATTTAAATACCGGGTATACTCTATAAGTAAAGAGAATCACAACGAAAATTGTGAATAGTTTGGAAAAGATTTTGTACAAATCCTTCGCAAACTATCACAATTTTCTTTGTGATTCTTTTTACATATAGATTATACCGAGATTTAAAAACTCCTTCGCAAATTATCACACAACAAACTATCAAAAATTTTTCGACAAGTCCTCTTTTTACTAGTTGACACTGGCATTTGGGCGGATTTGTAAAATATCCACAAGGTCCGGATTTCATGTGTTTCCCACATAATCTGGGGCGTAGGCTGGTCTGAGCTTGGGTGGGCGCGATTTTGGAGAAGGTGAAACTCAATTTCAAAGAGGCCTGCTCAAGTGTGTGTATAGGCGGAAGAACAAGGTCACCTTAATCAATCCCGAAGTCTGCGTAAATTGCACCTTTCTATGCGTCATAGGGTTTCTTTACAGGGTTGGGATCCTTCCTTTGTCTCTACGTTAATCCGCCGTCCCGGGGAATGTCCCCTTTCTCTTTGAGAAATTTTTGTTAATTTAAGGTTGCTTAGATGCAAAATGTTGTAATCATATGGCGGAAAATGTGAAATCTAATTTTGGCTCAGTGGAAGGGGAGAGCATTTTATCTAAGAAAACATTACTTTGTGAGCAAACCTTCTGAAGGCGCCCTGACCCCTACTGCAGGCTTTCTCAAATAGTGGCACCCGCGCCAATTCTGGAGCGCGACGTGGTTTGAAGTGGCGCAAAAAATTACTGGAAAAGTATTGAAAAATTTAACTTTTTCATAACTTTTTTGACAAGAATTGCAATAGATGCAACACTCGGTCGAAAACGCACCTCACCCTACCCCCTACAGAAATCTATATCTTAAACGTCTTTCGAGATCATATAAACAATGTTCGATTATTTTTCAGAAATCGATAAGGTGACTTCCCTGTGACCCCAAATATCGCCGCCACTGATTGACAGTATGATTGTTTGTAAAAAACTAACGGCAAACAACTTGCAAGAAGTCTACAAAATGCTTATTATAATTTTTTTTACATATTGCCAATGTATTCCACGAGAAAAATTCTCATTTTAAAATTCTCACTGCCAAATTTGTCCACACGAATGTAAGCAACATTCCAAGAAAATTTTGGTAATACCATTCTGAGAAGTTGTTTGCGAAGCCTAAAAGTAAGGGCGATTTATGGGGTATTTTTATCCAGACGTTTTCTAGTATGCTTTGTGCTAACTGTTGGTGGCGATTCGTTTCGATAGTCTTCCCAAAGCTCTCATCCCTCCCTTCTAGCTCAACATCGTCGGTTGCGCTTCTGTATATGACGTCAGATAGTGCACCACCTGACCTTATACTTTACTTTGTTCATACGGATATCTGCCAGTGAATTCCCAGAAAGCTGCAGAAACGTCGCATCCGAAGGGTGCATAATCCTTACAAACAGGTCTCAATGCATCGATATTCCTCCTGTATACATTATCGCCTAGTCACTCCTAATATAAGTGTAACGTAACGTAGGCTATACGAAAGCTGTCAGACTGATGTGCTGCGTATAGACGGGGACCACGTAGAAACACGGTTGTCTTGTTGAGCTTCTTTTTTGCCTATTTTTTGTCTCATTTTAAGCGGAACTCCACCTGGTGCGGGGAGGTGCGTCCGCAACCCCCGCACCCCCGTCCCCCAGCCTACGCCTATGATGATCCATACATTTTTACTGCTTATCGATTTAAATAATAAGAGATTTACTCGTAGTATTTTAATTTGACTAAACAAATACTGCACCATTTTGCATCTAGACACCACTGAAAACCGGAAAACATTGTTTCTTCGGCAGTATGTATATCACTTGTAAAATCTCTACAAAGACTAAAAATGAGTAGTATTTTGAAATTTTTCATGCTCCCCAAAAAGGAAAATCCTAAAACGTAGGCCTATATATCAGTTCAAAGTTTAGCTAAACATAGCCCCATTTTGCATCTAGGAAATCTAACGTTTCTCAGAGAGGGAGACAACTGCTTTTGGTTTTCCTATTAAAGCTGAAATCCATTCAAATATTGCCGCATTTGCGATCTACGTCCTCCTGAACTTTACAATTTTTCCCAAGGGAAAGGAAGATACCGGTTCCCTTTAGTCTTATCCCCCAGGCCACAGATCAGAAATGACCAGTTTTGAGGTCCCTAAAAAGTGTATGTATTACCAGTTTTCATAGATTGATTTTTTATTGTAATTATTTGAGAAGTGGCAGACATGAGATTCCTATTTCAAGGCTGGGTCCATCCAGCTTAAAACACGTGGGAAGTGTCGTTTCCGGCCATCTGAAGGGTTTGTAAATTCCACAATTTTCTTGTACGCTCCGCGTCAACTGATGGTGGCGCCTATCTTAGATACGTCACCGCAGACAGAAAGGTCTTAACCTAGCAAAGTCAAATTCGAGTTTGCTGCAGAAACGTTCGTTTCATCTTTGAAGTGTAAAGCAATAAACGACAGTAGAGATTATATACGGTATCTAATTTCATGAAAGTAATAATTTTGAAGTTATTACTTGATTTCATACGTGCACACAAAATGTGTTTTACACATATTCATGCATGTTTTCTTAATTGTTACACATTTTATTTATTTACTGTTTTTGAAGGAAATACTTGTTACCTAGGCCCCCCCGCGAAAATTCCATTCTGGCTACGCCACTGCAAACATAAATATTCGGTTAGTTAAAGACACAGTATCGTTGCGCGAAACGGGGCGACATTTGGACAGCCTTCAAAAGATTTGTTATCCCACCCAAAATCCCGGATGTAGCCCATAGACACCGTATGATAACAGTTCATACGATTGGGTGGGATAGCGTATTGCTGCATATGCTTGCTTGTGTGAGCGTTAACAGGCGTAGTATCTGTGTTAATTTGTATGTAGCAGGGAGTTGTTTTCCTGATACAAGTGAGTACCTTGCTCAGTGACAACAGAGAGACCCTTGGGAATTTTCCCAATATCTTGGGAATTTTGAACCGTCTCGATCATTCCTTTCCTTCCCACTTTGAAAAAAGAAATATTGTGTGATTGTTTCTTTTTTTTTACTTTTTTAAGTCACTTATTAATTAGTTATGAAATATGTGAATAAGTTCTAATAAGAATGCCAAGGTGGCTAATTTGTATTAAATTTCCGTGTTTTGTGTTTTAATTATCAGTTTGACTTCGATGCTCTTATAGGCTATTATTACTGTAGTTCAACGTTGAGAGGCTATACGTTGTTATTCGAGAAGTGATCTTGGGAATTTCTAAAAAGACGAACTGGCCTAGGAAACCTGCATTGAACTTGACAGATTGGTCGAAGCGAAGGGGCTAGTCTTAGTCTTACGACAGCAAAATGTCTTCCTGTTCAGAACTTCAGAAAGAAAAATCGAAGGACAGCGTTTGCACACGTTGTCACGAGAAGGAGAAATCAAACGAGAAAAATACAGTAGCAAACGAAAGTCGGAGTTCCCTTTCCCATTCTTACGCGGAATAGGCCCTAGCCTACCTAACGTTAGATCGCCGCAGAAAAAGCAGGTTGATTGATTGGGGAATGGCAAGTCTCTTGTTTATAACGGCGATTTTGCGAAACATCATCTCACAGATCATGCTCAAAGGTAAGTGAAATTTGTTTGTTCAGTTACTGATAGTAAAATGTAAACAGGATTCCCGTCTCGTTAATGATCCACATACCCATCCCACACGCGTGTTTAGCATATGTACAGTACAGAGTATGCATAGGCATAACATTAGGACAATTTTATTAGTAGCTATAGGCCTATGCCTAGTAAAACTTTTGACGAGCTACCACAGGTTACAGCAGAAGTGATCAGCACTACATTTACCACTTCATCAAAATCGTAACCCCAGAATAAGCCGCACTACTCTTGAAAAATCTGACTAGCCTATGTCCTCGGTTTGCTCATATACATGCCCCATCTAGTTTACACTTATGATCTCTCAGAGGGCCTGGCGCGGAGTTTGCACTTTCCCAAATATTGCCTTCTCAAAACTTTCTTATCAAGCATAGACCTACAATATGCTATCACTTAGATAATCCTAGCTGTTTCATTAGCCTACAGTCCACTTGACAATGAGTAAGTGCTCAGCTTTGCTGGATCAGTAATTTGCCAAAGATTTGACTTGATGAGAACAACAGTCTGTAAGCCTGAGCATGTTGGATTTATAATATAAATGAAGATTATCTGGTGCAATATCAGGTGAGCAGGATCAAGACGCCATTATCCAATTGTTTTCTGTAACTTTGCTTATGCTTGAGTGACCTCCAGCTGCATAGTAATTGATACTAGTTATATGACTTGCAAAAAAAGGAAATGAATTAGGCTTTGATAAGCATCATTCATTCCGGGGGGGAGGCAGTTGACCCTAGTTGCCCCCCCCCCTCCCTGGATCCGCCCTTGATAAACATAATTAGCCTTCTGTTTTGTAATTGTGTGAAAAATATTTTGGACAACCAAATTTCCTTCTGGACAACTAAAATGAGTGAAATGGTTGCCCCAAGACAACACTAAATATTTTAAAAATGGAGACCTGGGCTATGAAGGGTACTGTAAGGTAGGCTAAGCATAGTATAGCTGCTGTACCTGTACATACAGTATAAAAAGTTGTTTTCCCCAAGATCTAGGGAGATCTTGGCATATAAATGCTATTTCTGGGTTAGGTTTCAACCAAGTATAGTTCAAGTCAAGCTAGTCTTGACCTTTTTTTCTGTTTTGGTTCACAGGCTTGTTTTTCCTACTCCATGCTTTTGCAAGCACATTAATGGCAGTAGGTTCCATTTTTAAAGTCTTCAGTGAGACCGGGCCGGGAATCTGTATGTTGAGTGTACATAAAATGCCAAATGCAGTAAAAATTAATGCCTGAGCAAAATTTATATCCTCGGTTATTGATAGTGACTCTTTCATCGGGAGAGGGAAAGTGCTGAAGTGGTGGGGCAAACGAAAATGCTCCTACTGTCGCCATCGAGTGCCACTATTGACCAGAACATTGCGTACAGAGAACACTTTGCCTGAAATGTGTTTCAGATTGCATTAAATGGTACTTCCCAGCTGTTGTTTTTACTACTAAAAAGTGCTGCTTTCAAGATGTTTGTGAAATTCTTACACATTTTGCCCAATATACTTTTTACATGAGGGGCGTATACAAGAGCCACTGCTGATGCCACTGGTAATCGGTAGGTTGATTTAAAATTCCTTTAGACAGAATAGATTCCAATCCCCCCTCCCCCTTGTCCCTTTCTGTTTTAATGGGGCCTAGTGTTCACATCATCATCAATCATCATTATTATGACTCTTATAACAACCAGTTTTGACACCACCCCTTAATCATTGAGGGATATGTGATTTGAAATCATGGAAGTCTGATATATGCACTCTTCCCTAAGATAAAATACTGTTTCATTGCAAATAGTCTTGATTTACTTTTCAGGTGTTCTTCAAAGTACTGTACATGCAGTGGGCCACACGGACAGAGCCAAGTGAATGACCAACCTCACCTCAGTTGCTAGCTGTTACACCCATAGGTGAGTGAAAATAACTGCAGGATGTATTAAAACAAGTCTTTCAATTTCCAAAAGCATGTTTTCCCAGCTAACTTCCAGGTAGTGCTTCCATGGTTCACAACACTATAGCACAGAACAGTCTACCTTGTGCTGTTAAGAATTGCTCGTAACATTTTCGCGGCTTTAATTAGTACCATGAGTGGTGGCTCTATGTTGGTGCAAGAGGGGGAATTTGCCCTCCATAGATTTTGTCTTTGGCCCACCTCACTCCCCCTCCCCCCGCCCAAATATTAGCTGGTCAGAAAGGAGTTGGGTTTGGGTTTACTGAAAAGAATTTAAATAACATACCTCTCCAGAGACTTCATTTTTCATTCAGAGATACAGTATGCTAAAACCTCAGAGCTTCCAGGGGCGAAGCCTCTTTGATCCTACTGTAAGAGGTGACAAAAGGGAAAACTAACTTGTACTTGAACTGTACTTGAAATTAAATTTAAACTTTGAACTTTATATTGAGTTGACTGACACAATACTGTACATGATATGTTCATGTTGAGTATAGTTAAATCTCATCTTTACTATCTAGAAACTTTATATCTATATTTACTAAAATATTGCACAGTTTATGAGCATTGTTAGGCCTTTATCCAATATCTTGTTTGATAATGATGCAGAGTTGCAGTATCAATTAGTTGTCCACAAAGCCTGAGTGAATATTATTTTCTCCCAATTGCACAATATACCCACTATGGTAATGTTTTGACGTTGCCAACATTTTCAGAAATATAATTGTAATACATGTGCTTGATTAGTTTACCTTTACAAATTGGGCTAGTTGCTATATTGATATGATGTGCTCCCTTCCTTGAAGACAAGAGCATTCACCCCAGTATACAGTGCAGAAGTGTACAGTAGTTAGACTGCCCTGTTTCATGATTGGCTATAGAGTCAAGTGACAATATTCTTTCCTGAAATGTGAAATTTACTTAATTGCTTGGTTTGCCTGAATATCCAATATTATGGAATGAGAAGAAAATTGTGAGATACCTCCTTAAAAACAAGCCTTGCCCTATTATCAAGTTTACAGTAGTTAGATGTGTGGTTATAATAATTGAAAATCGCATCCATACAGTTCATCCTGTGCTACAAACTTGCATCACCAGCTGTAAATATGACATTCCATTGAATGACAGCATTGACACCTACTCCTGTCAAGGGCCACTATGACAGTATATTAGAGCCAGTTTGTCCCTCATCAGCAACTACAGGTAATTATGGAAGCCAAACACAGGGAGGATTGCAAATGGCTGTTCAACTTTAAACCAATAGTTATTGCCCAAGATTAGCTGAACTTTCATTGAGTTCAGACAAACATCATAAATGTCCTATATGCACGATTCCCTTATACAACATGTATTACACAGACGGTGTGTTTGGTCTAACGGTAGAACATCCACCTCTCACGCGGAAGGCTCACTTCCCAGGTCGAGTCATACCAAAGACTCTAAAAAAGGAACCTACTGCCATTTTGCATGATCGCTGCTCTGTATAGGCAGTGGGGTAGGGAAAACAAGCCAGTGAGCCACAACTGGAAAAAAGGCCGTGGCCGGTTCCACTTGAACCAATAGGTTGGAAACTGGGCCGTAAAACTTGATCTAACTACAACATGTATTACAGCCAGGGCTGGTAGAAATATTTATTTTCAAGGAAGGGAGTTGCATTATTTCCCAGGAAGAGAGTAAGAGTTCCCACAATTCTCCCTGCATTTTCATGAAAAGGGAAATTTTCCTCCAGACGTCCAAATTTTCTGGGAAGGAGTTTCTCAGCTTCACAACTCTTTTCACCCATGATTATAGCATTGTAGTACGTGCTGTAATAAGTCACAACATCCGGCATGGTGCCATGCAGTCTCTAATTTCCAAGGGAATGGTGAAATCCTTCATGATAGGCACAAGCAACCCAAATCTGTGGCCAAACCCAGAGATTTGTCTGGGAATTATTTTGAATAAAATGTTGTGAAAGAAAAATTGAAAATTTGGATTTTAAATTTAATGTTGATTTGGGTTTGAAAATTAAATTTCAAGCTAATTGTGGTTTTTAAAGGACAATTGCATTTCCTTCAAGAATTAGAAGGATAAGTACACAATTGGAACGTTACTTGTCATTTTCTGGACAATAAATAACATACCCATCTGTGCTCCCTTGAAAAGAATGGAAATTGTTTCCGAAAATGTTTCCCATATACAGTGGGGACCATCCATCATAACTGGGAGATGAATCCCCTGTCCCACCTTGCTCCCCTTAGCACCTCTCAGGCACTCCTGGTTTTACTGAACACTTATGGCAAAATAAATTGCCATAACACAAAGGGTCATTCAAGATGTTAGCATGCATGGAGTTGTTTTGCCCTCTACCTAAACAAAAAGGGATGGGGATATTGGATGCCAGTCTTCCCTTGTCTTTCTGCAGGGGAAGTGTAATGTCTTTGTCACAGTGTGGGAGGAGGGTGCTATATTTTAATACTCTAATTGTTCATAAATTTAGTTCTAAAGCTTTGACTATTTTCATGACAGTAAGCATTTCTTCTGGAGTACATGTACCGTAGCTTGGCTGTCAGATATGCATCTCTCTTCTACTCACAGTAGTTGTATTTCCTTTTATATTTTAACCTAGCTAGGCTACTCTCATCATTTCAAAATGGATTTATGAAGTCAGAAGTCCTATGTTTTTTTATTATTACTTATTTTATCTATTATTCCAACAATATACTACCCAGCCAATCTGTTTCTTTGGGTGTTAATTCTGAAAATGCAAGTTTTTTTCTAGTGATAACTGGTTGACCACTTTTCAAATGCAGTCACATGCTTGCAAAACATATATATACCTGCTTTCCAACGTGCTTTTGAAATGTCGGATATTAACATCAAAAAGCTGACCAGGAAAGAAAAAAATTCTTTGTTAAACAGAATTTGTTTTGTAATTTTTTAATGTGCTGTATAGGGTCAGTCCTGGCAGATCTGCAATCACTGGGTCTGGGTCATACTACTCCAAGGTACATGACTGCTGTTGTCATTTTTCCACATTGAAAGGCAAAAACAGTCATCCCAAACTTACTGTATTTCGAAGCAAAGGCTAAAGCTCACAATTTTCTTTTCACTCCTTCTAATTTCTTAAAAGTATCTTTAATAATTTTTTAGGACTGCAATATTACAGTCCTAACACATGACCGTGAAGAGCCAATCATGAAACAGGGACGGTATACTATACTACTTCAAGTTGGGGAGACTGCTGTTGCTCTTTAAGCTTTTCATTAATCATGCTTTGATATCAAAGGGCCGAAAAGAGGATCTGAGATTTCCCTAGATTGAAACAGTATCATGAAACTGCATGGTAGGAACATTCACCATTTGCATTTGGCATGAACATATCCATGGATAAAAAATACCTTTATCCAAGTTGCAAATTTTTTGCCATTTGTCAGTTTGTTAGTTTTTTTATTGATTCATTTATCTTCAAAATATGATCTAAAGGGTAAAATGTAGTTTTCAAACTTTGCTAATTGCTCCATTATTATTACCTGCTTGGACAAGAGGTGACTTGAAGTACAGGTCTAAGTGCAGTACAATCTATTTTGTCAACAGTTCAGTTGAAGATTTCCTGGATTGCCACAATGAAAATGACACTGACGAGGCAGAGGCAGACAATATAATGTGGGAGGAAGCAGTCAAGTCTAAACATGAAAGTAGACTATCTAGGTAAATTCACTATGCATTGGTTTCAGTTTCTTTGAAAAGAGGATCCTTGTACCTGATGGCAAAATATCAAGTTTTTGTTACATCTTTTGAATTTCGATTTTAAGCTGGATTCTGCTCAAAATATTTCCGGAATGGTAGTTTGCCTATCCCCAGTTCCACGACCTACTGACAGTAATACCAACCTCACCTCTGAAGCTCTGGCCTTGTCCAGTAATCAAGTTTTGGCACCACAAGTTTGAAAGAAATCTTTTATGAGTAGCTCTCTCTTCAAGAAAGTGAGAAATATGAGAACAATTTCATCTTTTTGGAATTTGTGACAAGGAGAATAAAGAAAAAAAATTATAAGTGTTTTTCGTACGTTTCTAGTTCCAGCTGAGCCTGCTTGTTACATTTAATTTGAAGAAGTACCAATGCAGATTACTAAGCAATCCAGAAAAATTTAAAGTAAGCAAGGACAGAGCAAAAATATTTCTGTGGGCATTTCATATATTATGCTGTTTTTTTTGACACAGGAGGACCAGCCCAAGGATCGTTGTCAAGTTTACCTCTGCATATGCTAGTCATGTACAGTGTCACGTTCCACTGGACTGAAGATTCAAAATCTCAGCTACAATTGGGATGTAAAAGGCACCAGGTTGATGCTTCCCAACCAGGATGGATTTATGCATGATTTTGAGTATCCTGGCAGAACCTAGAAAACCACATCAATACTGGAAAGATTGCTTGCCTTGCTTGCCATTTAATGGTTTACATCACAAAAGCAATTTTTATTGGCCAAATGAGTTTTGTGTATGAAGTTTTGTGAATGGGAAGATGGTGTGTATTGCCAACCACCTTGTAACTGTATTGAAGCCTTTCATTTATATGTTATAACATCAGCTATACCTGAAACTTTAGGTCTGAATTTTATTCCAGTTACTAAAAAGCATGAAAGAAATAATGGGACTATCATATCATGCACAATAAAGGCAACAAGAATATAGGAACAATTTTTGGTGCACTCAGTGGAGCATGTGTCTTTTGTAAGCTTCAAATGAATCATAAGTTGAAGCAGGGTTCCTACATTTCTGGAAACTAATTTTTCACTTTTCCAGGACCAAATATTAAAAGAAATTGCACAACTTTTTTGGGGGGGAGGGGGAGCTGTTACATCAAATCATGAAAATTTGTGAAAATTTCCATGAATTTTTCATGACTTGGTTAACACATTTTTTGAATTGGAAAACTTTACCAGGCCCTGGAAAATATTTTTTCAAATTTCATGACTTTTTAGGTTTTTAATGATCATGGCAGGAACCCTTTTAAAGGTGTTTAAGTCATTTGTTTAATAGAGACGTTGGTATGCCAAAGAAAGTGGAAGTTTGAAATTGCATGTTCAGGATATTCAGATTGATAATTATAGATTATTTATTTGTAGTAACTGTACTGTGTAAGAAATACCCATGCATCATCCTGATCTGTGATATCAAATTCAAGAATGCAGAGTGGCTCATATTCCGACAGAGAGTGCAGTCTGATTCAACAGGGTTTTGTATGCTCACTTTGATGATATACCCTTCAAACAGTAGACCAGGATTGTGTCTGCGCAATGAAAAGTTTTAAACAGCTGTGGGTGGCTACAATTAAACAGGTTGGGAGAATGTATGAAGTAGTGAGAGGACTTGGCCTAGCTTGAATATTCTACCTCCAGAAGTAGACCCTAATTCTCATTTTAAAGATATCCTGTAAAATAATGTTTCAAATAAATTTATGTTTAATACGGTGAAGTAGAATGTTGCACATCATTCTTAACTCAATTCTTCGGATGCTCAAAATATATGCAAGTAAAGTTATCAGATTTTTAATTCAATTTTTATGAACTTGGAGCAAGCTTGTGTTACATATCCTACACTTGCACTGATCAAATGTGTTTTCTAAAACTTCCTTTGCAAATGATCGAAATTTTTCTTTTCTTAGATTTGAATATGCCATGAGCAAGGGTGGAAAAACCAGCAAAATGGGAAGCTCCTTGCCAAGAATTGTTGAAAATTTGGAAAAGTATTTTTTTTTTACAGACGAACATTTAATTTCCAGTGTAAAATTTATTTGTGCTGAAAATACACATTTCCTAGCTATCGTCATGTTTGGAGCCCTCGCCATGGTTAGTGGGACACACAAAATTTTCAATCGTGACATTTTCTATTAATGGGTTAAACCAAATCCCTGTGTTTCATTTTGAATAAGAGCAATTGTAAAATCAGGACTTGATACTGTAAGCATTGCCCATCTGTGCTGAAACATTGACATCACTCCTTGAACAGTACTTCCTTCAGGTTCAGTCATGATGTGCTTTGGGTCTGTGTTGCCACATTCATGTATGTTATGCCAACATCCCAAGGACCAAATATGACTTGAATAAAACTTTTGATTACATTTAATTCTAGCATTGAGCAATCCATGAGAACTCTTTTATCAGCTCTCTTCCACTAATTTGGTTTAATCCTACACCTGATCCACAAGCTTGTTTATTTGTGGTATTGTGCAGTACTTTATGTGTCCCCACCTGAGTACCATTTAGAAACCAGCCTGGTAAAGGTGCATATGCTGGTGCATGCATGGTGCCTCTTAAATTGGAGACTGCGGTACTGCTTGGATGGGTCTCATATATGTCCTAATATCCATCATTGTTTGCTGTTAGTTATGGAGGGACTTGTACATTCAGACATAGAATGATTTTGCAATGATGCAGAATTAAGTTGTTGCCATAAGGAGAAAATATATTTATGCAAATTGCATGCATACAGTATGTGCACTTGCTTACTTTACAAACAGCACCGCTACACTTGAAAGGAATGTAGCATATCCACAAAGATAGTTAGGAATACATAGCACTTTATACATGAAGATCAGTACCAATTGGCTAATTTTTGATATGAATTGAAACAATTACTCCACTCTTATTGATCAATTTTTTTGGGGGTACTGGTATTTGTGTACTCAATCAATGGCATAAAAAAGGCCTTCTAGATGCATGGGGAAGCTAGACAGAAAGGGGGTACCCAAATTCATTTTTCTAAAAGCCTCTAGCTCTAATATTCATGGGTGGGGGATGGGGGTATGGGATAGGAATGAAACCTTGCACACACAAGCTCTGTGATGTTTGAATTCTCCATGGACCCCTGTGCATTATCCACCCAGGTCCACCCTACTGCTACCAAGAAGTCCCCATAAAAATGAAGTTGTATGTAATTGTAGACTTTTGAAACTCAGTTCAGCTTTGCTGAAGTTCTACTGCAGAGGTGCACTAGGCTGGTGTTCTTGTTTAAATTGGAGAAGGTTCTAGAGTGTGTAGAACACAGCTTTTAAAATAGGGCTTCATTGTTATCCTTTTTGAAGTCTGAAAACTATGTAAAAACTTGCTGCGCGCCCTTCAGAAAAAAGCAGAATGTGATCTATTCAAAGTTTGACCATACATTTTGTAGGGATGGATTTGTAAACTTCAAAAAGGAGGTGGATAGTTCTTGTCAGCCTTTCAACCTGCAGGACAGTGTGCATGGTAAGTATCATCTCCTCCTTTTGCCCCCACCTTCCCCCCCCCCCCATCGTTTTGATCCAGCCGAGAATGCTAATAAAATATGCTAGGTGCATGCTTGATTCTATATGAGAATGAACGGCTCAGTAATTGCAAACTCAAAATCATCATAACTGCCATTGTCATTCTCATTCAAAAGAAATGGTAGGTAGAATATACATCTGTGCTACAGGTCCTTGCTCCAGTGAATGCAATTTATAACACTACCATAAATGCTGTAAACCACTGGAAATAGATTCTTCTACATCCTGTAAATACCCCATCATTTTTCTGATCTACCTCTGTAAGTGAATAGCCTGACCCAACTAGTCTTCAAGGCATATGTAAAGGTATAGGAAATATGTAATTCACTCATATCTCATAGTAATATTAAATGATTTTTGACAAAATTATAATAATTACTGGAATTCCTAAAAAGTCAATTGACAGAAATATTACATAAAATAAAGATGAAAATCAGGTAGAGTACCATATTCTTACTGGAATCTTGTACCAGCTGTTTCACTTTATTGTTTTACACTTAAAATTTCCCATCAACATGCAATAATACATTTCTTGATCAACAAGCATGACAGTGGAAAGCTCTTATTTCTTTATAATAGTAGACACTATGATTGATTCCCAAACAAAACATAACTCTTCTATTTTGCATGTTGTTATGAATTCACTTCAAAAATGATACAAAAACTTGTGTTTTTCTGAAGAAAAGTTTATATTTCAAGTGATATGAAAACTACTACCATGCTTTAATGCAACTTACATGATATATCTTGCATGGTAGTTTGGGTCTACAAGTACATTTTTTGTCACTGATATCATGATATGCAATTCCCATCTCAATGTACTTCTGGGTGGCCTTTCCACTCCTATACTTGCACTCCTGTCACTGTATCCTAACATGATGACACCGGCCGTCTTCCCCAGTCTCGGAATATTGCATTAAGTAAGTATTAGCAGTCATACGAAGCAAGTTTGAATAGTTGAATTCTCTAGGCAATCAGCTTGCAATGGAGATATAGTTCTCAAAGCCACCATGCAGACCTGGCCTGCGCTTTCTTCTTTACAGAGAAAAGACATCAATTTTCCTTCCAGCCTAACAAGAAGATAATGGTAGGTTCCCATGCATGAGTTCTGACATATATAGTAGGTATTGTAGGTGATTTTTTTTCCAGAACAGTTGATGCATTTCCTGTAGTGCTAGTGCCTTCAAGGATACAAAGAAGAGCATAATATAAATAAGTAATATGTCACATGTAGTAATTATAACAACCTTTTAGTTTCAGTAAACTGTTGAAAATGTTGTACTCTTGAAGGTTAGTTTACTCTGGTATGATATTTTAACTTACTTCATGCTATGTACATATAGCCATGTTGAAGATTCTTGTGACAGGCAGAGGCTACTGAGCTGTTACATGAATGACACATAGGCCTGGATTAATATGATGTTTATTTCATATGATGTAAGTTAATTAAAATGCAAAATAGTTAGCATATGAAACATGAGAGATGTACGCTAGCTTGTGAAGGGAATCATTTTCAAAAAATATGGATACTCATGTCAATTAGTTATGAGAGAGTAACCTTTGTAATAAGTGACTGCTCTTCCATTGACCAATTCAGAAGATGCAGTAGGGAGCTAATGCTTTCATTACAACAGGCAGTTGCATGCACTGCAATTGTTCTGATTTATTAAACATGACAGCTACTTGACAGGGTTAGTCTCTTAGCAACAAAAGTTTGTGTGCTTTTTGAGGAGCTAAAGATGTTAGCCATTTTACCAGAACTGGTGGGAACCATCTGGAATGAAGAGATTCGCCCTTTAAAGAAGCCTAGCAGTGGCAAACATAGTTTTACAATAAACTTTGTCATGTGGGGTAGCTAGAACCTTCTTTTTCCTAATTTGGAGGGTAGGGGGGGGGGGGCTTTAAATGATTGATAGATTTATATTTTGTTACACTTCGGGTATCAGTGGAGAGAAGTTCTAATTGCCACCCCCTATTACCTAGTTAACAGGGCTGCATGTGTATTCTGTTACATGTACAGCATTTCATTAGGCCATTTAACTGACGACGTAGACCTGTTTGAGGGCTATTTAATACCCAGATGTTTTAAAATGAGGTTAGGTAATGGATTATAGCAAGCACCCTGAAAAGTCTTAAAATCTTTGGTCTAGTAAACTAAGTTCTCCTGAGGTCGGGTGTGGAAGAACTGTTTCAGACAACCATCATTGCCAGACTATCCCTAGATGCAATTTGCTGTCACATGTCAATTAAGCATTCAGTGGAAATTTTTGGCATTATTACAACAGTACTGAGCTGGTTGGATACTGCATTCTTATCCTTTGAACATGGTCAGTCCAATTTATTTCTAATCATACTGTATATAATGCTTTCATCAAGCAAACCCTTCCTAAACTTTTGTGCATCACACAACTATTCTTTTTTGATTTTGTCCTAATATAGGGGGTGAAAAGCCAATTGTCGAGCTAGCTAGGCCATCATATGTGATCAGAGTGTAGTCTGAAATCTGTCAATTCACACAAGTCTTTCTAATTGTGGGATATATTTTACTAAAACACTACGTAACTCAATTGTAGGACAAAGAGTGTTGTGCTTGAAGTAATTTCATACTGGCAATGACTAAAGTTTTGTCCCTTTCACAGCTGTTTAAGATATATCAGCCTTAATTTGAAGGTGTACCCCGACAGAAACTACTGTAGCAATAATTATACACTCAATAAAATAACAAGGATCCACATGCAACGTGATGGAAGTTGAATTTGTTTCTTGCTGTATTGTATCGGACCTTGGGAATTTGTGCCCATAATCTTGGGAAAGTTTCTCCCTTGTTCAATTTTATATGGCATATACACGTACGTAATACTACACATTGCCAAGAAAAGGATTTTTCGCAGAATTACTGCCAATGTCTGCTAATTGCCATCGTATTTGTTCATATCTCTTTTCCTTACCTTCTCGCAGCTTTAAACATCACAAATTACTCGTTAACTAAAGCTGATAAAGCGTTCCCTGGAAGCCGTGCCGTCAATCTCATGTTAATTTGGGGAAAAGTTGCCCTCGCCGACATCTCTTGTTATTGGCGACGATTGTTCGTTGTGTATGTGGTATTTGCAAATGTCTTGCAGAAATCCACATCACCCGAATGAGTACCGTCTAGTACTTCCATGCTTCAACTTCCCTCCGTCGATTCCACGAACATTTTTCACGGCCAAGGAGGGTGATGGTGCTGTAACAGTTTTTGATGCGCGAAGGAGAAAAGAACAATTCTAAAAACATGCTGCCGCCCCCGTTTCGCTCCACGATACAGTGTCTTTAACCAATCCTTGTTTTTTAATCATAAAATGTCGTATTTTACATGTTATTTAGGGGGGATATTTCGATGCGAAATGTTACTTTACGAGACACTCATCCCGGTCTTTCATACACTAGGTGTTCCTGTTTGGGGGTCTATACGATTATTTGGTTTCTTAATATCTGTATGTACACATTTTCTTTCCCACAGAATTGATTATTTAGCTTTAGTCAATACACAACTGATTATCCCTTACAAAATAAATCAGAAAACCAAAAGTCTTAGTGATTCCTTGCCGAAAGAAAAGTTTGCCGGGAAAATTGTGCCTTATGGTGTTTGGTGACCCCAGATGACTTCTGACCTCCCCCCCCCCCCCCAAGAAAATGACGGTTCCAAGACGTCCTTTCTTCACCACTCTCTGTCCACCTGCCAAATATTATTTCTTCCAACTTTCCTTCTTGAAAGTATCTTGTTAAGTTTTAACCCCTGTTGATCTCATATGACATTTGACCTCTGATTACCTGGCATTTGACCTCTGGTGACCTGGCTGTTTCTATCAAACACAGGTCTTGCTGTTCAGTAATTTAGGAGAAGAGAGGTACGTTGCCTGCCGAGAGAGAAGATGGCTTCCTTCTCCACTGTGTTATGTTTACTACAGGGCTTGGTCACGGCTAGGTGGGTTAAGAAGTGTAATAGGAGGCAAGTATCGGGGCCTAAACCAGGGAGTTTTGGAGATTCTTCCTCTCATCGTGTTCAACAAGAATTTCACAGCATTATTTCTTGTTAAACCAAATGATATTTAACCTCCACTAAAAACAATAGACTTCTTTCTCTCATCATGAAAAATCTGAATTCTAAATATGAAAAGTGTCCATCATTGTTATCTTGAAACTCAGACACACGTACCCCCACAAACATATTTACACAGGTTGGCAATTTTTTGTTTCTTTCCGACCAAAGATGAACGAGATTTTAAGTAAAACGCTCTAAAAATCGGAACAAAATGCAATCCGATATCGCTGTAGTGTGACTTGCGCTTCATCGGGCACAAAACGGCCTTTTTCTCCAGCTGTAGCTTATTGTTTTGTTTTCCCTAATCCATTGCTTATACTGCAACAAACACAATTTTAGAAGATCCCAGTTTAAGTCTTCGGTATAACCCGGCCAGGATTCGAACTCCCTCCCTCTCGGCTGCAAGCTGGCCCGCTCTAACCACTTGACAATGCAAGTCTGTTATCAGTCTGTTGTCTCAGCTTTCAACATTGGTTTCATTGTGTAGAGCACGGATATGACAGCGTTTATAGAACTCCAGGCCAAATCTGGTTGTAGTGGCCATCAGGGCCGCGTTGGAACAGATAGGTGTATGTGAGGGTAGCGTGTCACCCTCACCCCTCCTACCACCCTTTCACCGTTATATTGATCAATGTGCTCATCTAAATCAGGGAGGTTTTCAGGCTCTACAACTCTTTTTGTCGACAGAACCACACGCTATTGGCCAAATTTTCAGTGTGAAGTTACAACTTTATTTAGTAGATAAAGCTATTGTCAATTGAGATTAAGATTCCGTTTTTCCTTTAGTGATATGTCCCGAAAATCAAATGGCTAATGTTAAAGTAACTTTTGACCTACAAGAAGTACAAGAGGCCCGAAAAAAGGGGCAAATCGAAATTGTTTCGGGCCATACAAAATTTGACCTTAGGTTGCGTTTGCACACTACTAGTATAAAGGAGCAGAGATCAGAGACAAACAAGGTGGAGAAATGTTGGACGTATTTTACAAGTTTCGACCGTATGTGAGGAAGAAACCATGTTGTTTACATTAATTTATAATACGAACGTAACAATTAAAGCCACAGACGTTGATGCTGATAACGGAGAATTGGGTTATATGCCTACGTTGAATTTGATTACTTACTTCATGCTGTATGATTTTATTTGATGCGTGTGGTTTGTGTGGATCAAGTGCGCCTCAACCGCTGATGTCGTCCGTTGGCTAGAAAGTAATTTGCGCAGACTTGTTTGTTTGGGGTGCATATATTAATTACGTATACATTTAAGCAACTATACCTATCTCTGGAAACGCGCGAAGATCGACTGTCTCAAGTGCTTTCCCAGTCACGAAAGGTCGGATACGTAAACCACTCACTGTGAGCTAGGAATACTGCTCAAACATATGGGATCCTGTAAAGTTCGATGAAAATTTTCATATATAATAGGAGGTCGGCATGCAAAACATTACCTGATTGACAAGCATCCTTTGTTGAAGTTCAGAAAGAATATTCGTCCATAACTGATGTTGGGAGAAGTTTAAAAGTTAGATTCATCATAATATGCTGCAAAACTAGTTAATAGAATGTGCATTCCAACGAGAATTTGCATTCCGACGATTTTCTGAGCTTCCTCTACATTTCTAATTCCTCTAATGGTAATGTTACATTTGTTATGCTAATGTTCTGATCATTGCGCAATTTTTCATTTTTATTTGACTTATATGGCAAATTGCTCAAAATAACAACGGCTTAAATTCCATAACAAGCCCCGGAAAAAAAATTCTGCACGCTCCGAGCCAACCGATGTTGTGCTCCGCCCAGGTAGCGTGTGGGAAGTTTAGCACCACCTCCTTCAAAAGGTCTGGGCCCTCGCCTGAAAACAGGTTAGAGTGCTGTACGTTCTGTTGGAATCCCACGGCATTTACTGCACTTCTTAATGGAAATTGAGCAGGAATGTATCATTGCACATTGTCATTTATGATCTCACCATGAGAAAATTTTGTGGCATGAGAAATCGGCACTCAAACTGGGCGATAGAGCTTCTTTGACGTAACCTGACCGCTAGAAACTAAATGACCTTGGCTGGTGTAAAGTCGTAAACTCTGGTAGCAGCAGACTGGGAGTCCACCGAATCACCACAATCGGTCTGAAAACATTACTTTTTAGGCTTTTTGTATGCAAATATGAAATCTCTGGAATTTGTAGTACCATTTTGATCTATTTCCTGTCTTGATATGTACAAAAACGACAAAATGGGGAATTGAAATAAAAAAGAATAAACCTCATCGAGATCTGTTGGCTTGCAAAATCTGGCAGATTTTGCTTTGAAATGTGATCGTTATTTTTACTGAATGTTGACCGATATTTTCGTTTCAAGGTTTAAATTAGTGTCAACGTGTTACGAGATTTTCGTTTTATCATTAAAAATGCAAAATATAAGAAATTTTAGGTCAACTCTATCAAGCGCAGTAACATACGCTCTGACCATGTAAACCCCAAGAATTCACCAAGGTCAGGCTTTCATGTCGGTCTCTGAAAAAAGAAGTTTGTCCAAGTTTCGTGCCAGCGTTATTTCAAATGACTTTGTCTGAAGAACAATCCTTTTCAATTCTTTAGGCCCTTTGAAATATAAAAGTTTTGATAAAGTTACAGAAGTAAATGATAGGCCACCAAACAATATGATGAGGTGCAATGAATTAATATTAAAGCAATTATCAATTGGTATGTGCTGGTAAATGGGCAACCAAAGAATGGGTGTTTGGTCCTCGGTCTTTGGTCTTTAATCTTAGGGTTAGGGTTCGGTCTTCGTTTTACATACACCCACAGGCGTCAGATTAAGCGAGAAATAAATCCCTCCTCCAAAAGACGGAAAGATGTTCGTCCAGAAGACTGAGAACGCGGTCCAGCACAGGAATCGCACTATCCCTTACTTAAAGGCACATTCTGGTGGCGTCTCACTAGGGTCTCATATAAAAGGCAACATAGTCCAGACCATGTTTGCTAAACCCTGTAATGATGCCCTTTTCCTAACACAAGATATTTCACCATAAAGAATGATTACTTTGTTGAAAAGTTATCCCCTATTCTTTATAAAGTCATTGAATGTTATTTTGTGTAAAGGGGCCGCATTGCTTCACATTGTTTTTCCCCTTCTAATTAAATGTCCTATTTGAAATTGAAATTTGATACTGTTGGGATGCTTGGATGTTTTCTAACGTCAGCGTCAATGCCGTAAAGGAATTGAATGCAATTTCAAATTAATGTGCCGGGATGGCATCGTGGATTTGCCACAATGCACTTTATCTAAAGAAAAAAAAGGCAGTTCTTTGAAAATTAATATCTTCCGAACGTTATCAACAATGAGAATTTTTCGCAGTCAGTTTCTCGTTCAAGTTACAGAAATGTATTTTAGAACGTAGCTAGAGAATTTAAATTTGTTGAACGTATTCCTTAAATCAATGACATTTTTACGAGGTGATTATTGGCGGATTCTTCACGGCTGCCTGGATGCAGCCCAGAAGTTAATCTAAAGATACTATCAACTCCACCCAAAGTGAGATATTTTCGTAATTACGAACGAACAGTGATTACCCATACCTGGGTATAGCAAGCTGTACGGCATATATATTCCTTGTTCAATCATAACCCTAACGCCTGCCTCAGTAAACACCGAACAATTCTTTTGGATATTTATAAAAATTATATTGCCCCAAGACTGGTTAAATGTTAGTTAATATTCACAAGAAGACACCATCTGATCCCGTTTAAATCATTCAGTAGTCCATGCTACCCTCGAAGTTGGTATTTTTATTATTGTTATACCCACGCCAGACCATTGCCAGAGTGCAGTAGTAACCACTGCACAGGTGGTTATGCATCACAATAATGATAGGACATCTCAGGTTTCCAGTTTACGACTACAAGAGAGCACACAACCACTCATAAACAATAACGTGATTCGTGATTTATCACATAAATAAGTCATATGATGGTAATGAAGTTTGCGTCTAAAACTGGACGCAGTCCTCTTCTTTTTGGCGGACGGTCGTTCTGGAAGCTGAGGATCTGGGAAAACAGAACCCGCTCAGCGGGTTAGTTTTACCTTTATTACAAAGCCTCTCCAGAATCGGCTAAAATCCGAGGTCCACTACTCTGCGTACTTTGCACTAAATTTGCAAACAAAAAGAACTCAAATCGTTTGAATTTCGTTATCTTATTCTCAAAATATAACCTTGGGCTTTAAATTTCTTCTTGAAGGATTCTCCGAAGGTCTTGTGTATTGGGACGACCAATGTTGTGTCGATGATTTAGGTGGATCTGTGCCAGACGGTGATTACGACTATAACACTCTCATCCACTTTTGCTGCCGTAGTGATGGATTCTACGAGAATCCCATCCTTCTTCCGACTGACAAACCTTTCATGCTCTTATCAAATTCACTTGAGTGCCAACAGGTAGGCCATATTGACCTTCAATATCTTCTCTTGCGTGTATTCGTCTTTTGTTGGTAATGTACGATTTACATGTTTTTGCAATGAAGGCCTACAAAATAACTGAATACGGCAAAAACTGTCATAATTTCAAGTTGCCAAGTGGCATGTTTGGAAAGCATACGAACTTGGTAATAAGGGGGGGGGGGGGGGGAATCAATAAATACAGCGACTAAAAAATAATGAACTTCTTCCTCAGTAAATCTACTGGTTTCGCCCGTGTTCAGCAATCGGTGGATAGAAAAACGACAGCAACACTATGTAGGGCTATTAGGGAGCCTGTGATTCGTGGGAAACCAAATCGTTCAAAATCAAATCAAGGAAAATTCTCATTTGCAGAAAAAACTTCATTGCCCAATGTTGGCAATTTTACGGGAGGTGAGGGCAGAAATTTGTCAGGGGACGCGCATGGATGAAAAAACAAGCAAAATGTGAAGCTCCTTGCAGGGATAATGGTAGTTAGAGGGAAATTTGTTTTTTCCAAAGGGAACATCTTCTACAAATTGTAGGAAATTGACTTGCTTGCAGGAAAATATTTCCCAGCGCTGAGGACAAAGTTTGTGAGCAAACTAAAATAATTCCAGGCCCGGTTCATCCTTACCAAAACGCTGTCGCTTGAACTTAAATTTTTCATCCAAGTTGTGTTCAAAATATCCATCTTTGTGAAGGGTTAGATGGGGCTGGAGACGCCTAACATTATCCTCCATTATCCCTCCAGACCCGTAGGCACTAAAGAAAAGAGGGGTACACCCCAAAATCCAATACAAAGGTATTGCACTGGAAGAAAAAATATTAAGCCAATAAAAACACACCTTAACTTCAAATGCTTATTCTGTCTAGGTCGAAAATCTTGAACAATTTCGCATTTGGTTGCACGCTTCTTGAAAGGGTAAAATTTTCCTTCCTTTAACCTCGAGCTCACCCCCTTCCCGACAACAGCCTATATTGATGATGTACATCACATTGGTTGTTCTTGGAATTGGGTCTCTCCCCCCACCTTTTCGACTAACGATGAATGATTACACTGCTTTCATTTTAATATCGCTTCATTCCGATTTTATTTGCATGTGTACAGTCACACAAGTATCTCTTTAACATATTCTTTTAAAGGTATATGGCATGAACGTTACAAAGGAATGGTTTAATTGGAGAACCGAAGACACTAGCAACAGAGACAGAGTTGGGGGTCATGCACCAAACATGAGACCTCGACTAAAACTCACCTTCTGTTACTATGAAAGAAATGAAAACGAATGAGCGGAAAGCCACGTTATCTTAACGTTTAACTTTTTTTCACTACATTAAATGACATCTATCATGATTCTCTGTTGTACTTGATTTAAATATGGACTTTGAGCATAATGCGCTCTTGAGAGTAAATATTCGACTGTTTCTTTGTTACATTTATTGCTACTGCTTTTAACTGAAAGGAGTATACCCAAGAACGCAATTATACTTTGAAATCTATTCAATGATTTTACAGATGCATCTCCACTTCATCTTATTTTTAGGATAATAACCTGCCTTTTTAGGAAAGGTCGTAGAGCTTCAACATGGAGCTATGTAGTTACGCATGCTGACTATAAAGCTGTGAGAACAAAGCATGGACAGCAAATTGTATCAATATTGCCTTGCCAGTTCCTGTGAAGAATCCAAGGTGATACCGAGTGAGTGCATGTGCACCACCAAAATTCCAAGACTCAAATTTCCTTGAGGTGGACAATATCTGACAATTCAAGTAGCGTTTATTAAATAAAATGTTGCGTGCCTTTAATGTGTCCTACTGTGGTGTCGCTTTTTTACATTGAAAATTGGTCAGCCACAAGCCATTACTGTGTTTTAATGAACACAGAAAAGTCAGTGTTGCTCTCGTCCTCTCGCGGTTTTGATGTGGACGCGAGTACACAATATTGAGAGCACAGGCGCGTACCCAGGATTGTGTCATGGGTGGGGGGGAGGTGGGGCACGATATGAGGGAAAAGTCTATGATAGAGAGAAAAAACCGCTTTGTAGGTGTTTTTGCATTGCAAGGCTTGGTCATGGGGGTTTAACCCCCCAAACCCTCCCCCCCCAAACCCCAACCCCTTGTGAGAGCACCATTTGTCAAACCAAAGTCCTTCCGATGGACGACCTTCTCTTACAGTTGGTGAATTTAAGGCACCTCGGAGAAGAGTCCCGGATCCTCTCCTTAATTTCGGCTACACTCTTGGCCCTTATCGGAAATAGGCCTAACTAGTCTTGAAAGCCATCACTTTATTTTCAAACTTGAGTGACTAGATACGTTCTTACTTGTCCTAGTTAGAGTACCCTTCAGGACATAATTACATTAGGAAGACAGTTGCTTTAGACCTCTGTTAACCACATTCCCCGGGAACCAGGCTGTCCTGGATTATTATCGATTGCTAAATACAGCTGGAAGTCACCCAATCATAAGGACAGACAAGGGAATCAATTGTTCTGCTAGCTAGGGGAAACAATCTTCCTGCTTGCTGATGGAAAAAAGCAGGGGATTACAGGGGACTATTTTAGAATAATCACGGTTTGCAAACCTCAAAGGACTTGCTCATCTCATATATATTAGCTACAGGCTAACCATTAGCTACAATCAGGCCGACTTCATGGTCAAGTGGTTAGAGTACTTGCTGTCGAGAGGTCTGGAGTTCGACTCCTGGCCGGGTAATACCGAGGAAAAAGGAAACTACTGTCACTCTTCTTGGTGTTCAGCATTCTTCTCGGCAGTTAAGCGATATTTGGTAGTCTAGAGAATTTGGTTCCGCCAAAGTAATGACCATGGAGTCACTATTGACAGACTGACTATTAACATAACACTTTCAAAAAGCTCCTGTGCCAAGCTGGTCACCCATATATCAGAACGCCTGGGTAAGGGTCTGTTAGGGGTGGATATGGAGCGGGTGGGGGTCACGGCTACACAAATATGGGGTGACTTGTGAAGCAATAACATTTTGATAACTGTCGGTATATTGACTACCTGCTGTTGGTAAATTTGCCTTTTTACCCCCCCCCCCCCCTTGACATCCCAGTGACGCTACTGTTACCTACCGGTACGTTCCCTTATTTCCCAAGCCATGGCTCTCACACCGGAACCTTTTGCCGTTGTGCGTCGTTCAAAAACAATGGGGTAGGGAAAATAATCCAATGGAAAACAATCCAATGAGCTTCAAAACTCTTAAAAACCGAATTAGACCCGGCCATAGGCCTCGAAAATTAAAAGAAAAACGTTCTGGTGTTATACATTGTCATTTAAGAAGGAAAAAGCTTTTCTAATATCCCAATCCACGGGATCACATTTTGTTTTTGGACTAAATCATGTTTTTCAATTGATATTATCAAACTAGCAATATTGATAATTACTTTACTGCGTTGTAGCATTTAAAATATCTTTCTCCTTCAAGCGACCCCTGGACTTCACAGGAGGTTTCGCCTCAGAACCCCACCATCTGAAGCACCCTTAAACGGGTCCCTTGTCTCACACCGCAATGCCTAATTGCGCTATACGCGGAAACCTTAAACCGCAATATCTCCTTTCTTCCAGACAAAATACGAGCCTTTTGTGAAAATGTTTGGTGACGTTCAGTTCCTGCCGTAGAACAATATTGTTTTTTTTTTTTTTTTCATTTTTAGAATTCATTAACATAATAGGGATTTCGCTTTCACCTGGTGCTTCCTTGTATTGTTCGCACAGTACGGAGAGCTGCTGGGCCTGTCCGTTTTGTCGAGCAACTCCCTTCGATTATAAGAGAGAGTTGCAACACACATAAGCATCCCTGACAGGTGTCAGTCGTTCTACTTCTAATTCTTAAGAAATCGTTAAATACAGGTTTTACTAACCTCAGTAACGGCTAGGCCTACTTGTCTGGACGAGATAGTTTGATTAAAACGTTGTAAACTCTGAGATATAGGCCAAACCTTTGACAAAGTCGACGTATTATATATGAGTGTGATGTGTGCAAAATGTAGCCGTGTCTCTGGTCTGCTTTCTAATAAAAGTTCTTTAAAGCATGAAAGTTTATTTAGGCATATCCATGTCCGGTTGTTTTGTTCGGAAACAAAATTCAAATGTTTTCCGTTTACTTTGTGGTCAAAAGCAAATAATAAGATCAGGAGTGTGCAAATTCTCGAAGGGCACTTTATGAGTTCAAGTAATCTTGTTTCAAATTTCTCTTGTATTGGTCATAATAAAACTAAGTTTTAGTTTTCAAATCGCTGACATGATTGAAAAGAGAAAAGGATCATTCAAACACTATAAGGAAGGAGAAATTGATTGTAGTAAATATATTTGTAAATGAGAAGGAAAATTCATGAGTAAGTCTACTATAATAAACGTCTAGCTGAGTCGATCAAAGCATCTTTTAATCTGACTTCAATGTATTCCGTGTCAACACCTGGTATTCACTCTAAACAACTATGGTCACAATTAATTAATTAATTATTTTTATCTAATTTCAATTTATTTTCTTTTAACCTCCAAAGAGGTTTCAGAAACTCAATATGAGTCACAAATCTCACAATATTTATATGAACCAACGTAAATGGTCAAATTATTGAACAAAATCCTAGTTTAATCTACAATTTAACGGTAAGTACCATTATATGGTAACTTTTCACCAAATTTTATAAATAACAATTTGATACATTTGAGCAGGTACATATATAGTTCACCCTTCGTGGGTGTAAAGAGTGTACGTAAACGTATGTGTCTAACGATATCAAGTTTACTTGTGAGCATTTGTAATTGTGTATGGATGCTATTGCAATATATTACTGACACCAGATTGCACAATAACCAGCCTAAATATTAAACGATTGAGTATTTCATATTAAATCAACTTTAGCTTGGATACACCTTTATTTACACAGGCTAACGACAAATAATTCATAATTTCCTACAACTGTACAATCACCGACCCAAAGCCAAAAATTCCTCACCCCAAAATGCTTTAAACTGTTAGTGGGCCACCACTCGTCGTAAAAACTTACACCACTTTCACTGGCTCACAGCCAGGCCTCGCTGTAAGCGTTAATGAGGCTTGTGACGTCATCCTCTAAAATGGAAACTCCGCTCACAAGAGAAAATCATGAGTTTCGCAGAATAGGTACCTAACATGGTGGGGGAACTTCAAGCTTCTGAATAATGCATAAAAAGGCGTTCCTTGTTGTTGTATCCTTAGTCATTTGAAATCTTTAAATCTTTTCTTTACTAAAAATATCGTGAGGTGTTGTTTCTTTCGCAATTTTATAGAGAAATTTTTCATAAAAAACAGGTCAACTTTTGGAGGGGTTTTTTGACCGGCCTCAAATTTTGGGAATACCTGACCGTATTCAGAATCACTGGGGTATAAAACTGCCAAAATCGAGTGTTTGAGACATAAAGCTAACTATTGATACCTATTACGCTACGAGCAAAACGACAAAATAGTCGCAATGAACGTTTTTGCAAGTTGGAATTTTGCCTTTTTTGGCCAAGACGTACAAGACGGTAACGTTATGGTTAACATATGGTAAACTATTGTCATTGTCTTTTGATTCTAGGCTGCTAACTAGGACACTATTTTAGTCATTATGGCAAGTAATAAAGCGAATTTTAATACGACCAACATATTGTAGGCTTTTTTAAGGTATTAAACCACTAACAAATAACATTTTAATTTTACAGACATGCCTAGCTTATAGGCCTTGGCCTATGCATGCTAAAACTGCACACTGTGGTACATAGTGATTTTATGAATGTGTACTGATGATCTGTGATCATGATACAGATACTACTTTACTAGTGCTTGCTTGCTGTATGAGTGAGTTTCCATTCCAGAAAAAAAGCTTGTAAAAAATTTTAAGAGGCCTGTAGCACACAATTATTGTGTCATACGCACGTTGTGAGTTGAATCGGAGCAATTTATAGTACCAACGATGAAGATGAAGAACCAAAATAAGCAAATTAGTGTTACACTTACAGGTATTGCAGGCTATATGAAACAATTGATATATAGCCATTTATTTACGTATACATTACCAGCTTGTCAGTTCTTTCATATGGTTTTACAAGACAAAGCCAAGATTTTTCAAAAGGGAAATGACTTGAGGAATATACTTAACAGTATATGAAATGCGCACCTAGGAGCTCCATCATGCAGTTTCAGGATTTTTTTGTTTATTATTTTCCCTGGGCCATTGTTCTCAGTTTTCTTACTTAGTTTTGTACTGTTGTACTGAATCATATTTCTACACAAATGAATTAATTGTGCCTTAGTTCTCAGCCTGTTCCTGTTGAAATGTAATTGCTGCCTATACCTACTAGTGCTCTAAGCCCATTTGGGGGTTAAGGTCAAGATTAGAGTTTGCATTGTTATATACCCTTTTCTTGTATAATGGCATAAATGGGATTCTGAGTCAGTGTACTAGCCTACAGGACAATTTTTCTCTACACAAGCAAAATACCAATTTACTGACTTAAGAATTTTTGTTGTGCACTTGTGTCCTGTATCATCAGCTTCTCATTTGAAGTATAAACTGTTATTGTTTTACACCACTACTGAGCAGAGGAGAGATGAATGATGTAGCAACTGCCCCAAAGTAATGGCATATTACAGTCAAAGATTTTATCAATAACTTGAATTAACTTGATGGCCTGTTGTTACCTAGGACTCTCAGTTGATATGCTTCCAGTTGTTGGGGGTGGGGGTTGTGTACTGAGTACCCAGTTCCCTTAAAAACTTAAGACCCACTCAGTTCCACATGCTGTTCACAACTTATATTACTAAACAAAGTGTTTCTGATCTTCATTTCTTCGACCTCACCACCTAAGGATTATGACTGACTGTATAGCGTTAATTGCCCCAGAGTTCACTAACAAGCCTTACAAGAGAGCTATACATTCCAATATCCCTCCATTTTACCTCTATATTGTCTACTTTAATGCCACAATTTTTCTGTCATGTTATTCTTTGCAATAATTTATGAGTCTAGTACAATAGCTGTGATTTACTGATTGTATAATATGGTATGTGCAAAGTGTGTGGCCATATATGTCAAAGGGTTAACACGAGTCGGTAAATTAATAAGTGTTGTACATGGTGCCGTACGTTGCATTACACTTTGGTGATCGTCTCAAGGTACTGACGTACTCAAGATACAATCACTATAACCCTTGCATCGGTAGCCATTAAATCGTTACAAATTTTTCAAAATTTGACTCTCAATTAAATTTTCCTTCTATATATATATATATGTAAATTAAAGGTAAAGGAAGAC
Source organism: Holothuria scabra (assembly GCA_037179385.1). Taxonomy (NCBI): domain Eukaryota; kingdom Metazoa; phylum Echinodermata; class Holothuroidea; order Aspidochirotida; family Holothuriidae; genus Holothuria; species Holothuria scabra. Next base: position 33,137,123 of record CM074190.1, read on the forward strand.
TCGACAAGGTTAGCATGATTAATACTTATGTGGAGGATATTTTCTCGCTCGGTGAAGTTCCATTTTCGCGCAACTAATGCAAACACTTCAGTACGGGAAAGTGGGCTTTTTACGTACGATGCAAGGCAGTGTCAAGACCTGCTCTAAACTTTGCGAATACCTGACCGTATTCAGAAATATTTCATGGTGATGTTAGATTTTTTGGTGGATAAAGAAATTTCTGATGTACCCTCTTTCTGGCATACCGTGCCAAAAAACTCGTTTTCGAGAAAAAAAAAAACAGATTTTCCGAACAAAATGAAAACTGTTTTTACGAGTTCAAAAATTCGTCTCAAATTCATTGCTTTATGTATGAAATACTTCAAAAATGTTGCGAAACTATCTGAAAATGTGTTCTCTATAAATTTTAATTATGTTTTAGTTAGATTATGTATTTTTCATGTCGAAATTTGGATTTAAAAACAGCTAGTTTTTGCTAATTATATATGCAAAGGCTGTGACGTCATGCTAAGTCAAATTAGAAAAGAATCGACTTTTGGTGGCTGTGAGGACTGGCTGCTCATTCCAACTATAGTTCTAACCCATTGCAAACACCATGAATGAAATGCAATTTACTTGTATCTCCATCCTGCTATATCTTCACAAGGGTGACCTTGGTTGAACGAGACACTGAGATGAATGGTGTAAAAAACAAATAAATCTATGTAACATACCAGTAGCAACTCACTGGGTATGAACAGAAGGCCCACCGCAGATTCCGCGCAGTTTGGAATCTCCGTTTGGAATAGTAACACTGTGTGTACATAAGCTACCGTTTGAAAGCTTGTACTACTTGGTCGCTTCCGTACTCCTCTGTGTGGGGCAACAGTGATGAAACAAAACACAATTTTCCAATATGTAGGCTACACTAGTAGCTTTATCATAGCCGGCGTTCATTTTTTTCTCATGATACTGTTCTATTGAAGTATTTAGTATTACGAGTGCAGACAATGGTCGGAGTAATAACTACCGTGCAAATGCATTCACAAAATAGCTATTAGTATGCTTATTCTGTATTTGCAACCGGTACTGTGGTATCTATTACAAGATACGTTGTAGCCCCCATTCGAGAGAATGAACTCTAGTATCATCACTGCAGCCTATGTCGTAGGGTATTTGCAACTGTATACCACATGCCACTAGTGACAACTGCAGAAATTTATGTTTAATAAGAGAGAAAAGAGACAGCAGCGTGCGTATGGATGGGGAGGGGGTGGGCGGGGCCAATGGCTGCGCCAGAATGTCATTTGAGGGGGAGGGGGCAAACTAAGGGCAAAGAATAATATTGGGGGCATACATTTTCGGACACAGAACGAAATTCAACGCAAAGCACCCGTTCCTGGGTTGGAATGCGGGGGAGGTGGCACGGGAAGGTTTGACCTTGAATTTATGTGGACAATGAATAAGGCTGTAGATTAAGAATTTGTGCAACGGGAGAGTTTATGTTTAATAGAAAGAACGTAAAGACAGGTAGAACACCCGGGCGGCTTTAGATCATACATCTAGTTTTATTATCCTGTCAAACGACTAGCAAAACTTCTGGCGAAAGAGCGGCTAAGCCATGCAACGAAAATCGATAATAAGTAAATGTTCTTCTCATGCAACGGACAATGAGCCAAGCAAGGTGCTGAAAAGGGGGTTGGGTGTTTTCGGCGGAGCCAAAAAGCTTTAAAAGTAGGTGCAGTAAGAAATATCGGTTCCACTCGTGCTTGTGTTTCGGCATTCCATGTAAGAGGTATAATTCAGTCACGAAAACAGAATACTATTGCCTATGTGATCACTGGTCTAACAAGACAATTGGCCTATCTTAAAGCTTCAGGCCTAACGTCTGCTAACATGGAATACGTATCATGTTCTAATACCATGATATAACTTGGAGGTTATGATTTATAAGACAGTGACCACCATAAAGCATATGTGATCACTGGTCTAACAAGACAATTTGCTTAATCTCGGCTATGTCTTTCACTTTTTACATTAACTATAGAAAAAACCTCCAAAAAGTAGGCCTGCAAAAATCATTCTGCCACAAGGAACTTATATATGCATGCACAGTTACATTAATTAGGTGAGTATGTTAGGAAGAGGCCGGGAATTGTCAATTACAACTTATGCACAGTGATGACTTACGATATCAAGAAAATCATTTCCCATGCAATATTTCCCTCACCACAGGGATTGTACTTGTCATACGTGGCCGTATTTCTTGAACAGATGTGTGCATGGTTAAGAATGTCTCAGGTAAAGTAATACCCCCTCCCCTTCCCGCTCCCTTGCTCACTATTTTTACAGTAAAAAAGAAGTTTAGTTAGTAATTAGCATAGCAAAAGGCAAGTTTAATAATTAGCTGCGATAACTCGTACAATAGTAGGTAAGAGCTGCCTCCCTGAACACAATAACAGAAACTTGACCCTTGACTTGTTTAGGAGCTGTGTAATGTGACTCTCTGCTAGTTCTATAACTTGCCCTCTTGACGTTTTGTATTTCTACAAAGTCCCTGCATGCACACACAATAGAATTACTGTGCTCATCAAACATCTCCCTTCAAACTAACCTTAACAACCTCACAAGATTGATTGACCTATTGCACAGAGACAGTTCTAATGGGAGTGTATTTCAAGGGAAATATGTAGAAGGGAATTTGTGAGACTAGGAAAAATAGAGGGTGGCACAATATTGGTCAGCAAGGAAATAATAATTCTACATCCAAAATTGGAGACGAAATCAGTTATCTGCACATGTCAGCCATCCATCTGAGCAATTTTGAGAACAATCTTGCAATGTATCAAGAAGAAAATGGCATTTCGAAATATTTACATCTAAGACCTCAAATGAGCCTTGGATGATTGCTGAACTATTCTTTTACTGCCAGAAGTCCTTCAAAAGTCAATTAAATATTCCGTGTTTGGTAACCATCAGACTCACAGGTGCAAAGCAATAGGCCTACCACCCAAAGATCATTAAAATTCCTTTAGCCTCAAATCGGCTCTTGCAACTTCCAAAAGTAGGCATCTGAAATGCCTTATCAGAGATTATTCACGCTGTGTAAACAATGCACGAACTTCTATTTTGAGAGTCCGCAAACCTGAACGGACTGTTCCATTCATTTTGCAAGAGGTAAAAACGTTTTTTTGATAATTGCTACCGTTTATGGAGAACAATTCGTATACTTTTTTTTGTTTTTGGTTTAATTTTTATTATACAAGTATGTTGATTATAAATTTGGTTCGGATGTAAAATACATTACCATTGGATGTTAAAAATGACGGCCCTAAGCCTAATTACCCAATCCCAATGAATTTTATAGTACAGAAGACACTGAAATCTTTCTAAATCTAAAAGGGGAAATGCTTTTGAACTCTTTTAAGTAACAACAGGGAGTTGCAACAGCCTCGATGAATGAACAGTTACTGTAAGCCTTATGTCAAAGACAGTTTACTGTGCAATTGTAATGGGTCGTTTTCAGGCAAGAATTGTACTACCTTGCTTCTTTAAAGGGAAAATGACGGTCCCAAATAGGATTATTTTCAGTTCCAACAAACATATTCAAAGGAAGAAACGGTTAATTGTAAAGTAGGCGAGCGGAGGAAATTGATTGGTGTTAAAACCCCTCCCACGACCTTTGATCTCAACTTTCCAAACACAACATATAGTCCTATAGTGTTCAATCGGCATGGTACCTCCATGGCTCAATGGCCGTTGTGTCCAAGGTAAGTTACAATCCGTCGACAAATGTGCGCATGAGAGCAATTATGACCAGACATGATAGATAGACAGACAGACACAGTCAGACGGTGGTGGATCACGACGGCTGAAACAGCTCTTCGAGCTGGTTTTAAGTGAGCTAAAAATAATACATTGAGAAGGCAAGATCAAATCAATGTTACCAGTGATTGATGCCGAAATTTGTGAAGGGTGACTATTGAGAGATGTCCTGAGGAGGTCTAACGTGTATATGACATGGCCGTCACCAGGGAGGGGGGTGCGGAGGGTCCGAACGCACCCCCTCCAGACCCCCCAAGAATTGGGGGAGGGGCGTCGCCGCCGGGTGTGGAGTGTCTCCAGGTGTGGAGATTTTTTTTAAAATGCGGTCGGAATGGTGTATGGAACGGTCAAACGGCAATCTCTCCTACGTTTTCACTACTTCTAGACTTTCATGTGGCGAAGCTTCCGCTCGTCGTCGATCCATGACTATTTCATGCCTGGATATATTCGGTAAAAAAGTTTACCTATTTTCCGACTCTCAATAAAAAAAATCCTAGCTTCCCTAAACAACGACCAAAAACCTCACCCGACCCCTCATTCGAAAGCCTGAAAAAATATCTGGGATCCCGAAAGATACATAACTAGCACAGTATTAGTTCGCGTCAGTTATAGTCAGCTCGTAGCAGTACGGGTTGGCGTTTTACGCTACCGAATCCTTCGCGAATTTAGCAGTACAACACTGTGGCCTTGTTATAGTCTAGGCCAGGTGCCAGTATTTCTTATAACAGGAATCAGTCATTTCATCCAATTTGTGTTTTAGTGTAAAACAGTTTATAGTTATAGTCCCCGTCAGAACATAGGTTCATAATCGTGGACATACTTATTATTGGAGGAGCACTGGCGTAGACAGGGGGGCACAAGGGGGCCATGCCCCCCCTGTTCATGCCCCCCAAAAATAAGAATGAAAAGTAAATAAATAAATTACGATATTAAAAGGTACGTTCGTCGCCTTGGCCTAGGCTGGCCCTATGCACTTCAAAGGTCATACTGTACAATTAGTGAACATATTCCAGGGTTCGTTCCGCATTTCTGTTGATGTCCAACGGTGCACGCACTCTAAACGCGAAAACTATTCAATGCACTCAATCCGTGTTTACAAACAAATGCCATCACGGCTGGGCGTCAAAAGAGTTGGTAAGGCCCGCTCACTGAGCTATATGCTATTATATAGCTCAGTGGGCGCGCTTACACTGTCGTCGCAATGGACGGTGGTTCCAGTTTGTCTACTCTCTGCGTGCAACCGCGAAAGCGTTAACACACGCAACACCAAACATACACCCATGTGTTCTTACGCATGCTCTTTGCCAACCAATGCCAACCAGTGACGTAAGCGTCAACAATGTAATAGCCTATAGCACTACAATCACCCAAAATCGATAGTTGATCGATTGCTCACCGAAACTAATCAACCAAATGTCACGTAGGCCCACAGTATATACTGATGCATCATACCCTCTAAGCAGGGGGTCTGTCGGTGGCCATTTGACCGACGGAGAGCCATCGGAGGTCCGCTGGCCTGACGTGAAAAGTGCATGATGGGTAGAGAGCTTTTGCCAATCATCCTCACGCCCGTCAGCGAACCGTGGACCCAGACATTTTTCCGACGATGGGCCAACAATGGGCCTTCAAAGGACCGATCAAATATTCCTGACTAGCTGGGATAATTAGTTAGGCTATATGCAATTTTCAAAATACGATTACCGTTAAGCAGTGGAGTAGGGATCTAGTAAAGGAAATATGATATTAATAGAATTGAATGAAATTTCTTTATGTCAGGAAAAATATCTACGAAAATAGGGGAAAATTCAACTACAAATAGTAAAATAGGGCTGTTTTACTGATCAATGTCTAGGAAGCATTAGCGGCTCGCCATAGGGGCACGGGGGCACTTGCCACCCCCCCCCCCCAAAAAAAAAAAAAATTCCAAAGCATGGTCTTCAATTTTCCAAAAGTAACGTTATTCGGTATGACAAGAATAAAAAGTAGTCTTTTTCTTAATCTGGGCAAAGTATTCCAGCCTTCTCTCTCATACAAATGTTATATATTATTTATAAAGTATAAAGTAATGCGTTATTGTCAAGGATATAGTTCGTAATTGTATCAAAATTTTAGCCCAGTTCCGGCCGCCCAGAAGCCTTGATAGCGCTACCAGCACCAATAGCAGTACTGAATCAGTACTGTTATTGGTGCTGGTAGCGCTACCAATGCTTCTGTGTGGCCGGTTCAGGTTTACAGGCTCATTCGACCACTGGTCATATGAGTTGATATGATTCGAAAAGTTATGATTTGAATTTATTTCCAACGGTGTGCAGCTCCTTGAAGCAAAAAGTCCAGAACAAATTTATGTTTGATATTTTGAAGAGGAACATATTCTAGGCATGGCTTACTGGGGAAATTTTTACTCATTTTTACCCATGTTTGGTTCTCGAGATGTTAGAATTGAAGTTGACATATTTTCTACAAAGAGAATCTTGCAACAAGTAGACGTGATGTCATGTATTCACACTGATGGAAATGTTGTTTTTCTCTAAAATTTAACACCATATTTAACTGTGATATGTTGTTATCATAAGGGCATCCCGAGCAATGGAAGTTTAAAAACTTAATTTGCCTTAAGGGCAAGATAGCAGCACTAATCAATTCAAGATCCAACAGCAGGATCAAAAATAAATAAAAAACAAAACAAAACATTGACCATCAATATGGATAAATGACATAGCACCTGCTTGGTTCAAGTTTACCTTTTGTAGAAAATGTGTCAACTTCAGTTGCTAATATCTCGAGAACGGAACATGAGAAATGAATGAAAACTTCACCAGAGTGCTTAGAATATGTTCGTCTTTATCATATTAAACAAAAATTTGGTTCTGGTCTATTCTTTTCAATGGAGATATTACTTTGCGACAACGAAAATGATTAAATGTCACATCTTCCTGTAAAGGAGGCTGTACATTTTATCTGAAAATTTTCTGATTCTTTTGCAATTTGATTTTCTTTTTATTAAAATAAATATTTTATTGCAAAGGAAAGCTCAAAATAACGACTGCTTAAATTCTACTTACAAGCCTGGCAAATGCAATTTCCGGCTATCTGAGAGGTCGCGATTTTTCAAAATTTTCTGTACGCTCCCCGCCAACTGATGGTGGCTCTCCGCTTAGATAGTCTTTCGGGCAGTCAGTCACCACTTCTCATAACACCCCCCCCCCAAAAAAAAAAGAAAATATTTTTGCACGACATCCCCTGATACTATTTGAAACGTCTTGATCTCAAGTTGAGTTAGCCCCCCAAACAAATTTTCTTATATCCGTCCTTGCTAGGGAGTGTAAAATTTGTGAAAAACCACAGTCATTCAACATTTGCTTAAGTTGCCTTTGAGGGAAATATTACTTTCTTCTTTTCTAGACAGTGATTACAGACCGTTTGTTGCCTTTTAGCAGTCACTAAATACGTAATGAAAAATTGAAAATAGTGAAATATACCGCCAACAAGTAATGATCAAGGGCAATATATACTTAGTATATCTTGAGGGGACATGATGAAAGAGGTGAGTTATTGACCAAGGGTCTTTTCCTGGAGATCCTTGAAACTTTAGGGAGAAATGATGACACCATAAAGAAACATCTTGAGCATTCTGCAAGAAATACCAGATATACCTCACCAGACATCCAGAATGATATCTTGAGTTCAGCAGAATTTAAGTTTCAAGTGAAAATGTTTTGCAAACGGAAACTCAAAAGGCGACTGCTTAGATCCCTCTATAAGCCTGGGAAATGCCATTTTCGACTGTCCGAGGGGTCCCATATTTGATTGAAAATTTTCTGTACGCCTCATGCCAACTAATGGTGGCGCTCAGGTTAGTCTTTCTGGCTTAATTTTAGTTTGAAGTGAACGTTTATCTGCAACTAAAAACTCAGTAAAAATAACGACTGCTTGGATCTCCTAAAAAGTTATAAGCCTGGGAAATGTCATTTTCGACTATCTGAGAGGTACGAATTTTCAAATTTTCTAGACGCTCCGCGCCAACCAGTGGTGGCGCTCCGCTTAGATTGTCTTTCGGGCAGAATTACATTTTTCGGGCAAAAAATCTTCTGCTTCAAACTGAAAAGCTCCCCTACGCCTAAGGAAACACCTTACTCACTCATGCACCGGTACAGCTGCTCGCAACTTAGAGCAGGATTTCGAATTTGCAATCCTAGGATCCATAGTCCAGTGGAGTGATAAACTGAGCTGATTAGTATCTCAAAAGCGTGTTTGAATCTGAGAAAGATCACAAATTTTTCTCACCATAATGAAAGACAATTAAACCTGGCAAATGCCATTTCCAGCCATTTGGGAGCAGTTAAAACCAAAATTTTCTTTGTACGCTCCGCGCCAACCGATTGTGGCGCTACGCTTAGATAGTAAGCTCCAGCCCCCTACAAATGTATCCCCAATCCCACATCCCCACACAAGAGAGGAAATTCCTATTTAAGCCCCTGAAATTTGATGTACCACCAGCTGAAAACTAAAAACAAAATTTTTAACTGTATGAAAAAGATGAAGGTACATGGCAAGCAAAAATAACCTTACCAGGCCTAGGGCTGTTATAACACTTGCAAACATTAGGACGTGACAATTTGTACAAATGTCTTTCTAAAGTATTGATAGGGTTTGCCTCAATGCCAGTTACTTCAGCTTCAGCAGAAACAGCATTTTTGAAATATGGGTATTATTAAAAATCTAAGTTCCGCACTATGGCACAAACACGGTTCATATCCCCCATGCTTCTTTCTGTTGAACGGGAGGTGGTAAGCACCATGGATACTGACGAGGTTCTGAAACTTTTTGTGAAAAAACGCATAGACGTCTCGACTTAGGATTTTAAAATCAGCCCATACTTACCCAGCTAAGACTTACAGTGAACAGTGTACATTTTGTTGGTTAACATCGATTGTAACTAGTATGTTTATACTTTTTCTCAAGTAACAGTCATGATTAAGATTTTTTTCATGTTTCTCAATTTGATCCAACTGTGCGTGTAGAAAATGTTCCCTTTGATAAATCTTTATCAGCAGTTGATCATCATCCCCACTAATCGGCCTAAATTTATCAAATTTACCCTCATACAGACCCTCTTCACCTTATTCACCAGCCACTAAGACGGCGGTTAAGAATGGAGGCGATTTGTCGACTTTGTCCCATCCCTCACCAAGAACCTTGTCACGAATCTGTAGCTTATTTGGAAACTTTTTGATCTTTCTGCAATTAACTCGTTTTTTTTTTATTGAAGTGAACATTTTATTGAAAAAGATTAAGACTGCTTAAACTCTACTTACAAACCTGGGAAATGCAATTTCCGGCTGTCTGAGGGGTCACGATATTTCAAAATTTTCTGTACGCTCCGCTCCAATTGATGGTGGCGCACCGCTTAGATAGTCTTTCGGTATGTTTGCCCTCCCCCCGTTCAATAATCCTGGCTACACCACTGTGGAGGAGTGAACCAAATTAGAAACCGACTAAATTTTGAACTGTGAGTGTTTGATACTTAATACAGTTGCAATTGTGTTAGGGGGCAAATTTAGTTGTGAGTCAATCATTCATATGTGTTTTAAGGGAGAATATAATTATTACAATTATCATTCACCCCCCTAGATAGAGTTATTCCTACGCCTGAATTTCTCCTCTTGGTATGTACCAGACTGCGCCATTTTAAGTTGAAAAATTGCAAAGCTCCCTACCATTGGAGGGGGTCCCTCCCACGCCCATCCCCCTTTTGCTACTCCGTGGCCTCGTCCACAACAATTTCCTCACTCACATGATTGAATTGCAAAACGCACCCCTACCCTTAAAAAAAGCTGGTGACGGCCCTGATATGGGGAGGGACGTTCGCACCACTTTCGAAAATTTTGTTTCATTATGTACTGAGATGCGAAAAGGTGCAATGGAAGACAAATGTTTCGTTATACATAGAATCTATCACTGATTTGCAGTTTAAGATATTTTTCAGAAATGACACAAAACTTCATTTTTCTCTCATCTAGGCATTTCTATCATAGATCTCCTGAAATTTGGTAGTTTCTAAATGCCAACCTTCAAGGGAAATGTGTCTTGAAACAAATTTCTCCTATCTCAGCTGGTGAGGTCTAAGGGGGGGGGGGGGGGGGCTAAAATGCAAAATGGTGCGAAATGTTTCAATATTTGGGGTACTATGAAAATGGGGGGTAAACTTTATTGCCCAAAGGAAAAACTGCATACAGGTTCACCCAGGGATGCTACTTGGATCTCTCGAAATGGGGGTAAGCAACCTGACTGTGGGATGGGAGACCCGGTGCCCCCCCCCATCCAAAAAATGATGAAATTTTTCCAACGTCAAAAAAAGGAGAGGTAGAAGAAGAAAAAGAAAATAAAAAAGAAGAAAAAAAACAAAACAGGTACAAGACCCTATTTCATATAAATATGACTAATGTGACGTGTCACAGTCAGTGAATATATGTCAACATTTTTTATCTTAGCAACGAAGTAACATCAAAAATAAACTTGTAATTCTAGACTTTAGGTCCGCTTAATGTTATGGTGACATGGCGCTAGTACAGCTGTTTTCACTTGGCAGTTAAAGAATAAAATACCCCCAAAAGATCAGCAGAAATTGTTTATATATCTTCTACCTTTCTCTATATAACTCCCCAAACTTTAATGATTTCTGAAATATTTCATCGCCTCTGAAAAAATGATGTGGAGTGTTGCACAGTGTTAAGATTTTTTGCTAACCCTAAATTTTCTCTCTTAAGTACTTATCAACGTAGACGTAGGATGCAGGGACAGACTGCAGCCCTCTAAAATTTTTCTGCAAAAATTTGGGGAAATATGAAGACAATTTTTCAGGCAATGAAATAATTTTAATTATGTTTTATCACAAATGGTTTTGAAACTACCAAAATTTTAGCATGCCTGGCAAACTTTGGACGTTCCCTGAATTTTGTCCTTAATACTTATACCTCCTGAAAAAAACCACTGAAGAAACAGCAGCAAAAGTTCAAATTTTTGTAGGAATAATAAGGTAGAATACTCGCCTTGTGATTTGGAAACCGGTTGTGATGGGGAATTGAAACTGTCTCGATGCAGATCCAGAATGCAAATTTTGTCATGGAAATGCCGCATGTAATGCAAAATTTCAGCGCGTGGTATTGTTCTTGACTGCTTTACAAGTTACAGTATACAGTGCTTCAAAAATTTTCCAAAGTGAGCAATCTTATCTAGGTTAATTTCCCTTATCTTCCTCCAGACCCCTCGCAAAGCGAAAGTCTGTGGAACATACTAGGAGAGGCTCAATCTCCTTCATCTAGGGTTACCAGACATCCGGCTCTACGCTGGTACCTGGAGGAATTTGTGAAACTGCAAAAGATGTCAGGATTTCATGTATTTTTCACGGGATCTGAAGGTTTTTCCCTAAATTTGGTTGCTTACTCAATATTTTTGAAAATGTTTCTGGTCGTAGTATTGGCCTGACCAGGTAATATGATGCTGCTGTGAACAGTGGATAACGATAACAGTATGCTACCTCGTAATACTTCACAAATGCAAGGACTATAGATGCCCTCGTACCCTCATCCCACGTTTGCAAGTTATACTACTTCACGGGTAGTTACGGCCAAGTAGTGCATATCGCGCGAGCTACCTACTATTGCACAATTAGTACCTCGTCTGTTTCCTTTCGTTACCAAACAGCATGGTCTGACAGCCCCCCCCCCCCCCGGGGGTTCACACACCACAGGAGGTATGGCAAGCTTTTCCCAAAGTCGCCGGTAGCATAGACACGCCCCAATTATATTTGTTCCCTCTCTGGGAATCTCAACATCGTGACGTCAAGTTCTAGGTAGGGTGTAATGAAGAAAAAAATTCCGGTAAGCACCGCGAAAACCGATGGTGGTACTCCCCTTCACTTTGATAGACTTCCAACAATTCCCAGCCCCCTCCCTAGTTAAAATCCGGGGATCCACCTCTGTCTATGAAATTCATTTCAAGTGGGTCGGGTTGGTGGAAGTTACCACAAACTTTGTCCTTTCATGACTTTTGCCACTCGTAGTTGTAAGGAATATTATAGACTGGGCCCCAAAATTATTTTTGCCAAGATCTCCAAATAGTAAATCCTTATATGCCCAACAGCATAACGGAGAAGTTTCAGATTTACCAGGGTTCCAGCTCATAACCTAACGACTCCAAGTCCGCAGCTATGCAGAGCACTGAGCGAATTCATGTCACATTTAAAGTGTACTGACTCTTTATTAAGGCTTTTTAGGATCTGTCTTAAAGAAATTCTCGTTAAAGCAACAGATATTGCATTAGACACCCTTGAAAACCGAAAAAAATACCAAAGGGGAGGGAAGTCACCCGTCGTTATAGACCTCTCCCCCGGACGGCGATTCATGTGTGTTCTTCTTTCCAGAAAAAAGTAGGGTAAACCTAGCCATCGCCCCCGTCACAAAGCGAATTCTCAAAAAAAGTACACCTATAGGTATTGCCCATACACACCTGAAAAGGAGCAACAAATTGACTTCAAAAGATGTTAAATTTAGCACAAGATTGCAGCTAAGGGTACTTTAATGTTCAAGAATTTCTCAAAGGGGAGGGTGTTCCCCTACCCCTTAAACACCCTCCCCTTACACCCCTCCTCCACGCCAGCAGTACGGCACTTCAGTTAGCCCAAAAAGCAAAACTACTGCCTAAACCTGAGTAGATAGTATATGTCCACTCATACAGGCCCGTAGTCGGGGGGTCAGGGGGTGCGCACGACCCCCCCCCTCCTCTCCGCCCAGACCTATTTTTTTTTTTATTTTCTTATTTAAATGGAGTTATTGCGTTTTTCCAGAGCAAACTGTCAATTCCGCTTGTTTAGCCAATGTAAGCCGTATGAGTAGCTGTATTGTTTCAGTGCAACACAATTCTCTAGGGCCCCGGCCCCATTGACTTGTACAGTAACTCTCATACAGTCACACACTAACATGGATACAAGGTAATAAACCTTCCATTTAGGCCCAAATTAGGCACAAATATTCAGGAATAACTCTGGATAACAATTTTTACCCTGGGCCTCGGATTTTTTCTGTAATTACAAGAGAGAAATTGGGCCTATGGTTCGACTGTAGCCTACGTTGGTCAACATTGACTTTGTGTGTGAAAGTCAGTGACTGTTCTTGGTCTACCTTTGGACTAAACAACCAAGGAGAATTTCAAAGTGGGGGCTGAACATATCTTGCTTAGAACACTCGGGAAGTGCCGTTTCCGGCCATCTGGGGGTTTGTAAAGCCCAAAATTGTGGCGCTCCACTTAGAAGCAAATATTAACACTTTTCATATATTGATCTTTTTTTTCATTAATTGAGATATTGCAGACATGAGATCTATATTTCAAGGCTGGGCACATGCAGCTTAAAACACTCGCGAAAGAGCCGTTTTTGGCGGTTTGGTAAGCTAAAAATTTTTTGTACGCTCCGCGCCAACTGATGGTGGCGCTTCGCTTAGAAACATATATCAACATTTTTCATAGATTGATTTTTTGCATTGAGAAAGTGCAGACATGAAATCTATATACCAAGGCTGGGTACATTTAGCTTGAAACACTCTGGAAAGGTGCCGTTTCCGGCCATCTGAGGGCTTTGTAAAGCCAAAAATTTTCTTGTACGCTGTGCGCCAACTGATGGTAGCGCTCAGCTTGGATAGTATTGCCCGCACTTTCACTGACCTGCCCCCCCCCCTTCTGGCAAATCCGCCACTGCAGTATTAGGTAACGTTACAACAAAACGCCGGTAAAATGGACAGATAAGCTGTTTTGAAGGCTATGATCACTCACTACCCGCGCGATGTTATCGACTTCGTGAGTCATAGAACAGTTTTATTCATTTGTGGGATAGTAAGGAGTGGAAGCCTTTACAGTTGACATTACAGATGTATCCACAGTAAAAGTTATCGTTATACTTAGAAGCTATAAAACCTATGCCTACAATGGATTGCAGGGGGTAGCCATATTGAATATCATGAGGGACGGTGGCTTTAAACGTGGCTTCTCTATGACCTACTACACCTTTCTCGTTTGATACCACGCACTTCATCTCAAATTGACACATCGAAATGGACGCAGCATTATCTCATCCTTTACAGAGAAACTGCGTCTTGACAATGCGCGCGGGAAAGGGTGACGTGATCTATCGGCCTAGGCAACGCATACGCATCCTGTGTACGTACTAGGCCTTTTTTGTTACAAAATATTGCCTTTTTGTTAAAGGGTGACACAGTTGGTGGAGGTGACTAGTCACCCTCCTCCTGTGTCCACTCCACTGTCAGGTTTTCAAAATATGGGCAAGCTCATATGACAACATTTACACAATGTTCACTCAAAACGGCAATAACCCTCCCAGTTGACTGATTAATGCACCCCCTAGATATAATGCTATCGCTGAACCGCTTGCATCAACCCGATCGTGCATTATCTGTGCTAATGCACGATCGGTGGTTGTTAAACAACAAATTTGGAGTCTGCTTACTTTCACTATCTTAGCGATCCACCCTGCCTTCAGAAAGTGTGACTTTAGTAGAAGTGTCCAATAGGTGTAATAAAGGTCAATCTCTGGTTTGATAACGGCATATGTCAAAGAGCTATGCTTGTCAACAGTATTTGCATGCATGAGAAATACGCCATACGGCCAGTCCTCTTTATGTCAAAACCACAGCCTCTTGCTCAATACACGTTCCCAGTCCGTATCATCACAAGAACAAATAAAGACCTCATTTCTCTTAAAACGAGGCGTTTTCTTTATTACATGTTACTCCACTATACAAAATGAACATGAAAATAACAGCCTAACAGTTACAGCAACTTTGGAGTGCAAACAACTATCTGTATAGACCATATGGGAATACTCTAGATATAAGGGCTATCAAAGTGAGGTACGAGCAGGAACTTAACAATCTAACTGCAGCAAACAAGCTGCAGTTATGAATGTTTTCTTTTGAAGTTTTAATACAAAATAGTAAAAAAGTGGTCTTTTGCAAAATGTGACCTTTGACCTGTGACCTTTACTTCCGAGGGTCTGGGATACATAAGTTCCGACCCTGGGGTACCCACCTACCAATTTTGAAAAGAATCGGTCCAGCCCACTAGGAGGAGTTTAAAAGACAAAAAAGTTTTTTTACGAACAAATTATCACTTGAAGATGTGTTGTTCCACTCTACCACTTGACCTTTGACCTCTGTTGCTATGGCAACCACATATTTTGGTAGGTCTAGATGCAATTATCATATGTGGGAAGTTTCGTGTCAGGAGGAAGTTTCGTTTTGGAAATATAGCAGAAAAGGTGATTTCACTAATTTGACCTTTGACCTGTAACCTTTGACCTTCGCTCCCGGTTGTGTATTAAAATGCAATTGTTCTACCTAAGGTACCATCCTACCAAGTTTGAAGAAAATAGGCCCAGCCGTTTACAAGATACTATGAAAACAAAATTGGACACACACACACACCCAAACACACACACACACCCACCAACACACACACACACGCGGATAGGTTTTGACCCCTCTTTCATCCCTGGACCTTCAGTAACCCCGGGGTACCTCACCATGGGTCAGACCTTGAGACTAGTAAATTGGGAAAATTTACCGTTACCATGGTAACCATTGCTATTTAGACTGGCATTGCCATATATAGCCCCATAGGCAAAGTGATTACAATATCTCATCCTCCTCGAGGAGCGATGAGATAAAAATGTCAAAACCATAGGCTGCAGCTGCCTCAGCTAAGTAGCAGCTACCTCATGATGTAGTCAGAATTCAGCTGGTTTTTTATGGTAACAATGCACGGTGACAGCTGCTGCAGCATGGGTAATGAATCATAAGCTGCTTCATTTTGACATATCATGCCTGAAACAAATTGTTTTGTTCAAAAGACCATGCAGCAGTTGCTATAACGTTGTTTCAGAAAAGAAATTTTTGCGTGTTGGCTAATCAATCTGTGCCAGGAATTAGATAGAACTACATCTTATTTGTACCTGAAGTCCAAAATTTCAAGAAAAAAATGTACAAACTATGAGCCTACTGCTCTTGTGTATGATGCTTTACGCAACTTGCAACAGAGCAGGGAAACAATCCGGTGCCCCACAACTGGGAAAAGTGGGAAATGCACGGTGAGATTAAACCAGAAGGTAGGGGGTTGAGCCATAAATCTCCAGCTAACCAAAACAAACAAACTGTTGTAAATGAATCCAAATAAACACAATCTTCACAGCTATTTCACTTTGTGCTAAATGTGTTCACTTAAATGTTATTTATATGGAAAGAATTGACTGAAAGCCACATTTTGAAAAAAAAAGAAACGAAAAAAAAAACAACACATTCCAGTTAGTCTGAAAACGCTATTCTGCCACTGTTCTTCATTCATCTCATTTTTTTTTTTTTTTTTTTTTTTTTTTCGGTACAAATATAAACAGAAATAGAAAAACAGACAGGACACTAGAAAACTTGCCAAAAATACTTTTTGAGAGACTCTAAAACACGAAGTCAATAACACCAGCACTTGACTTGATTTGAGTTCTTTTTATATTGAACTCATGCTGAATATTACTTGAACAATTTACAAACAAGCTACATATAAAGCCATTATGAGAGAGCAAGTAAAAATGAATCCACAATGAGAGATACTTAACTTAGCATTTCATTGTTTTCTTACTCTAAGCTAGTTTGGTAATTCGTAGGCGCGGGGAATTGTGGGACACAGCGTGGGATACACAAGCCAAGCTCGGCACATACAGTATGGCGTTCCCTTGTTTTAGTGCTGTATGTGCTTACGACACTAAGCACAATTCTGAATAGCCACCCCGAACAAAATAGGGACTTCACACTCATTTACAGCAGATTAAAATGTACATTTTTTAACAAAAGGGGAAGTTAGACACAGTACACTGCACAGAACCAAACTTATGATTCCTCGTTATGTAATGGTTCGATTAAGAAACAACGTTGTCACCAATTTTTCCTGTAAACTGAAATTTTGGAACACCTGATGCAGGTGCAAGATTGGTTGGTTTATCTTGATGATGTAGAGGTTGCACGCATGTGCACAGCAACCAAAAAGAATTACCAAACTCGCTTATCGACCTTACAGATGTGGATCCACAGAATAGAATGTGAGCACCCTATAGAGGCTTTAAATGTGTAGCATTACAACTTACATACATCAACATAAATGTACAGCTAGAAGAATGTTTTAATTTTTTAACAGTTTGGTTTAACCCTTCATTTATATGAATGCTATATACTTTCAAAAGGGCGAAACTACTTCCCCCCAGACTAATTTCAAAACAACAGCTTAATCTCATTAGTTGGGTGACTGCATTTCCTTTAAAGAATGTGCAGTATGAGGATGTGCACTTGATGTCATCATTTGGGAGTTACATGGCAATGTAGCTGGACAGCAAGTTCCTCATTGCTGTTGTACAAGGAATCTGATCATTACACCTCTACCAATTATCAAAGTGAATGAATCTTTTTAATGATGCTATTATGTTTATTATGTTTCTGGCTCTAGTTAATAGTGCAAGTAGTTATCCATGAACACAGTATAAAATTGTTAGTGTGACTGCTAAGCTACTCCCCCACAACCTCCCGACCAACTGCACGGTCTGATGCAGAGCATCAGACCTGCAGTTGGGAGGTCTGGAGTTTGAGTCCTGGCCGGGTCGTACCGAAGACTTCAAAAATGGAACATACTGCCATTGTACTGGAGCTCAGCATAAGCAATGGAGTAGGGAAAACAAGCCAGTGAGCCACAACTGGGAAAAAAGCTGTGGCCGGCTTCACTTGAACCTATTGGTTTGAAACTGGGCTGTAAAACTCCATCTAACCTAACCTAATTCACAACCTCCCAAAACTGTCTAGAAGTCAACCCCATTCAGATGTAATCTCGGTTTATTGCTTCAGGGTGTCACCCAATGTGGTATCAGAAGACTCTCAATATGGTACATGCTGAGTGATATGAGCTGCAGTACTTTGCATTTTTTGAACTTGCTGTCAATCAAAAACTTGTGCCAATTGAGAATTTCTGTGGACTTCTCCAAAAATTGTAGTTTGGGTAAGAACTGACTGCCTTCGATTAATAGGCATTTCTTTGAGTACACAGGTTCAATTTACTTAGGTGGCTAATGAATGTATTCCTACCACAGGAGCAAAAATGTCCCTACTGATTAAAAATGTGAGTTAATATTGTGATGGAATGAATGATTGGAAATGTATGTATAAAAAAGGGTGTTATCATTTCGTCATTATAATAGATTGCTATCCAGCGTGGGGCAGCACAATCGGTAGTTATATCCGTGCACAACCTTTACACCTTCTCAAGCTAGTTGCATTGATTGCTCTCTCATATAATGCTGGCATGACATTAGTAACATATGAAAGTATAGCAATGTGGGGTGGGGGGAGCCACAACTGGCGTGTGGAAGGGGTCTATAGGGGCAAGGGGGTCCTGATAAATTTTAGCCATGCCATTGAAACTGGCTAGATGCGAAATGATGCCTCATACAGCAATCACCAATATGATGGGAGCCATCTTCCTAATTTACAGATAATAAAATTGGAATTTTCGGGGAATTTTTAGTAGAGAAGGGATAACATTTGATGGTTTGCTTTTCTGCCCTATGGGTCTAATAGAAAAGTTTTTGCTTTTGAAAGAGCACTGTAAAAATGATGCCATATTTGAAACACTTGTAACAACAGTTAAACAGGTATAATGGACAATAGGATGGTGAGAGTGTTGCTCAGTCAGAATGCTTCCAAGTGATTTCCCAAGACTTCACGCTTGACATTAAGCATAATGTCTCCACCTCCTGTTTTCTCTTGGTCCACCTATTTTGGTCTATTGTTTGTGGCTGCGACCAGTGAATGGTGAGTGAAATCATCTTACATTTATCTTCTTTTTATCCTCAGTTGTATCTGAGACCACCAGCATGGACAGCAAAGCATTCTTTCTCCAGCTATCGACTGGTCCCTTTTCAACTTTCAGCCACCAGTATCGGGGGATGAAATCTATCCCTCTCCTTCCTCATGAGATATTTCACAGAATAGACTGCTATCATCTATCATTTCGATTGGGTTCAGGTTTCCCTTCCAACCTCTGTTTTCTCAAAGCTTTCAATCTTTGGAACCATCTTTCTTCTTTCTCTTCCTTAGTGGCAGATAACTGAAAAAAAACAGAACAATCAGATTATAAACCCAACTGAGACATTTATCACTATCAGAGTGCTTCAAAATATAAATATCCCCTTCATTTGTGGACAACCAAAATTTTTCGGGCCTCAGTTTGGCTCCTTCTGGTCCGGTGGGGAATGCAAAAATTTCCCTGAACATTGGGCCTGTTAGGCATGGTAAGGGTTACAAAATAACTCAAAGACATGAAGTGCAATTACAAAAGAGGAAGGATGATGCAGATCTGAAGAGGTAAAGTTTACACTTGGAGATGCACTCTTAGGGCCTGTAATTAAAAACAGTTGCAAAATACAGGAAAGAGAATGAGAAAAGAATACTACTTACACATCAAATCTAAGGTTTCTGCATATAGAGGGCAGCACACAGGCAGCACGTATCGTGTATAATTACAAAATCAACGTGTAAGATTTCATGTCCCAACTCATACTGTAGGGTAACATGATCAAGTTGAAACCGCAACCAACGATTTGATGCCGATTATGTGCTTTTCACTTTAGTTTAAATTTAAGAACTCGACAGAATTGCTCTACTAGTTACCTTACAATGACAATAATGAATTGAAATATTTGCAAGTCCGAGTATTTAATACCTACGTGTTCCTTGCCCTAAACTCCAGATTCAGATGAAGGGATATAGGACTAGAAAAAGTAAACCAACATTGTCATAGCATAGACAGCATTTATTCATATGGCACGGACCCTTTTCCAATTAGCAGTTACTAAGGATTGTGGGAGAGAGTTTTGGTTCATGTTATTTTTGTCATTGGCATTTTCCTATGGCAAAAAACAACACACATCAACATTCTATCCCACAATCCTTCGTAATGGCTATTTGCAAAAGGAGTCTATTACAGTGTTACCTTTTTTCCACTGGTTAACTAAGCAGCTTCTGGGCTAACTTATCTAATAACTTGACTATAACCTTATGAGACTAGATTTAATACTTACTGTAAATTACTTCATTAGTTTCTTAAATTACTTGGTCAGTTACCTCAACTTGTGCATAACGGTAAGAATTTTGAAAAAAAAATATTAGGAGAAGGGCAGATGAGCAAAAAAAGCTCTGTCCATGCTCATGCACCCTTCCCTTAACATAAAACAGGGATATCACCTCTTATACAACAAAAACCGGTCTTTGAGGTACTGCACATCTGTTTCAAAATGTTTGTAAAACTTACAAAGTCACTCGCTAGCTTTCCATTCCTCTTAGGTTGAACAGAGTCCAAGTACTTGGCTGTATTCCGTAGAATAGTAGTGTCAGTTGAACTAAATATGACAGAGTCATGGCTGAGATCCTTGGAGATACCATTCACAGGCTGCTGAGCTTGGTTCTAGGTACAGAAATATCAGTAACAGTTATATTTGAACCAGTGGTAGCACTAAGGTGAACGCTTGTGCAATCAATTCACAAGTTCCACCAGGAAAATATTCATCCGCAGGAAATTTCCACATTTTTTTTATCTACATACTAAAGTTCACTGCTGATATTTCAAGAATGATAAACAAACCTTTTGAGAGACTTACGATTTACTTTTCTTATATATGTTACAACATTTGCTTACAGATAGAATGTTCAAGAGGATGCATCTTTGAACTTCAGATAGGACATAGCTAGGAAGCTGGGACTCCTTAAATGAAGAAAATAACTGATTAATTAGGTTAAGATAAACTCTGAAATCTCCCCTTGCATGAAAGCGCCAAATATATTTTGGAAAGATAGGAATCTCTGGACCATATTATAAGCCTTGGTGGCAGTGATGATTTGAATTGATTTTTCTACAGTATAACAATACAGACACATCAAAATTACAGTACCATTATAAATCATTACCCTTCCCTATATCTAGAAAGAAACCAAATAGTAATACTAATTTAGTTTCTCACAACAATCGATTCTTACCGACAAGGGACAGGAAATTCCCACATGAGTAAAGCTGGCACACTGTTTCCTACTATTTTGCCAGATTGAACTGAGGATTGAAATTACTGCGCTTTGAATCCTTCCTTTTCAATAACAGCCAACTTCTTTTGCCTCTCTTTTTCTTCTTTCTGTGTCAGGATTTCTAAAATAAAAAGCAGATTCACTACATGTGTGAGAGCACTTAGGCAGTAATGGTTAGGCTATAGCAGTTTGAATGGTTTACATGCACAAATGAATCTAACTTTTGCTCTGTGCATGTAGAATCTTTCCTATGCATGGCAAAGTTTGTGCATTTAGACCTTTTTTGTGCAAAAATTTTCAGTTGTGCATGCAATTTTTTTACCATTTGACCCTTGAGTTATGCAGCAAACTTACATAAACTTACATATAGGTAACTTTACTCAAAAACTTAAGTCAATGGATGTTTTCCCAAAATTTGGAGGGGGAGCACTCCCTTCTGTCCCTCGAGATTGAAACACACAGCTGACTGTTTTCCCACTGACGGTCTAAAACTCAGCAGGGCAATCCCCAATGCAACTTACTACAGTGTGGCCATGTCAATGTTTCTAGGGCCTAATCCTAATGCTAATCCTATAGCCCATACCCTAAGCCAAACATCAGACTCTGGGCAAATTGAATCTTGGGGACAGTGACATTTCTGGAAACATTTAACCCCAGGTAAAACAGACTTTGCAATCATAGTCAAATAATTTGAAAATAGGGAACATTGAACCCTGGTAAATTAAACCCTGGGAAATTCAGCTATGCCCCATTTCAAGTATGAGCTGGCATACAAGTCAGCATGGCAGCAATACTGTTTTCCCAATCAGTTTTAAGGTCATTTTGACTTAAATCTCATACGTCACTGAAACCAAATAATGTTTTTTAAAGCTTTAGTGACCTAACATCATTTTTTAATTATATACTCTATACAAATATTGAAATTTGTACATAATTTAAATAAATAAATTAAAACCAGATTATATGCATTCTATTTTTTTGAAGTTTGTGCTAGTGTTCGCTTGCTTTAAAATGATTACAAGCCTTGCATTTTACAGTGTTTGAGTGGAACTGCACACATCACTTACCTAAAATCACTGAATAGTGTGATTTTCACACACCTAGATGAAGACTGGGAGCTATGCGTATAGTAGGCCTACAGATCTTTCGCCGGTACTGTAAATGTACCAAAATTTGATAAAACAGCACACCTACCACACTCCTAATTTCCTGAAGAGTGCACTTTGCAGCACACCTGGGAAATCCAGAACTCAAGGCCAGTAATTATACACCCTTTTTGGATCCCTCAATCACTCTTTTACTTTTTCTTTCGCAGAAATAATGGCTTTAGTCTAAAATTGTTGCTAATAGATATTTGTGTCTAAATTTGTGATTTCTTGGTAAGGAATTTGCATTTGTCCAATTTTTCTTGGTTGGGCCTCGTTGGGTTTTGTTGGTTAAGTTTGATTGGGTTTCTGAGACTGGTAGGGCTGTGACAGTGAAGTAAAAAATTGTTATCGTTTAGTAATTTTCCATATTTGTAGAACTATGTATAGCTCCAAATAGAATCTAGATTTGATCACCCACAGCATGCCCTAACATAAACCAGCCGTCCCATGGAGCAGCTCTTGTGGCTCCACACTCTTACAACCATTGGAAAGGTAGGAATACTTGCAAGCAGCCATACGAATGTTTAAACACAAGTGATGAAATGGGTCAACAAACAATTAATTCGGTTGCATACAATTAATACTGTCACAGAGAAAAGTAGCAGAGATAGCAGGCTCTAGCTTTACAGTAGGGAAGTAGGTGAGTGGGTTCGCAAAGGACACTGGTTGCAATTACAGTAATCACAGACAGCGTTTAACTAAACAACTGCAATCATTTAGCAATTAATCGCTACACTATCATTGCCCTAATGGTATTGTGACATGTCAGCAAAATGCCCTGACTTGGCAGTTAAGAAGTGAGCAAAATCATTTGGAATTTTGTCAGTATCTTTTAAGTTCTCAAAATATACCTCTTCAAAGTTGGAATGGTTTTGATGCAACTTGTTGCTTATGCTATTGTGAAGTGTTGTAGAGAGCTGATATGTCTCATGTTAACCCTATATTATTTTTTTTCTTTTAT
Organism: Holothuria scabra; assembly: GCA_037179385.1. Taxonomy (NCBI): domain Eukaryota; kingdom Metazoa; phylum Echinodermata; class Holothuroidea; order Aspidochirotida; family Holothuriidae; genus Holothuria; species Holothuria scabra. Next base: position 33,160,207 of record CM074190.1, read on the forward strand.
TATTCATCAGATGGTCTATGTTCGGTAAATGATACTAATGATTTTCAAGGACACACTTTACAGTTTCAAAATAAAACCCTCTGGACAACTAATGTTACAAATTATCCTTGAAATGAAGGTTGCAAAAACAAAGGATGACATAAATCATAAATTGCATGTCCCTCTCATGATATCACATTTGCACACTGAGCTCATACTAATTTATGATTAAGTGCAAATCAGAAATTATCCTGTAAAATGGTCAATTTTTGATGGATTTTGATGGGAAATGTGGAAATTTTCTTGGTTTTTCATGCTTTTATCATTAAATACCTAACTTTTTCATTTTCATGTCACACAACCTCTCGACCTCTTAGGCTTGGACAGCAGATACAGAGGCAGCATGAAATGGTAACTGCCTCAAGACATGCTGCAGGTGTGTAGCCACGCTTTATTGCTACGATGATAACATACGACACATTTCAAGTGTACCCACTTTTGCAATACATAGGGGAGCAAATACATGTGGATACTGCCACTATAGACTTTGTGCATTGATGACTCAGTGACGTCATCCGTGGGAGCAAAACAATGGATCACGTGGCTGAACGCATAAGAATTCGCTCTGCACGTGTAGCAGACCATGCGAGTATTCGACTGGTTGACAGTTGTCTTCATTTGTCTGTATTCGTCTGTGTTAGTTTGTTTTGTCGCCACAGGAGGGCGTACTTTCCGCTCTGTGACATCATGTTCACATGGTCTATGCCGAGGTAGCTGTGCAGCTTTGCTATTTGGACACAGTACCTTAGGAAATATGGAATTGGGTTTCGTTTTTTTTTACACAACACTTCATAAATCTGTACTGTAACACTAAATTCCCACCCACTGCATGTAAAACTCACTGTTTTTTGGACACCACCTAGGATAAAAAATACCCTTGCACACTAATTCAAAGCATGATAACACAGCAAGAGCTCTGAGATCCAATGTCTCTTTGTTCTGATGTTTCTTAATTCCAAAACAGAATATGGTTTATGAGGTCAATTTTAGGTTTAAACCTGACTTTTCTCCTAACACTAACCTAAGAGTTGACTTATCGAAATATAAAAAAGTCAGAGCAATGACATCTCGGAACACAGGTGCAACAGTAAAGTTAGCTAACTTTTTCCGTATCTTACCATTTTTGGTAATGGATGTCAAAATGCCTTGCTCTCTTAGTTGTCCATAAGCCTTAGGTGGGAAAAAAGAAGAAGACTAACAATTACAATATCACCTAATTATTGCCTAAAAAATCAACTCTTTCCTTACCACAACTACTCAAATTCAAAATTTCTGTTGATTACTCAAACAGCCAATAGAAAATGCCACATTTACTTGTTTCCTGTGGTTTCATAGCGCAAGCTTCACACTTTAAGAAGGGAGAACTACTGTACAGGAAGAAGAATTAAAAGCAGCCTGTTTCCCATCCTGATTTGCCATTTTTGACCCTGCAGACAAGATTTCAAGGGGTTTTCAACTAAAACAGTGCCAGCAATGCAGTCAAAAAGGACATAAATTTTAATTTACATGGTTAACCTTAAGCACCACATAAATGACATCAGAAGACAACCTTTTTAAAACTTATCATTGGAGATTGCACATTCAATTTGGCATTAATTGTCATTTGAGGAGTACAATTCAAAGCTTTGTTCTAATTTCAAAATCACGGAAAAGGGAAATCTTTCACACGATATTGAGTGCTCCTCACCAGCTGCCTCTAAAGCTTTTTCATTTTCTCCTGGAGAGTCTCAAGTGGTTTCTGAAAATGATGGAAGAGTAAAGACAATATCTCTTTATACAGTACCAGACCTTACGTTTTGAGGTGTGTGAGTGGGTTTGGTAGTTAGATGAAGTTTTACGGCCCAGATTCAAACCATTTGGTTTATGCCACGCTGACCACTGCCTTTTTTCCAGTTGTGGCTCACTGGCTTGTTTTCTCTACTCCATTGCCTGTGCTGAGCACGAAGCACAAAGGCGGTAGGTTCCATTTTTTAATTCTAGCGTATGACCCAGCCAGGACTTGTACTCTTACTCACTTGACCATGCGGTCGGTGTGTTAATAGGATCACACACCACCACTTACCTCAAATCACTGAAAGATAAAAAATGTGAAATCAAATCAATCTATTAAAGTTAAATACAGAAGCACACCTACCACACTCCTTTAGTTTCTGAGGAGTGTAACTTGTAGCACACTGTAACGAAAAGGTTAGTTCTCGTTGATGAAGAATTGCGGTTCCCTAGCCGGTTCAAGGCGTCGGTTCTTTTGTGAAACCTCGAATGAAAAGCAAAATAACCTCCAGACATAACGGAGAAAACAATCAAAGTTTTCTTATTTTCCGTATGATCTTTATTGCCTCTGAATTTTCATTAGTTTCTGAATTCTCATTAGTTTCTTTTTTGTCTCTGTAGTTTCATAGGTTTACAAGCAATTTATAACATTAACTATTCCACTAACCTACTTAACATTAACCATTCTAATTTGATCACTTTGATCCAGCAAGGCCGTGCTGCAAGGTTCAGAGTCGATCTAGCAAAATGTTTTATTTTTAATACCATATCATTCCCCAAAACACCCCCGCGTATACTAATATACTAATAGTCCCGCAAGTGCCCCATCCAACATGGATTGTGACGTCATAACGCACCCACAGTTAGGGCCTACATAGGTGCGTTCGACTCGTTCACTCGAGTAACTCTTGTTAAGCTGATAAGCGTTCTACTGGACGAAACGTCATCAAAACGTCACAACTCGAGGTAAGAATAAGAAACCGGATCCGGGAGCTGGTTACTCGTGTAGCCTCTGACGCAACTTAACCTACGTCATGCAAAATTGCAACCGGTAACGTAACTCTTCCTTCGGGAAAGATGTGAAAGTTGCCTTAAATCAGGCACAGGTGGGATAATATGCGGGAACGTTAATTTTCTTTTTATTTGTAACGGAACAGCTTGGTAAAATTGGCATACCGAAGCACATTATTCTTTTTGTTTCAAGCAATAATCGACGCGCGAAGAAAAAACAAGTGGCCATACTATTCTCTACTATAGAAAGTATAGGCTTTAGCCTACAGCATATAGGCCTACGGTACATTACATGTTACTCCTAGGATCACTCCGAAGGCAGCATTACAGCTCATTTTATGTTCAGCTGTTTGTATATTTATGTCTGTAGAACAAGTAGGCTTAATAGTTAGCAGGCCTATACGCGTGTTCGCAAGTTATTACCGTAACAGTGCCGTCGGAAGGTATTTTGGATTGGGTTGGGGCAGGGAGCTGACTTGAGTATAGGTACAGGCTTAGTGCAGATACTCTGTGCACAATCATGTGTTGGATTATATAGGAATTTAAAAGACTTCCAGATTGCAGGGAAAGGTCCTAAAATGTTAAAATGTTGGATTCCTTAACGTTTTCATAACATTTAAAAATGCATGACAGAATTGTTGGGAGAAAAAGCCACAGTTCACTGCTTCCGACGGTCCTGTGATATAATATTTAGGCTGCAGTTAGACACTATGTATGTACTAGTAGTTTTACGGCCCAATTTCCAACCAATTGGTTCTAGTCGAGCCGAACACCTCCCTTTTCCAGTTGTGGCTCACTTAACTTGCTTGCAGTGGCGGTGCTACATGGGATCCCCCCCCCCCAGATTTTGGCCTGCCCCCACCAAAGATATGGTTAAACCTCAGAGCACCCTACCCCGCCCCTGCTTTGAACTCGATTTAGCGCTGTGTCCGAAGAATTTTGCTCCCCAACATTATCCTTTGCCCCTAGTTTGCCACCCACAATTTCGACATTCTAGGGCCGCCAATGCGTGCTTGTTATCCCTACTTCATTGTTTAGCTCCTATAGGGGCCTAAATTTGAATTGAACAGTGTCCAAACTTGACATCTTTAATGCGTTTCGAAAGATTCTACAGTGTAGGCCAACTTGTTGTCGTGCTTAGTGCTACGCTAATTCGAGCAAGTGATACCCACGTGATCTGACGTTTTTACTCATTTGTCGTTCACGTTGTCTACTCAGCACGCATGCGTAGCAAAGTCCCACATTGAGGTCAGAATTACTCGAGTTGCAACTCGAGTAGACGAGTCGAACGCACCTATAATGGAAGTCCGGTACTACACTTAATTGCGTCTGCACTGTGTGTGTTAAACTACCCTACTGTAAATTCTCATTTTCAGTGCTATCCATTCCTTGCTATTAAGGATAATACTCAATCTGGCTATTGATAATCCTCAATTTCACACAATTGAAAAAGAGGATGAACAAAAACACCAGTTTTATAACAAAACTTTTCAAGTTGTCCCACATCGATTAGGCCTCTTTGCATGCATGCTTTCAACAATCAAGTGCAATGAAGGCATTGTGTGAGAGTGTAAACAGTCCACTTGCTTTCGATTCATGCATCAATCGGCATCAAATTGGCAACACTAAACGCCTGTATCACTGACTGAATTCAATTTGATGAGTAGGGGTACCTGTGCTGTAGGCCAACAGGACACGGGATAGGGTGGGGAGTGCACCCCCCCCCCCCCCCATGGCCAGTACCTTGCTAATTTGAGCAGACTTCAAGTTCGGTTCCTCAGTGGAGCAGAGATTACTCCCTGGATAAGCATCTGGAGCATCTGGGGCAAAAAATCACTGCCCTCATAAGAGAAAGCATCCCGTGCTCTACGGCAATGAGGGCTTGCATTAGAAAAATAGCCTACTTAAATTAGGTGAAAGGGCAAGAGCAGTTACCCTAACCTGAAGTACTGCAGTAGACTGTCCTGTTCCATGATTGAATGTTCAGAGTCATGTGACAACATTTTTTTCTCTTCAAATGTGAAATTGAAGTAATTGCTTGGTTTACGTTGAATACGCAATAGTGAAATCATAGAAAATAACGTTGAAAGAGAACTTGAAAAGAAATATGTGATATTTAGCCGTTGCTTCAAAATAAGTTTAAGGGACTGCTCTTGACCTTTTAAGTTATTAATTCTATGTTTGGCATATGATCATGGACGTACGGGACTCTTTTTCTCAGAGGGGTGGAGACCTTTTGCCCAACTCCAGATCCCTAGCCAGGGTATAACATCTGTCGAACTGAGCCCTTGAAATCTGCTCGATTTATCAAGGTTTTGAGGGACTGCAGCCCCCGTCTCCCATGCTTTTCAGTCATACATAAAACAAAATATGAATGAATCAATGACGGTACATGCACTATTGTTGCTTTATGTCAGTTTTAGAGTATAAGGTAATAAAGTTAGGCAAAAAAGTTTACAGAATTTTGGAAAGTCTATTTTCCTATAACATGTGTCTTGGTCTGGGTCTTGGATTTTGGCCTGGTCTGGGTCACAATCTGGACACCTTCTGGTCTGGGTCTTGGTCTCAGATATGCCGTTATCCACTACAACACTGGTTCTAAGGTCTTAGCCCAAGTGTTTTGTAGGGCCTAACTTTCACACCCTAGCCTAAGTCTAGCCAACACTATTTCCAGACTGTACAGCCTAGTATATAAGTCACACGGAAAATCTTCTGTGCGACATCTGAGTTGTAGCTATGCAAATTTAGGCAATAGGTATGACATTTTTTTAAGTCTTTAAGTCTTTATGTCATGGTCTTGAATTTCAGGGGCACAATATCTTATTTTGGCACATAACATTTAACTTGAAAATTTATCTTCTGTGTGCAGAAAAAAAAACTTTTCAAACAGGTACTATTTCGTACTGTGTCGCGTACTGGAATGTTCGTACTTGAGTGGTTGAATTTGTAATTTCCAAGCCCATGAATTTTACCCACTTTTGCGTAGCATGGTTTTCAAGGAAGACATGGACAAGTCAGACTATCACTGCTTGGAATAAAATTGTGCTTTCATTTTAGCTGTCAATGGAAGAGCTGTGTCAATTGAAAATTTCTGTCAAATACAACTCAACTTGTAGTTTGAAATGAGAGGATTAGCCCTTTAAAACTTAGTATCAACTCTGAATATACCAATACATACAAACATGTCAGGGATTGATTTGCTTCCAAGACTCAAATTGTATGAAAGATATCATTTCTCCTGATCCCAAGGACCGAGTGTGGCCGGAAAATCTTAGCGTAATCAGTCCACATTTTCCACCCAAATGTTCAGAATATGGCGATGTACGTTTAAGGGTCTCACAGCCCCAATAATTTCTCCAATGAATGACACAATAAATTAGCTCCCTTTCGAGGCCCCTGCAGTCTTGTCAAAGTCCACAGCTATTTCAAGACACCCATCACTTGATAGCTGACAATTTTGTCCATCATGGCACTACAAAAATTTCCATACCATGACCGTTTAGCTTCTGAGTTAGAAGGACTTAAAGTTTTTGTAGGGTACACCCACTAGCCTCTTCACAAAAACGGAAAATCTCCGCCATTTGACACCAATTTTTTAAACAGTCTACATCACCATCAATCTTACCCAAATTTTCAACATCCACATTTTGGCAAGTTTTTTCTCATATTCATGGACATTCATTACCCAGCTGGCAGGTTATCCTGACAAAATTTCGTCCAAACCAGAGTTAAAAGGACTACTTCTTTGGGGGTGTGCACTTGACATTCTAGAACACTAATGGAGTAGTAAGACCTCACTTCTAATTAAAAGAATCGTTCAGACCAAAATTGATGTAAGATGAGTTTAGATGTATTGTAATTTAAGTCATTAATTTTTGTTTTCAGTAACAGAAAATCCCATATTTATCACTGTTGTTCTGTTATCTCCCTTTTGATGATTGACAAATTTCATGAAATAGCCTATTTTATTTGGCGTCAAGTATATGGTCAAATCATAAGGACCAAAATAGCATGCTACACAAACAGTTTCTCTCATTCGAATCCATATTTAATTTAATTTTAGCAAGATCCCTCCATATTCACACGCCTAGCTAAAAGTATTCAATGCACAATCAGAAGTATATCCAACCAATATTAAGCAAAATGTTCAGCTACCGAAAGGGAAGAGGAAAATGAAACATGAAATTATGCCATCTTTGACCGATTGAATTTTTAGTAGCTCAAAACAAGCCTAGCTATGTCTCTTTTGCAATGGACATTTTGAAGGGGAATTTCACTTCAGGCAACTGTGTCTTGATATTGGAAGATTTTTCTGGTGCAAAGAGGGTTTATATTTCGATGAGGGTCAAAACAATTTGTAGTTTTCAAAGCAAAGAGTTCTCAGAAGTCCTCTTTATTAATTTCGTGCCCCAGGTCCTGCGAATAAAGAAGTTGGAATTTTTGTATCATTTTTTCATTTTTTTCTAACATGGCCATCAATTCTAGAGAAAGGACAGGGGAATGTCCCATCCCCCTTTTGATCCAGGGAACGAAACATAAAATTCCACCATTTTCTCAAACAAGAAGAAACAGGAGCATCATTTTGCATTTAAGCCTTTCGACACAGAATAAAGAAAGAATTCCAAATTGGGAGGGTTGCCCATTGACCTTAAAGACCTAATTCTTTCATGGCAAACAGTTCCAATTATCCTAACCTACTTACTGAAGCCCTCCCAAAACTATCTAAAATTCATTCTTATTGAGACACATTCTCAGTTTATTGCTTCAGGATGACTGTACAATAACCAGAAAGCAAAAATGCATTGAGGTTTCGATGATACATAAATGTACCATTTCAAATTTGATATCATGCACCATTAACTTTTAACTCAAATGTTAAACAAGCATGTTCAAAAAATAGTTTTGTTATTCCAGATGCCCTTTAGACTTCCACAAAAGCCATACACAGATACATAGACAGACATCTTGAGATATTGCATTAACAAGATTTTCAAACTTTGACCCCCGGTGACACCAAATGCCTTTGACCTCCACCAAAAACAATAGGGACCATCTCCTGACTATAACGCATCAACATACCAAATATGAAATCTATCCATGTTTCCTTTCTTGAGATATCGTGTAAACGAGATTTTCAGACTTTGACCCCCGGAGACCCCAGATGACCTTTGACCTCCGCCAAAAACAACAGGGACCATCTCCTGACCCTAACGCATCAACATACTAAATATGAAATCTATCCATGTTTCCTTTCTTGAGATATCGTGTAAACGAGATTTTCAGACTTAGACCCTCAGTGACCCCAGATGACCTTTGACCTCCGCCAAAAACAACAGGGAATATTTCCTGACCATAACGCATCAACATATTACATATGAAATCTATCCATGTTTCCTATCTTGAGATATCGTGTAAACGAGATTTTCAGACTTTGATCCCCAGTGACCCCAGATGACCTTTGACCTCCACCAAAAACAAAAGGGACCATCTCCTGACCCTAACGCATCAACATACCAAATATGAAATCTATCCATGTTTCCTTTCTTGAGATATCGTGTAAACGAGATTTTCAGTCTTAGACCCTCAGTGACCCCAGATGACCTTTGACCTCCGCCAAAAACAACAGGGAACACTCCTGACCATAACGCATCAACATATCAAATATGAAATCTATCCATGTTTCCTATCTTGAGATATCGTGTAAACGAGTTTTTCAGACTTAGACCCCCAGTGACCCCAGATGACCTCCACCAAAAACAATAGGGACTATCTCCTGACCCTAACGCATCAACAAACCAAATATGAAATCTATCCATGTTTCCTTTCTTGAGATATCATGTTAACGAGATTTTCAGACTTTGATCCCCAGTGAACCCAGATGACCTTTGACCTCCGCCAAGAACAACAGGGAACATTTCCTGACCATAACGCATCAACATACCAAATATGAAATCTATCAAAGTTTGCTATCTTGAGACATCGTGTTAACGAGATTTTCAGACTTTGACCCCCGGTGACCCCAGATGACCTTTGACGTCCACCAAAAAGAATAAGGACCATCTCCTGACCATCACGCATCAAAATACCAAATATGGAATCTATCCAAGCTTCCTATCTTGAGATATCGTGTTAACGAGATTTTCAGACTTTGACCCCTGGTGACCCAGATGACCTTTGACCTCCGCCAAAAACAACAGGGAACATTTCCTGACCATAACGCATCAACATACCAAATATGAAATCTATCAAAGTTTGCTATCTTGAGACATCGTGTTAACGAGATTTTCAGACTTTGACCCCCGGTGACCCCAGATGACCTTTGACGTCCACCAAAAAATATAAGGACCATCTCCTGACCATCACGCATCAAAATACCAAATATGGAATCTATCCAAGCTTCCTATCTTGAGATATCGTGTTAACGAGATTTTCAGACTTTGACCCCTGGTGACCCAGATGACCTTTGACCTCCGCCAAAAACAACAGGGAACATTTCCTGACCATAACGCATCAACATACCAAATATGAAATCTATCAAAGTTTGCTATCTTGAGACATCGTGTTAACGAGATTTTCAGACTTTGACCCCCGGTGACCCCAGATGACCTTTGACGTCCACCAAAAAGGATAAGGACCATCTCCTGACCATCACGCATCAAAATACCAAATATGGAATCTATCCAAGCTTCCTATCTTGAGATATCGTGTTAACGAGATTTTCAGACTTTGACCCCTGGTGACCCAGATGACCTTTGACCTCTGCCAAAAACGATAGGGTTCTTCCTCTTAATACGGCACATCTATGTACCAAGTTTGCAAACTGTCAGACATTCCTATCTTGAGATATCGTCTTAACGAGCAAAGTGTCACAAACACACACACATACACACACCCACACACACGCACCTACACACACATACATACACACACACGCCATCGTGAATGCATAGGTTTCTCTTTCATCGAAACCAAAAACACTCTGCACAGTACGTACACACTGTGAATAACAAATTTCAGTACTCTCCATTGTTAGCTAACAATAGCTTGGAAACCTGTGACGTCATGAAACAATAAAATACATTAAGAAAATGCGGATTTTCTCTTTACACCCTCTGATAATATCATTGCGACACTTTGTATATAGGGCAAGAGTTCTGCTTATTTGCAATAATATGCACACACTATGCTACCCCAGAAACAACTGTTTAAAGTTCAAGAAAAGTCGATCAGTTAAATATGTGACAAAAACGAAAAATAACAACCCAGAGAGCTACCAAAACCAACTTAAAACGCACTTCCAGTAGCCTGGTCACAGTGCGGACTGTCTTTTATCATAACCAGAACTAGTTTCAACTGTGTTTCAGTGTTTCTACTTTTCTTATTTCTCCAAATTTTGCTAAGTGTGAAGTTTGAGAAAAATCCAACAGTTTCAAAAAATATTTTGGAAATATTAGGTGATACGAAGGAACATATCCTTGTAAATAAGGTACAGTTCATACTTTTAAAACCATTGAATCAGCCAATTTAAAAAAAGTCAGTACATTCTAGGAAACTTAAATGCGCAAATGGAGGAAATACTTTTCAAAAATGTGAAATACTACCGTCATCCTGCTTTGCTTCTCAGTCGGTGACGCGACGTTCCGACGTGAGCGTTCCACAGGCACTTGACTTGCATAGCATTGTATACGGCTGTGTAGTACGTACTGTACAGATTATCTTATCTGCCTTAAGGTTATGTAGACTGTAGTATGTACAGTCTAGTCGAGACTGCGGCTCACATACTTTCGTTAGGATCTTTAATTTTGTTTTTGCAAAGTTTTCTGTGTAGCTTAGAGCTTTTAGCTAGGCCCAATTCTCTCATCTCAAACAGTACCAATTCTCCTAACCTTCTAAATTAAGCCCCTCCCACAATTGTCTGAAATTCACCCTCATCCAGACACAATCTCAGTTTATTGCTTCAGGGTGAGTACAAAAAACCTCAATGTGTATAATCAAATCACTCTCAGAATAGTTCATGTTGTATAATATAAGCTTTGGTACTCTGCATTGTTTGAATTAGCAGTCAGTCAAAAAGCTGAGGCAATTGAGAGTTTCTGTTACCCTATACTAGAAGTGTAGTTTGGGGTGAGAGGATTGGCCCTTTAAATGTCCGACACAGACCAGGAGCCAGCGGTCGCTATTTCGCAAGACGTTTAGGCTATATCCATTCGTTGATAAATTATAACGACATTGGAACAGAAATTATAGGTAATAAGTGTAACAAGTATGACCAGTATAATTATGGCCATACCTGTAACAGCTATTTGAGTTATACTGATGTACCCTATCCGAACACTCCTTCCTGGAGTGTGGGCTAAATGCTAACGCACGTTAGGCCTAAGATTAAAAGGGACGTGTTGGGTCTCGGCGTTCAACTACAGGGCATATACCCTTTGGCCTATCGGACTACCGGGAGGCTAGTTTTCGACTGACCAGAACGGTGTGCTAGGCGAAAGTTGATTTCTTTTCAGAGCAGTATATCAGTGGCGGCATCAGCTGGGGGCATTTACCCTCATAGTCAGACCCCCGTCACTTAGACGTGCATGAACGAAATAGTGAAAACTTAATATTAGGCCTACATTTTCTGATACTTTTTTTCCTGATACTTTTTCACCGTAGGCCTACCCCTAAGACCTCAAATTCCCCGGAATTGTGCTCCTTGGACTCCCTCTAGCTCTACACTGTGGCTTATTCCCATGTAAGCCAATGGAAAATAAACGCACCTTGCCGTTTGTTTTTTACGCAGACATGTGCTTTGTGCTGCAACCTCACAGCTTCGGAGCTGGACCATATTGCCCCATATAGACCCCAAACCCATCAAGAGTTTTCCCAATGGAACAGGGGTCATTGGCGGTTCATGGATCAATCTTCTAAAGTAAAATATACATATGCTTTGGCTTTATTTTGCAGCCAAAGATGTACTAAAACCTGAAGACCACCAGAGCTCTCTAAAGCGGTCCCATTGACCCTGCCTTAAAGAGCTAATTGTTCTTTAAAACCTCACGGAGCAGACTCGGTCTGTTCAGTCCTTCACAAACCATATATATTGTTAGGATTACACTGATCAATACTGATCAAGGAATATGACCAATAGTCTGCTACGCAGGCAAGTGCTTTGGGTGACACTAATTATTGCCCCAAATATTTTCCTGTGCCGTCAATTTTCCCTCTCCCTCACTTTTGAAATCATGGTTCTTTTTGAAATCACTGGCAAGCTGTCATTGCTTCCTTTTCTCACCGAACCTAACGCAAATATTGCAGCTGTTTTGATCACTTGAGCAATGTGCCCTTAAACTCGATATAACTCTACTAACTTGTACATTTGATTTCTTTTGGAAGGTCAAAATTTAAAGCAGGCTTAAACCACCTTGATCACTGCAACTTCCAAAAATGTAGTAAAGCTTTTGAAATATTTGTTTACCACAGAGCACCGTACTGGTATCATTGTGAAGTCGCGTAAACTGGTAAAGCGCATGCAGTCCCCATTATTTCAATGCAAGTTTCAGAAAGTGTGTTGCTGGGGGAGGGATAAATTAGGATGACAGTCACGCTCGCGTCTTTAAGAGACTATTGTAAGCCTAGAAGCCTTTGGCTTTGGATTTAAATTAGCTGCCAATCATAGAGCTGAGCTAACAGAGAATTTCCGTGGACTTCTACAATATTTGTAGTTGGGGTTGAGAAAAAAATCCTTTAATCCCCTCCGTAAGACGGCAGTCAAGAACCATGTGTCGACTTTCATCTCACCAAAAAGTATGGGTATGCCTTTGCATTTTGTCTGGGATTTTTTTAATTACTTTGCATTTTTTTCATTGGAGAAAACATTTTATTGCAAGTGAATGTCCACTAATAAACTTCATACAGTCTGCTGGCATACCTTCGAAATGAATTTTTTGGCACCTAAGGAGAAAAGATTTTTCAAAATTTTCAGTGAGCACTCCGTCAACCGACAGTGGTACCCGTTTAGATATTTTGGGGTCATTAATGCATGTTTCCATTACGTCTATGATTTGCCTCCCCCCCCCCCCATTTTTGAAACTCAATCTGTGACTGTGGTTCCTAAATAGAACTATCTTAGATAAATTTGAATTACAAATACTAACTACCAAAACTCATTAAGAAATAATTAATACAAAGTTTGAAACAAAATGCAAAACAGAACCTAAGTATCAGCTAGACCTTCATGTAACAGACTCGATCAGCGGCGTGTATGCATATTTTACAACCAGCCAGTGTTATGTTGTACTGCATAGTACTTCCATGATTATAATAACCGAATAACAGCTTCCTATTGGCAGAGTACTTACATGCTTGAATGCACTGGTCTTAGTAACACCATAGAAGTACTACCTCGGGCGTACACGATACTCGGGGAGAGCATACAGTCTGTTACGCGGCGAGGACATTTTTGTGGAACGCGAGTCATGCCGGTTCATATAACTCTGACGAAATAAGTATGTGGAAATATGCTTAAAAATGCGTGCAGGTGACTGTCTCATAACTTGCAATAATAATCCCTTCGCCCTCAAGGGAAAGATGGGCATATATACTCCGTTATTATTTGTGGTTAACCTTGCTCTCCGCCCCCTTTGCTTAGTGTAGAAGGTGTCACATGCAGTAGGCCTACCCTTCTGTTTGTTTCATTAGGGGTCGGGACTTGTCGAACTTGTCCACGTTTTGGGGACTGGCCCGTAGAATTTATGTTTAAAATAAGCTCTATGGGAAGGGGAGTGGGCCATCAGTTCGATCTACTTTCCTCTCATGTAGAGGATGTTTCCTGTTGTATATTCGGCTTACTCTCTGTATAGACTTATTCGGCTTTACCAAACAAATGCCGTCTCGGATGAGCGTCTAAAGGGCTAGAAAGGCGCGCATTACACTGTCGTCATAATGAAAGGTAGATTCCCATTGTTCTTAATTCTGCGTGTCATCGCGCAAGAGTCCAAACGCGTAACACCTACCATACACGCACGTGTTCTTGCGTTCTTGCGCATGCTTTATGCCACCCAATGTCAACCAGTGACGTTAGCGTGAATATCCTTATGATACCTTAACCTCTGTTACAGTTTACCTCTAGTAAATAGAATTTAATTTGGAACGAGCTACATATGTGGTCCATGCAAAGAATGTTTGTCAATGTTTATTTCTAAAAGTCCTGCTCTGTAGAGGCGAATTACATGAAATTATTACCGGTACCTTGGATTAAAAGTCACCAGTTGTCGCCATTAGTTCAAAGCAAAAGTAAACGTCAGTTATACCCTACCGTAACTTGTAATCAGCAAAAGACGAAATACGTTTACAAAATGCTCGGCAGAAGTTAAATCACTTCTTGAGAGAATAATGCAAATTCCCATTAAAATCAATCCAAGCCAATCTGCATATGGTCAGAAAATTCCTACTGGCAGGAATTTTGGGTGGCTCTCGAATCCGTAAGTTTCAAATGCCGTTGTCTATCCATTGTCGTTAAATCGGTTTCCCCAACACCCCCCACCAGGCCAGTTCAAAGCATAACCTATATTCGTTAGGTACCGGAGGCAGTTTTAAAAGGTGGTGCAGCTCATACGAAACTTATGAGAATGAAGCCTCAAATGAAAGCATGACATTTATTTCCGTGGGTGGAGATGTGGGATATCCCGGCACATCTGGAGTTTCAAAGAGACCGCTGTATGTGTTATTTCCACGGTTTTGTAAATCGTATATCAGTATTATTCTGCAGCTCTGAAAAATGGAAACATCTGGAGAATGGTCTGTAACGCATACCATTCCCGCAACACCGCGCTTAACTAAAGGTGGCGCTCTATCACACAATAGAACACGATCTGGGTAACCCTGAGAACTCGCACCGGTTGATCTTCCCCCATGGGAGTTGCTGACAAAACTAATTTTGTCGCTTGAGAACGATATATAAAAAGCACTAAAAGAGGAAATCTTGCTCATATACAATAAATTTCAGTGGCGAGCAGAGGAATTGTAAGGCGTGACTTGAGGGAGCAATAGAAGGGTCGAAGGGAGTGGCACAAGACAGTTTTCGCCATTTAAACTTGGTAAGCTCAAAATGGTGCCTCCTAATGACGACTATAAAGGTAGTCGTTGTAGAACTCCGTGGCTTCCGCCTTGATACCCCAATAGCATCATCACAACGATGAGCTCAATGAAAATAAAATCATCTTCTCCTCACACAACTTCATATTTTCACAACTCGATAGAAGCCTTCAAAGGCCATTTTTCTATCAGTAAAATGGGCAAACACTTAGGTCTTTGAGACGATAGTAAAATTAGTTTTCGCTTGATAGAAGACAAAATCTTGGGTAGGTAAGTACACTTACATTTACTAAAACGGTCACCCACGGAACGTGGGTTACGATTTTTTTTTTTTTTTCGCTTTATCTTCGAAAAGTGTGAAATTCACCAAAAGTAATTGCTTGGTTTACCTTGAAAAGTGAGATCCCAAAATATGACGGAAGCTACCTTGAACAGAAATAAGGAGAATTGCGAATTGTGAAAATTAGCGGCTGTTTTAAAGGGGAAGTTTAAGCAAAAATTTAATTTTCATATGTGAAAGAGGAACAAAATCTACACAGTGCGGTGAAAGTTCCATTCCAATCGGACATGTATTTCTTGAGATATCGGTAAATGAAGTAAGCAGATTTGTGTTCAAAAGTGAGTTTAAGGGCAGCAGAGCTTATGTCACTTCCTCACATTGACAAGGAATGTTTTGTTTTCCTTTGTTTTATCAGACTGTTGTGTTGACCTTGAAGTTAATAGGAGTATGAACTCCCTGTGGGGGATGCAAAGTTTATAAAATTCTCATGCTACTTATGCAATCACATTTTAAAAATTTGGGATTGTTGAGGAGGAAATCTAGTATAAAGTTTAAAGCAAAACAAAAGACTTCCCATTAATGTGGGGATGTGATGTCATATGTGCTTGCTTCAAGTTCACTTTTTGTTGAAAATGTGAAAACTTTACGTGCTCATATCTTGGGAACCACACATCGGATTTCAATGCAAATTTCACCGGAATGCTCAGAATAAGTACCCCTTTAACATACCAAATCCTGTTGTAACCTTAAACCCTTCTTTTAAAATAAGTTTGTGGGGATGCTCTTGACAATGAAATTATGCACAACATCAAATAACACAAGAATATTTCTTCCATAAGTTACTAGTTTAAGCGCTCTAAATTTTGGGTAGCACTGTTTAACAAGATGCCTCTTGATTGGCTTTTGCCATTGTATTGTATCGATTGTATTCTTTGTTAGGGTTGGGATTAGGTTAGGGATTAGGGTTATCGTTAGCCAGTTAGGAAATTTCTTGCGAAACAGTGAACAATGAACATCCGGCCCAGGTTCTAGTTAAACAGCGTGCATTTAAAGCCTTTAAGGTATTATGCTAGAAAGATTTGATTTGAATTTATTTGCACAACAAAAACATCAAGACAGACAAAGAAGGACAGCCAAAATAAAAGAATAAGATAGGACATGTGCAGGGATGACACAGAAAAGTCTGACAAGCAGACTTATTTCCACTGTGGTTCCTAAAACATCAAATAGATACAACGTAAAGCACAGCACAGTTCACAAGAAAATCTAAAAATTAAAAGTATACAAATATGGAGCTCTCTTCCTCTCTCAATTTGGTATAAAAAATATCTTCTAATTAAAGTTTTAAAAGAGATGAGACGTTAGACCTAGTATTATAAGAGTGATTTGCAGACAGAATATCTAGTGATAAGTACCTGGGAGCCAACCCATTAAGGATCCTGTACATATGATTTAACTTTAATTGAGAAACTCTAAGCTTAAGCGGGAGCCAATTCATATTAAAAACAATGTGAAGAATTTAATGAAGTGCGAGGATGCAAATCAAGTACAAAACGCAAAACTTTATTTTGACAAACCTGAAGCATGTTTTGGATCTTTAATGAAAGTCCACTAAACCATGAACAACAAGCACAAAAACACAAAGAACAAGCGAGTTGGCCAGTAACTTTCTAAAACTCAAATCAAGGCAATTGCCCTTCCTATGAAGAAATTTTAACCTAGTGTTACCTTTTTATGATATAATGATTCATGTTCTCACATGATAGATTAGAGTCTAGCCTGGCTCACAAGTACTTACACTGTAACACAAGAAGTAGAGTTAACATTTGCACCATTACACTGAATCTTAAGGTCAGGTTGCTGTTTTAGCTTTTTTGTAGGTCCAAATAGAATTGATTCAGTTCTACCCAAATGCAGAGACAATATATTTTGAATCAACCACAAATTTAGTTGTTCAAGTTTAAAGATTCAATAGTACTATTGTTATTACCAGAAACCAAAAGGGGAGAATCGTCAGTATAAAGGATCACTTTACAGGAGCAGCAGAGTAAATATCATTAACAGAAATGGAGAAAAGAAGTCAACCCAGGATGGATCCTTGAGGGACTACACAATTGGCAGCCATTTTACTAGATAATAAACCACTTTTATCAACAACCTGATCTCTATTTATAAGGTAGGAAGTAAACCATACGACAACACTGTCTGACATGCCACATGCTTTAAGCTTATGTAATAAAATATCGTGATTGACAGTGTCAAAAGCTTTTTGTTAGTCAATGAGAATCATACCTGTAAAATTATCAGGATCCATTACAGATCGTACAAGATCATTTAAATAAATGAGAGAGGTGTCAGTGGAAAAACAAGGGCGAAATCCAGATTGAAAACCATACAGCAGAGAGTTTAGGTTTAGGTAATTCTCAATTTGGTTACAGACAACCTTTTCCAGAATTTTGGAAACTACACCTATAATAGAAATGGGGCGATAGTTACCTACATCAACACCCGATTGAAGGGAAAGATTAATCATATGAGTCAAGGGGGAGACAACTTGAGCAGAGCTGTCTTTGAGAAACTTAGCAGGCACCTCATCAAGACAAGTAGCTTTAGATGAACAGAGATTACTAATGATTGCTAAAACTTCACTTTCACTAACAGGGGCCAAGTTAAAGGCATTTTCAGAGACTTTCAAATTTTTATGAAATTTAAAACATGAAGCTTACCAAAAGTCCCCCCACCACACTGGTTATTTATCAACTTAAGTGGAAGCAATAATAGTGAAGTATTCATTTAATCTTTGAGCAACCTTCAATTTGGCAAAACACAATTTATTATCTATTTCTAAACCTATGTTAGAAGGAGTTGTATTCTGTTGTTGTTTTGCAGGAGCACCTAAATGTTTTAGAACTTTAAGAGATCCTTTGGGGAATTTATATGATCATTTATTTTATGTTGAAAGTAATGAACTCATATGATGATGGGAATGTCAATTTATATTTTTTATCTTAGATCCCGTAGGGAGTTCTGTTCCATAGTGATAGTAGGTTAATGCTTTTGATTTATGTTTGGAAATATTTACCCTTATATACAACCTTAATTGAATCAAGATTGATTCATGCTAATGGCGGACCTAGATAGCATGATACAGTTGATAGTCAATAATGCAATAAAAGTTTCTTATATACCATTGTTAGTTTCCGTTACCATGCACACTGTAAAAAATGTCTGTAATGTTACAGAATTTTTGTACAATTACAGAAGAAAAAATAAAGAAATACAAAGACAATACATGAAAAGTGCTGTCAATGAGTTGACAGCACTTTTAAGTATTCTTTTGTTTTTCTTTATTTTACTTTCTGTAAATGTACAGACATTTTTTACAGTGCATGGCCGAAATTTCACATTAGACTCAAAGTGTAGCCATAAACCCGTTGGGGAACGTTAAATGTACCTTTTGCCCACGTGGCCCTCGTAAATTCAGTGGACTTTAGAGGGGCTTATTGAGTTGATGTCGATAACTTAATGCAAGTGTATAAGGGTACTACGGTACTACATGAAAGTGCTTATAATTAGCACGGCAAATCACGTTTCATGGTCGATAGTTAAGAAAAAGGTTAAAAAATCTTGAATTTTGTGGTCTCCAGGCTGGTAGAGGTTTTGTGCATAATCCAAAATGTGTCTGGTTACACATTTTTGAAAATCGAATGAAGCCGTTAAAGGTAGTGTGACACCAAAATGACAAAGCTGGGTATTTGATGTAAAAAGCATTAAAAACCAAGAAAATTGCTGCAATTCCCATTGAAATCTGTAAAAAAAATGGCCATTTTACAGGTTTATTTCTGATTTGCACTTAATCATGCATAAATATGAGCTCAATATGTAAATCTTGTGATGTCATGGGAGGGACTTACCATATATGGCTAACGTTATCCTGTGTTTTTGCAATCTTCATTTCAAGGGCAGTTACAATATTAGTGTCTCCTGAAGGGTTTATTTTGGAAGTTGAAATTGTGTCCTTGAAAATCATCAGTATCTGCCACCAAACTATAAACTATCTGATGAGTAATTAAGAGATAATTAATGTAGGGTTAACGAAAGAAATGTCAACACTGTGCAACACTCAACATCACTATTTTTGCATAACCAACGAGTTGCTTCAGAAACATTCAACCTTTGAAGAGGTATATCTTGAGAACGGTAAAGGATATTGACATAATTCCAACGGATTTTTCCTAAGGAAACCTTGCTCCTTAACAACCAAGTAAATTCAGTGCTTTTGGCTGACATGTCACACTACCTTTAAGTAATCACTCATAAAACAGGTATTTGTATGTAGTATATGGGTATTGTCTAAAAGTTTCACCATTTGTCATTGGTATGAGACGAAAACGTAACATCATGGGATAAATTTGTTGAATTTTATGAACCAACTTAATGAGTCGCTTTCAACAAAGACAATTTAGAACAAGGATGAACGTGCGCTGGGTAGGCAAATACATATTTACGCATGGGCAAGCAGTTTACAGGTACATATTACTTTGTGACCAATCCGGAAGAGCAAAGTTTCCAAACTTGTCCATTAGAATAGAGAAAATCCAAAACAAGATTAAGAGTTTTGAAGTGTGGAAATCTGGCATACCAGGCAGAACAAAGGCTTTCAGAACAAAGGCTTCCACACAGGCTTTGGAAGTAAAATGTTTTACTGATCGCCAATCTTTTAGAGTGAAATTGGGAGTGAATCTAATTTTGGAGCGAAAAATTCCTATCGAAAAGGTCATTTCCACTTTTTGGAGTGACTATTCCGTCTTAATTTGAGAACCGTCCGTAATTTCATTCCTTTGGATTTAGAAAGTAGAATTACAATTAAGGACGGTTTTCTTCCGTTGTCCAAAGCAATAAACGAATGGATTTTACAAGTAAGTTTTGTTCTGTTACATGCGTCAATTATTGATATCCTACTAGCCAGGGATGACTCCTTCAAAAGTTTTGGTTAGTTATCCTGTTATTCTCCCCAAGACAATTGTCACTTTTTTCTATGTGGCTTATCTGTTCCTTAATTCTTCCAACTGATGGCGCCCTGCTGCCTTCAGTTTAAGAAATGCTGAGTAACATGATTACCTTGCGCTCATGCAAATATGTAACACTTGGCTCATTCTAAACGTGACAAGTATTTCATTTACATACTTTTTTTCAAAATCCTTAGCTCCGCCGGCACTGATATGAAGTAATTCACTGAATGATGGACTTGGGGATGAAGACAGAAGGGTTGCAGCAGGAGTAAAATAAAGAAGAGGTGGAGTGTAACGGCTCAGTTCCTAACCAATTGGTTGAAGTCGGACCGGACAGGGCCTTTTTCCAATTGCGTCTCACTGGCTAGTTTTCCCTACCCTACTCCTACTCCGAGCACCAAGCGCAAAATCTGCAGGGTCCATTTTTTAAAGTCTTTGGTATGACTCGGGGAGGAGTCAAACTCCAGACCTCTCGGTTGCAAGTCGGATCCTCTAACGACATGACCATGGGATCGGACATGTTCCCACGCCACTGATCTTTGTGCATTGCATATGTAGATCGGTGGGCCACTAGCGGAACTCGGCCCACGTGTGTAGAATACCTGAGCCCATATCCGATTTTTTGACCAATGTTATGACTGCATTTGATGGCGTTGGGTTGTTATTTCTCCAAAGGAGGGCGTGCTTTTACATTGTGACATCAGTATGTATAAGGTCTTTAGACGAACCCGGACGGCAAGTGATGGTGTGACTTCAGTAGGCCATAAGTGGGGTCTATCACCTTTACCTTACAATTTCCTTGCTTACCTTATGATGGATGGTTGTAAACTAAATTGTATCCTGTTTCCTTCAATTTCACTGAATATGAGGGTTTGACTTTTGTGTAGACAATAAATGGAGACAATTTAAGGCTGATTGAACCCATACATGGCTGCCTAAAGGCACTAAACACAAGCGCTGATGGGATTTGTTTATAAGCAATACCCCGACATAATTAAAGTCGAAGAAAATTAAATCGCCAAAGTCAGTTGGTCTTTAAAAGGCACCAAGTTCTGCCAAATCTGTCAAATTTTCTTTATACCAGAGCTCAAACTGAAAGACCCATTCCTCTTATCCCAAATAGTTATAATTTTCTTAACCGACTTACTTAAGCCCCTCCCACAACTGTTTAAAATTCATCCTCATTCACGACACAACCTCAACCCAGTTATTGCTTTAGGTGAGTATATGCCTGATTTAAGACCAGGGCCCAATGTGCAAACTAAAACACTCTCGGTTCAGTAAACAGGCTGTGTAATATGACCTAAACTTTGCCTTGTTTGAGCTAGCTGTCAATAAAAGAGTGGAGCCAATTGAGAACTTCTGTTTTGAAACCACTACAAAAAGTCTGGTTTACGGCCGAGAGAATTGGCCCTTTAGGAGATACACGCTCCCCGGCCTTAAAAAATATCTGTTCCCCTGGTAATTAATACAGAATTGAATTTGGTTTTTCAAAATTCCTGCCCAGACACCTTTTTCCAATTATGTACTGGAACAATCACAAGTCATGTTAATACCTATTCGTTCAAACTAGGGGTTCAATCTTATACTGCATGCTATAAGGGAGCACACCACCATTAGCAGAACGGCCTTGCCGGGAAAAGTAGTTCCAAAGTACACCGTTTTAGGTCCTCTTTAAGTGTGAATTGCTCAAGTTAAACTAATCAGATGTGGTTGTTTTGTTTTGGATATGAAAGAGGACGTCAAAATGTGTGAGTGTTGCCAAATTGGGAAGAATTGAAGGTGATTTAGACTGTTTAAAAATTTGGTGTGAAAAAGACGTTTTTTCCGTCACCTTGCGGATTAATAGGGTAGGGTGTACAGACCCAAAACTTCATCCCCTTTTATCTCAAAATCTAAACGGTCATGCTATGGTAAATTTGTGATGCCATGCTTGGCCAACTCACTGGCTTTCATGTGAGGGGTAGCTTTAGTGGGGCGTGAACTTTGACTGGGCTGCGGGGGGCATTTAATGAAGGCAAAGTAGTGTGTAAGCCATTGGAGAAATTAATGGTGGTGTGCTCCCTTAAGAACTAAAAAAAAATTGTCAGAGAGTGTAAGATGGCGGCATTCCCTAAAGAAAAGCCAAGTCGGCTGGCGGATTGGTCCATCCCAGGGTGCTTTAGTCCAGCGCGCAACCAACTTCGTCGGCTGGGTAACTGGGTTAAGTGGGAAGCCTATTCCAAGTGGAAGGTAAGCCGGAGTTCCCGGAGAAAACCCACGTCAATCGACTGGGATTGGAACCGATGTACATATGAAACACAGTACACAGCAGCTGGAATAGACCCGTGACTCTGTCACAGTTTATTCTCTATAGTTTACTTTGCACGAAAGAAAAGCTGTGAAGGAAAATGGGTGCATAGAGATGGAATAAATGAACAATAGAATGATCCACGTGATATCCTTCCTGTGTTTCTTGCATTAATAATACATGGAGAGAAAAGCGTACCTGCTTGTTTTTTAAAGCAATATTTTTACTTGCCTATCAAATGCAAAATGATTTCAAAGAGAATCCATAGAGCCATGACCTTAACGGGGCACTGATAAATCAAAAAGGAATTTATAATTTCGGGCATCATAAATTTTGAAATTGTTGAGGTAGGATAACGAAGAGAAAAGAAACAAACAACTCAGCATTGTGGTGATAGCACGAACCACTCAGGAATAAAATATACTTATAAACCTCCAGTTTACTTAGAGAGTTTTAAAAAATTCATACTGGCAGAAAAGTTTGGTAGAAAACGTTTCTTCTAGCCATTAT
Source organism: Holothuria scabra (assembly GCA_037179385.1). Classification (NCBI taxonomy): domain Eukaryota; kingdom Metazoa; phylum Echinodermata; class Holothuroidea; order Aspidochirotida; family Holothuriidae; genus Holothuria; species Holothuria scabra. Next base: position 33,183,197 of record CM074190.1, read on the forward strand.
CATACTGCCAGAATCTCCTCCTTATTCAGACGAAAACGAGCATTGCTCATTCAGCCCAAATCCTGTCTAGCCCGTTCAGTCTTTTCGTTCTGCTCATCGCTACAAAAATACCCGCAACATCCGCCTGTGTTGAAGCCAATACTATTTCTACTTGCGTAGAAATCCAACGCAAACTTCATTTACTTACATGTACGCAAATTGGTTGAAGCAATGCTATTAAATGTTTATTTGAAAGTCACAAAGGTCAATGTAATTCGATCCTGGTTTTGTATGACACCGTGCAAGCATACACACAGCGACCGATAACTAACGACCGAGCCCACAGCCATGAGAAAAGAACTCCGATATATTTCATCCAAAGATTTTTTGTCAGCTATTTAGCCAGTTGCTTGAAGAAAAGTTGTCATTCTTCGAAAGAGGTTTCCCATGACCTTGACTTCCTTCTAAATTAGAAGTAACGGACTAAACAAGCCTATGTTTTTCTTAGGAACAAGTTTGTGGTCAACGTAGCATTGCAAGGATTCATTTAGTTATTAAGCACCGCCTATACCTCAGGATTAGACCCAATTGTGGTGAGTGCTCATGACTATTAAGACCACCAAGTTTTGGGCTCATGTAAAGGTTGTTAACTATCGCCGGCAGGCGCTGAGAGGCGGCAGCCTACGGGCGCTGCAGGCTATATCCTGTCAGGATTTGGCTAGGGTTTAGGGGACATCCCCTTAAAGATTTTTCCAATAGAAAGTAGGCCTATGAAGTTATTAAATTAAGTATTAAAACTTAACACATTTGGCATAATTGAAAAAAAAAATCCACAGAAATCTTTCCACCCCTTTGCAGTGTTAGCGTATCAAATCTAAAATGATAAGAAAGAGAATTCATAGAGCAATAAACTTACACGAGGCTTTGATGTATTAACAAGAAATGAAAAATTGTAAATTTTAAAAATCGTTAGTTTTGAAACTGTTGATCTAGAATAACGAGGGAGACAAGACCAACAAACAACTTCAGCAAAAATGTGACAATATCACGAATTTCTTCCAATATTTCGTGCTGAGAAATAAAATATGAAGCTGTAGCTTAGAAACATTCAGGTTACTTAGAAATTTTCGAAAACAAAAAGTTAATATTGGTAGAAAGAAAAACTTTTATCGAAATTCGATCCCAGTAGAATCAGTAGTAGGCAAACAAAATTAAACCTTAATAAATATTTAGAATACAGAGGCAGCTTAGATATCTGCTGCAGACAATATGTTAGAGACAACTCTGTAAAGCTTTTAGCTTTTTGTTTTAACGCCGGAAAAGAAACAATCGGAAAACAAAGTTAATTCTTCTTATTTTCTTGAAAGTACAGTTTAATGGTGTACTTAAACTCGGTTCATTGCAATAACGATCTGCAGATAAGTAACATCATTTCTATCCTCAGAGGTCCTGCATTTTAGAACCAAAAGACTAGATGATTGTGCCAAATGAAATCTTGTATTCACTTCATCATTTGACCTGCAAACTGTTTATAGGCTAATGTGTGTCATTAACTTCAGTAAAACTTTGGCGTTGTGGTAACTAATTTTATCCAGGTGAACACTCATAGCATTTTTTAGAATGTTGATGGCAAAGGCTTTAAACTGAACAAGCAGTGGACCATATCGGAAAACGTGTGAATTTTTTGTTTGATAACTCAAAACGTTCCTCAAACGAGGTACATACTGTTATTGCATTTTGAAGTTCGTTAATGTTACCAACACTGTCAAAGATAACTTACATTTTTGGAATAAGCCCAGAAGCAGCTCAAACCTACCCGGTGTTCAAAGTAAAGGGATTATTTCGGGAGAGAGTTTGGCAAACAAAGAGAGTTTGGCTGAAAGTATTGTATTACTTTCTCCTTATATGGAGAGAAAGTAAATATTCTGTAGCTGGTGAGTATTGTAACTAAGAGTAACAAGGTATAATTTTCGTTGTGACGATTTTTTAAAATAAAACCATTTCCAGTCCTTGTGCCATCTGTAGCGAGAACATGTAGGGATGATTCTTGAAGTAACAGCACACATGAACATGAATTTCAATGTAACTTTGAAAATAGATTTCAAACCACTTCAGCTAATCTTAAGTCAGTCATTCAGACATTACATGGAATGACCGTGGACCAAGGCAGGGCATATCTCATCCGAGACAGTTTCGATATTCAGAGCTAATTTCGCTTAAAATCCCTCTCATACAAAAACTACAAACAATACAGACGAAGAATTCGAGTTGCTGCCAAGAATTTCTAGAAGAATTTTCTGCCATAATGATGTTTCAAGTTGCCTGAATTTTACTCCTTTTGCTCTCTTGCAAAGAGTCTTTCCCAGAAGCCATTTCGCCTGTCTTAGGAGGCGGAATCTTTTTAGGCCGCTTACGGACCTCTATCCAGGTGGTCATTGAAAGTCATAATGTGTAATAAAAACACTCTCCTTGCACGTTATATGGTAGTCAACAGGGGTGGATTAATGGCGGATTAATTAAAAGTGAGAAAATTGCAAAAACTTGCTTCATGAACTAAACCAAAATTTAGTAGATCTTGATTTAAGCTAAGATCACTCTTTAAACGCTTTTGATAAAATATCTTTCCAAAAATATTTCGTAATGTTATAGGTCCGGAAAAAGTGGTCTAAAGATAAGGGGATCCCCAAACAAGGTAAAGGGAGAAGAATCTTTCCTTTTAAATTTTGAATAAAATTTCGTTACAACCTATAATTCTATGAACGTAAAAAACTGAAAGAATTGAATTTTGGGTTCTCCAACAGCTTCAAAGACGATGGTGAAAATATCTGACCAGTGGCGTAAGCTAGGATTTTTTTCGTAGTGGCTTGGGGGGCTGGATACTTTTGTAGGGGGACTGGAGTTTAGTATCTAAGCGCAGCGCCACTATCAGTTGACGTGGAGCGTACCGAAGAAAATTTTGAATTTCAACACCTCCCAGATGGCTGGAAATGGCATTTGCCAGGCTTAATTGTCTTTAATTCTGTTGAGGAAAATTTGTGATTTTTCTCAGATTCAAACTCACTTTTGAGATACCGATTAGCTCAGTTCATTACTCCGCTGAACTATGTATCCAAGGATTGCAAATCCGGAATCCTGCTGTATGTTGCAAGCAGTGTACTCCTCAGTAAGGTATTTCCATAGGCATAGGGGAAAATTTCAGTTTTGGGGCAGAGTATATTTGTCCGAAAATGTAATTCTGCCCGTAGGACAGGCAAAGCTTACCGCCACCACTGGTTGGCGCGAAACGTCCAGGAAATTCGAAAATTCGTACCTCTCGGACAGTCGAAAATGGCATTTCACAGGCTTATAAAGGGGATCCAAGCAGTCGACATTTTAAGTTTCAACTGCAGATAAACGCTCATTAATTGGCGCGAGGCGTACGGAATATTTTGAAATATCCGACCCCTCAGACAGATGAAAATGGCATTTCCCGGGCTTATAGGGGTATCTTAGCAGTCGCTATTTTGAGTTTCCACTTGCAAAAAATGTTCACTTGAAACTTAAATTCTATTCTGCTTTGAAGCGGTCTAAGTGGAGTACCACCACACGTTGGGGCGAAACGTACAGGAAATTTTTGAAAAATTTGACCCTTCAGACAGTCAAAAATGTCATTTCCTATGCTTATAGGGGGGTCTAAGCCAGTCGCTATTTCGATGTTCCATTTGCAAAAAATGTTCACCTGAAAGTAAAATTCTGCTAGGAAGACTTCGGGGAGCTTCACCACTGGTTGGTGCGGAGCGAACAGAAAATTTTGAAAAATCAGACTCCTGAGACAGTCGAAAATGACATTTCCCAGGCTTACAAGGGGATCTAAGCAGTCGCTATTTGATCCGAAAATTACCAGATAAAATGTATCACTACCAATCGATGAAATGGTCCCCCAAATTTTCCGGGGAAAGCTTCAAAACGGAATGGAAAACATGGTAATGAATTTTACTCTTTTGGTATTGGGACTAAATTCAATATATATTGATAAAGTTGTGTGACTGCCCGAACTTCCGACTATATTCATGATTTTTTCTTTTGAAAAATGTAACATTACAAGGTGTGTTTTAATTTTCAAGCAGACTTATGGGAAGACATTCTCACTCTGCATCATTAAAGTATCGAAAAACAAATAACCCGATTCTTATTTCCTTTGCCCGTATTTGGCTGTAGAGAAGGATAGATGACAAACTCTTGGGTACTTGAACACCCTCCTGTCTGTCCATTGAATTAATTTGGCAATTGAAAACGTCCCAGCATTTTTTAACCTTTGCCCGAATATTTGACCATTTCGGGCATTTTTTGCAAGACTACAGTATGAAGTGGGGGTGATGAAAACCTTTTTCACATTGTGTCACAGATCTTTGTTATTTTTCATGAAAATTTTACTTTAAATATAGCGTTTTTTGTTTTTCGGCAAAAATTTGAAAAACTGTATGTCCACTCTACCCAAGACCTAAGTGAGGTCCTGTGAGGTAATAGTGGTAAGGTTGCAACCCTTGAGACTACATTGACCCAACATGGGTTTGGTTGTTGCACTGGCCAATGACTGGTAGCAATGACCGTGCAAAGTGCAAATTCCTTCCAACAATATTTGACAATGATTTTGGAACAAATTTGTTAACCCCCAGGAACTAAAAAAATCCTACAGTTGGATAGAAACAGGCCAGATGCTAGGAGCACACTGATCCACACCAAGGTAGCCAATTTCAGCCACTCCAAATCTCCTAGAAAATTATTTTATCCAGAAACCCGACGAGTAAAAATTCAAGAGATTCCGAAGATATGAAGCTTGTTACAATCTTCCGAAATTCAGAATGGGTACAATTGCAGAATACGCTGCAACTGCGTGGATCCTATAGCAAGTGCATGTATGTCATAATAGTCGGGTAGCCCGGATTGAATATTATCAGCGACCAGTTTGAATATAATTTTTTTCCAGGTCGCCAGTGGGGGTGCTGGGGGCTGGGCGATTCAGTGGGGATTCGAGCCCCCAAGCCACCCCTACGTAGCTACGCCACTGTATCTGACCAAGAATACTAAGCACTGCTGTAAGTTCACATTTGAGATCGCAGTAGCCTTCAAAGTCTTTTGCTTGGTGAACTTTACCACTTTATTGTAATTTGCATGATAGATAAACATTGTTAAACGCTTTGTGTTATCATTGATTTCATTAGTGGCATTGAGATTCAGTCTCCACTCCCTGGGGATAGCAGAATTTTTCCATAAAATAATGTAAAAGGAAAAATACTAGTTAAATTACATTTATGGCAGAAAACATTCTAATATGCACTCAGTCGACTCTCTCATTAAAAAAATTAATTAATTTTGTCAATATTCTACATTTCTCGAAATTGACCAATTTTCCCGATTTCCTCGTTATTACCTGGAAAGGAATGGGATTGCAACTGATAACATAATTTACATTTACATACAGTTGGAACTTCCATTATCGAAGGTGCGCTATAGCCTATGGACACATTTTCACGGTTCTTTTGTTTTTCCATGACGAGTGTATGATATGCATTAACGAGGATTTCCGTTGATTAAAAAACTCCACATCTGATAAACCCGAATAGCAAATGGATTGTAAGAAAAAGTTTAGTGTTCTACATAAAGCGTGGTGCGAAATAGGGTTGAGACTTTTGATATCACCCTATTGACATTTTATCGGAAAACTTGAAACTGTGTGCTCTAAATTGCTATTAGCAATTATAATAACATAGTTTGAAAATTATTAGATAATGGAACATTATGTAGAAACAAGTAGGCTAAATGATCTATTTAGTGAAAGTAAAAAAAAATCAACTTTGGAAAATTTTAGGGGGGCGCGCGCTGGGTGCGCCCCGCCTAAATCCGCCACTGGTCAAAATAGTGTATAAAGTGACAGTAACCACGTTAGTCACTTATATTTGACTAATTTTTATGATATCTGATTAAACATACCGTAATAATGGAGTTAATAATATTAGATGAAATGTAGTCAAGGAGGCTCAAAAATTGTCAGAAAATAATTCAATTTGTCAACTACTGGTCAAAGCTTAGTCAATATCGTTGACTAATTCAATAATTAAAACTGTTGACTAATGATGGACTAATTCAATAAGCCAGATATTAGCCAAAGATGAGTCAGTATTCTTATGTAAAAATGTCGAATCAGACCCTGTTTTGACTTTTAGTGTTCAAAGTGTATAACAATAACTTTATTGTAAATTAAAAGCAAACGCCATTTGAGATGTTTTCTTTATTCTCGAGCAATGTAGTTAAGACTGATTACTTTATGTCGTTAAATGTAGCCACACAGTACACAAATTTACGTGAATAAACTCGACTCCATTGCCATGATGATCTAGATCAGTGCTTCTCAACCGGGGTCCAAGTGCACCCCAGGGGTGAATCCCAAATGCTAAGGGGTGAAATTTGGAAAATTGGGGAATTGGGGGTGAATTATACAGGGGGAAAGGGGGAAATTTTTGAAGAACGGAAATTTGCATGAATTGAGTTTTCATACTCAAAACTGAAAATTCATAGCTTCATTTGATCGGTAGCCACCAGTCAGAATATAGCGGGTATAACTGAACATAGTTGGTGTTAAGAGAGATATTCTAAACATCAGCTCTCTATTTGAATGCTTAAGTGCAAATCTGTGGCCCGTTTTATTTAAATATAACTTTGAAACAAAGCCTAACTAGCATGTTCTAGTTCTTAGTTTTTAGTAATTTGAAGTTTTATAGTACTAGGGGTGAATGGTGGAAAATTTTTTTCTCAAGTGGGGAAGTGGATCATAAAGGTTGAGAAGCACTGATCTAGATCTTTAAAGTTGTGGGTAAGTTTCATTTTTTCAGGGCCGTCACCAGCTTTTTTCAAAAGGGGTTGCGTTTTGAAATTCGAGCATGTGAGTGAGGAAATTGATGTGGATGAGGCCACGAAGTAGCAGAAAGGGGGTGGGCACGGGAGGGGGTCCCTCCCATGGTAGGGAGCCTTGCAATTTTTCAACTTAAAATAGCGCAATCTGGTGCATACCAAGAGAGGAAATTCAGGCGTAGGATTAACTGTTTCTGGGAGGGTGATTGATAATTGCAATCATTATTTTCTCCTTGAAAACACATATGAATGATTAACTCACTAATAAATTTGACCCATAACACAATTGCAACTGTATTAAGTATGAAAACCCACCGTTCAAAATTTAGTCGGATTCTAATTTCGTTCACTCCTCCAATAATGAGTCTATCCACGATTGTGAACCAATGTTCTGACGGGGAAACTCTTTTACACTAAAACACAACTTTGATGAAATGACTGGTTCCTGTTATAAGAAATACTGGCACTTGGGCTGGACTATAATTAGGCCACAGTGTTTGCACTGCTAAATTTGCGAAGGATTCGGTAGCTAGTTAGTTAGATAGAGTTTAACGGCCCAGTTTCCAACCTATTGGTTCAAGTCGAGCCGGCCACGGGCTTTTTCCAGTTGTGGCTCACTGGTTTGCTTGGCACCTCCGAGAGTCAGGCGCGGCAAGACTATCTAAGCGGAGCGCCACCATCAGTTGGCGCGGAGCGTACAAGAAAATTTGGGGTTTTACAAACCCTCCAGATGGCTGAAAACGGCACTTCCCGCGTGTTTTAAGCTGGTTGTAAATAGCCTTGACATACGAATCCCATGTCTGCCACTTCTCAAATAGTGTGAATAAAAAATCAATCTATGAAAAATGATAATAGGCCTACATACACTTTTTCGGGACCCAAAATCTGAGCATTTCTGGTCTGTGGCATGGCCTGCGGGATGAGACTAAAGGGAACCGGTATCTCCCTTTCTCTTGGGAAAAATTGTGAAATTCAGGAGAACGTAGATCGCAAATGCGGCAATAATTATGTGAATATATTTCAGCTTCAATAGGGAAACAAAAATTAGTTGTGTCCCCCTCTGAGAAACTTTCTTTGCGTTAGATTTGCTTGATGAAAAATGGTGCCATGTTTGGCAAACTTTGAACTATTCATAGGCCTACGTTTTTGGATTTTCCTATTTGGGGAGCATGAAAATTTACAAAATACTCATTTTTATTCTTTGTAGAGATTTTACAAGTGACATACATACTACCAAAGAAACAATGTTTGCCGGTTTTCAGTGGTGTTCAGATAGAAAATGGTGCAGTATTTGTTCAGTCATCGTCATATTACCTAGTCAAAATTAAAATATCTCAAAATTAAAATCTCTCAGAATATTTAAACCGCAAATCAGAAGTATGGATCATGCGGGAAACACATGAAATGCGGATCTTGTGGACGTTTTACAAATCCGCCCGGACACTAGTGCCAACTAGTAAAAAGAGGACTTGTTGAAAAAAATCGTTCTACAGCGACACTTGTCATGGAAGGAGTGAGGCACGACAATGGCCTTCTTGTTAGGGATGGGTGGGAAGCATTATTCAAAGGCACCCTTACCCTTAAAGGGCCAATCCTCTCACCTCAAACCAAATTTTGGTAGGGTGTACTAAAATTCTCCATTTGCTCAGCTCCTTGATTGACAGCTAATTAAAACAATGCAGGGTACCAACGCTTTTATTACATAACATGAACTGTACTGAGAGTGTTTTGTGTATAAACATTGAGCTTTTCTTAACTCGACTCGAAGCAATCAACTGAGATTGTCTCTGGATGAGGATGAATTTCAGACAGTTGTGGGAGGAGCTTAAGTAAGAAGTTTAGAAGGGTTGAGCGAGAGTGACTGATGGAAATGCAGCCCTGGATTCACCGACGCGAATAGTGATAGACCTCTCGAAGATACTTGCGAGATCGACGACGAGCTGAAACTTCGCCACATGATAGTCTAGACGTAGTGAAAACGTAGGAAAGATTGTCGTTTGGCCGTTCCATGCACAATTCCGACCGCATTTTAAAGAAAAATATCTCCACACCCGGCGACACTCATCTCCCGACGGCGACGTCCCTCCCCAGTAGGGGGGCGGGTCTGGAGGGGTGCGTTCGGACCCTCCACCCCCCCCCCCCCCCCCGCCGGTGACGGCCATGTTTTTGTGGTAACTGATGCACGCTACCTGACTGGCAAAAGGTCTACATCGTTTTGAAACCGATTCAACTATATACTTATACAGGATATGTTTCTTTTTGTTTCTTTTTTTGTGCCAAATCACTGGTTCCTGGTTGTTAAAACTGCTCACAGTGGTTTGACTGTCGGGAATTCTTGTCGGGAAAACCAACACATTAGTTGTTCCGACTGTATGGGAGACGCAACTTAAAACTGAACGCAAATATGTAATTTTCTTTCGCATACACCTAAGCACACTTCAAGACTTTTTGCTAGAATACAATCCGGTTGGATTGAAGCACGCAAAATCATGTAGTGTGCGACTCTTTCTTTCGTACGATAACGAGAGAAAATGGATTTTTCCAAAGAAGTATGTCTTTCAAAATGTTTAAAATTAGGATCACTTGAGCAAGTGATAATTGACGGATCTTTTACTTTTTAATGTCAGAATTACAAGAATGAGTCGGAAAGCTGATCTTTTGGAACGTGCGGTGTTTCCTATTCCCCCCAAATTGATTGGTCCGAATGATTAAAAGTCCAATCGCTACCCCACGTGTAAACAAATTCGTTTCTTTCGTTCCCTTTTACATGCGTATGCAAAATATGTCAGTAATTTGTCTTTTAAAGTAGACAATAAACCCCTGTACATGACATCTATAAGTTTTGAAAATGTCATGCAAAGAAAGGGTGCCATCCTCTCCCTTAAACCCCTCTCCAGAAATACTTTTCAAAACAGCATTCTCACAACTCTCTTTAACATACAGTGCCGTCGAAAGGTATTTTCGATTGGGGGGGCTGACTCGGGCTGACTATCTAAGCGGAGTGCCACCATCGGTTGGCGCGGAGCGTACAGAAAATTTTGAAAAATCTCAACCCCTCAGACAGCTGGAAATGAATTTCCTGGGCTTGTTAATAGTATCTAAGCAGTCCTTATTTTGACCTTTCGTTGTAATAAAATGCTCACTTCCAAAAAAAAAACTATATATGGCAAAATTATTGGGGGGCCGCAGCCCCCAAGCCCCCCCCCCCCCCCCGCTTCCGACGGCCCTGACATATTATTTATAAAGTGTACATTAGGTAGCATTAGGCACTTAAATGTATTCTTAAGAAATATCTATAAAAGCCCCAGTTCTCTCATCCCAAACAGTGCCAATTCTCCTTACCTTCTTACTGAAGCCCCTCCCACAATTGTCTGACATTCATCCTCATCCAGACAAAATCTCAGTTAATTGCTTCAGGGTGAGTATAGAAAAACTCATTATATTATCAAAACACTCTCAATACCGTTCATGTTGAATATAAGCTTTGGTACTCTGGATTGTTTGAATTAACTGTCAATCAAAGAGCTGAGCCAATTGAGAATTTTGGTACCCGGGTGCCAAAATTGTAGTTTGGGGTGAGAGGTTTGGCGCTTTAAGAAATATAATGAATAACTGGGTAAGAACGAAATACCCTGACGGAAACATGTCGGGTCGCAATTGTGTCGGTCTTTACCGACCCGACTGAAAAACCGACCGTGGATCTTAGTATTGACATAACTGATTGGACTTATCAAACATGTTTGATATCCGTCAGGTAGCCTTCCATAGAGAAGGAGGGGGAGTAGGATGAGAGTGCGCAGAATTGTCAGGACCCCAAGGACTGACCAATGCACCGCGTCACTAGACTTTGCCGAGCATAGACGAGTCAGAGCAGCCAGTTAAGCAGGCCATTTGAGGCGTCCGTCAGCTTTAAATCGTCCTCTTAATTTTACTGTCTACTATATTCAATTCTACACCCTCATATTCAGTGCAATTGAGGGAACAAGATTTGTTGTAGTTTTCAACCATCCATGATACAGGTAAACAGAAAGCATTTGAAGGCTCACAATCTGATGGGCCCCAGTTACTCCCGACTTAATCAGACCATAACTTCACTATTCGGGTTCGTCTATAGTGAGCGGCCCTAAATTCCGTAAAGGAGTTGTAGAGTATGATATACGATATTTCCGTTTCCTTTTCAGGCAAATTCGCCTGTTTGACCAAACGGCGCAAGCATTACGACAGTCCTGAATCTAAATCAGGAAATACGGAAATGTTCCACCAAGAGTGATTTTTAAAAAGATGGCAGTCAATGTACAAAAATGGGGCGTACAAATAGCTTATTTGGGTCCGGTCATGATAAATCATTTTAACCAGTGTTTAAAAAAAAAAAAAAGTTACAAATTGCCTTTATTCAAAATTACTTGAGGCCCATACAGAAAAATTGTGAAAACTGGATTACATAGTCCGTCTACCAACAATATTTCTTTCAAATTGGATACCTATTGGGCTTAGTTCCATAACGATATCTTCGAATTGATACCATTGCCTTGGCTGCAGAGCTCTAGGTGTTATCACTTCCACAGTTTTAAAATACGAGTAACAATTACAGAAAGAGAATCTTATCTGTTCATCTGTCCTTGGCTCTTAAGGGTTTTCTTATGTTTAATGTGACTGAAATACCCTATTGTAGAGCTTATGAATGACATTGTTGCAATGAAAAACAAGTGATTGTTTTTATCTTGTATATTTCCAATATTTGTTTCCCAAAAGCTATTTAGAGCCACCTATGATATTTTTTCATACGGTTTTAAAAGAAACCAAAAACTAATGCAAGACAATATTAATTATAGACTCTGTACCTTACCTGCAGTGGCTTTTTATTCGTACCTCTTCGATGAAAACTAGGTAGTTCTCTTCTAGTAAGAACTTCACATTTACAAATGTTGCAAAGAGAAAGTAGTGTTTGGAATCACGACCGGGATCCCCGGCAACGGAAAAATGCTTCAGAGACGGTTTCTTGCGAAAAAACTGAAGTAAACTCTCTACGGTCTATCTTTCTTTCCTGCAACACGTGACTGTCCAGGTGCGTGCGAAATTTGCAGCAATGGCATCCTGGAATGCTGGAACTTCGATGGTGCATTCACCCCAAAAGAATTGGTAGAAATAGAACAGATCTTTAAAAGTATCTCGATAACAGAGGTGTAAGTAAAATAGTATTGCTTAAGTTATTTTGCATTATTTGCTTATTACAAAAATACGCAGTATGATTTCCCTTCAAGTACATTCAATGACCACCGAGCTTCATGATTCAGCTTTTCATCTGAGTTGTATATTTAAACATGTCACGAGGCGACACAATTTCTCAATTTTGTTCTTTAACACTGACTATGTTTTCACCTAATGGAAGCTCACTGATCGAGGCATACGATGAAAGACATGTCCATACAATTGTACGCATGGTCAACAGCATGGAAGCCTACACAGAACATTAAAGGACAAGAGCAGTGTACTTGAAGTAGTGTAGTAGACGGATGAGAGATTCTTTTTGAAGAGAAATAAGAGGAAAATTGTGATATTTAGCAGTTGCTTCAAAATAAGTTTGGAAGGACTGCTCTTGAAAACAATCAGGGCAGTAGCCTGCCGGGGGAGTGTGAGCCTCAAACAAAGCCTGCCGGAGGGGGGGGGGGGGGGTCGAGGAAATTCGTCCTATAAGATTTCTAAATGGAATATACACCAGATGTAAAGATGGTGCTGCTCTACGTAGATAGAGTTTGAACTACCCCTAGAGCTTTGCTCCGACTTTGGCTCTCACAATAGTGTAATCAGGGTTATAAAAGGTATTATCAAACCAAATAGGATCTGATTATGCTGATGCCTTAAATTCATACTCTGGATAAAAAATTTATTAACTTCAAAATATGCAGAAAAATATCCTATTTCATGAGGTAAAAACTGCATCTCAATAGCATGTATCGTCCCGAAGAAGCAAATTTTTCTTCAGATTTGGTGCATCATGGGAATCTGTGATATCATCATGGCACATTTATTTAATAAACACTGCATCCAGTTTATTTATTAATAATTTTGCAAACGCTGCCGGTAATAGCAAGCAACATTGTTGGTTGTACCCCACATACGGTGCAGGGTAATGCTAGATCTACAGGAATAGATATTCAAACATTCCAACAGTATCAAATTTCAAGGACAAACAGAACGTTCCATTACAAAGTAAAAAAGAAATCTGAGGCAATGTGCCCACATTACAAAACTATTTGCGGCTTTGTTGCAAAGTAGAGGTATTTTTAAATAACCAATTTTTAAAGTAAGATATTTTGAGACACGAAAAGGGTATTGCGACAGGGTTTGAAGGGCGTGGTGTGGAATATTTTTGTCTCTTTTTTACGATATCCAGATAAAAATCCACCAGAATATGCTTCTTAAAATAAAGGTGTATATTTGCTGCAGCGTTCTTTTCAAGTTGTAACCAATATGTCTGACAAAAGAGCTGAAATTAAGTTGGTCTCCTCGATTCTTGTAGCTGTACGGATATGATTATAAATTTATTAAATGTTCAGCCATTAAACAAGTTCTACTATTTTTTATAGTAGCAATTCAGTTTATATGACATCCACGACGACCCAATAACATTGGCAACTGCTGTCAAAATATATCATTGAAATTAATGTGTAAAGATTTCCTTTGATATAAATATAGGTGTTGTTTTCCTGTCAATGTGTTTTGTTCTTCATTTTAGAATATTATGGAGAGACCCTTGGCAAGGTCGTCCTGCCAACTCGATAACTTCTTGGAATGACACAAAAGGGTAGGCTATACATTTTAACATAACTCCATGAGAAATTATAGGTTCGATAGAATTTCGGTTTTCATCAATAATTTTATTGGAGAAGTAGCATTGGTGTTTCGTTTTATTTTTACCAAAGTCTACCATCTTGTGGTGGTCGTATAAGATGAAATGGACAAGAACATGATCCAAGATATGGATTCGGGTAGAACGATTACAACTTCGTGGTATTTGACTGAGACTCATTTTGTCTTGTTTTCTACATTCATAACATTCATAACAAGTCAACTAAGCATTGTCGCCCTAAATCTTCATGGATAGACTATTCGTAAAACATAAAAGAGAAAAATTAAATATTGCTGTTGCTATACCAGGGCGTTATAGTTAAAGGTAAATCGTCAATCAAATTAGTCATAAAATATGACTTGAACTTTAAAGTAATTATGCTCTTTTCAGATACAGAAATTTGATTAGCAGATATCGATGTTTGACTTTTGTTACCTTTCCTATACCTTATAATGATTTTTAAAGTGCTGCAATCCTGTAACAAAGACCACTATAGTTGCTTCATTTAACTTATCTGTGCATTCCAAGTAAATAATATGTTTCACCGGTTTTGACCTAAACGGCTGTTCAGTAAATTTTTAAATTGCACAACTCTATCAAAAAAACCAAAGATGGTTAAATTTTGTTGATTAGAGACTACAGATTGTACCTGAATAGCGAAAATGCATCTTTGCTTCCAAAGGGGGCAGCAGGATTTTAAAAGTGGGGGACAAATACTATAGGCCGAAAACACCATAAAATCTGTTTCCGATAGGAACATCATTAAATCATTTCTTTTTAACTGGAAATTGAAGAGACTTCTCTTAAGATATGAAAATGAGACTTAAAACAGTTTAAAGGGAACCGGTTAAGGGAATCAAACGTGAGTGAAATATATGTTTGGACAGGAGGGACTCAGCTTGTCGGAAAATTTACCCTTTTTCATAGTGATTTAAACAGTTAAGTAAGTACCCTGAACAATGCACGAAACATTCCCATATGCGCTCTAAGTTTCTAGGATATGAAACCACAGGATAGGTTTATTCTGGTTCATCTTCCGTCCAATACAATGGTTTCGACGAATTAATCTATCCTGCCTTATTTGATGTGCAGTAGCGTAGAAATAGCCACCACAAACGCTTGCTCCGTTGTGAAAAATTACAAAAATTATTAATCTGTATTTTCAGAAGCTGACATTGCCGATGGAAACTCCCTTGTATTATAAAAATTACACTTTAAAGGCATTTATTCAACACCCCAGACTGTCACATAGTTCTCTCAACCTACAGTACTTACTCCTTGCCCTTCCCACAATTGTCTAAAACTAATCGTCATTCAGACACAATTCCAGTTTATTACTCTTGTGCATATCCCAGTGAGTTTGAAAGGCCCTTATGTGTAATAATCATCCTTTCAGTACATGATGTCTTTAATTTTTTGAATCCGATTTCAATCAAAGAAATGCACCAATCGAATTTCTGAAGACAACTGGTAAAATTGTAATTTGGTGGTGAACGACTGCCTTTAAATTATTAAAGTCAATGTCACAATAGAATTAATTTGAGGTTAATTGTAGAAGTGACTTTTGAGAAAATTGTTCGAAAGTAACCGTATGATTTCCGTTTTCGGTTAGATAATCATTGGGACAGAGAAGACAGTCTACCAAAGTCCAACCTGCTTTCTCTTAAGTTCAGCCCACTTTCAGAATGTCCTATAAATCCGCGCCTGCATTTTACCTTGGGCAGATTCAGACTTCGACCTCAAGCAGAGGGGATCCACGTTTGCGTATGTGCCATTGTCGGCGACTTTTTGAGGTCCGTCGTAGACATCATCCGGTGGCTTGTCAATTAACTGTCCGCTGATGGGCATGATGCTGGGTTATTTAAAAACTCCCTACCATTTAAACACTTCTGTGTCAAGCTAGTGTACTTCCGATCCTTTGGCCCGCCAAAGAATTGTCATTCATCATAAGCCGCTCTTGCCGTCAATTGCCAACGGTGGAACGAAGGCCTGAGATATTGCTACTGCACCTTATCTGGCCTTTTGCGGTCATTTCAAATTGAAAAATTTGATATAGGTGATATCGTCTATACTATATCGACAATTTTATACACAAAACGATCGTTTGCTCAGTTTACACCAAAATTTAGTTGTTCCAACTACGGTTAAATTCAAATCGGTCATAAGCCTAATTCGAAATATTATGGTTAGGTGAAAACGAATCATAAACTGCCGATTTTGTCTTCAAAATTATTCCTGTAACTGATGATTTTCCACGGCAAAAGAAGAGGCGTGTTAAATCAAAAACGTAGTCACTAGCAATAGCGTATCTGTCGGGGGAAAACGGTGCCAATTGACTGGTTCGACTTGGAAAATAAACTCAGTCTACCTGTTTGAAAAAAGGGGTAATTTAAGGAAAGAAGAAAGGGAGAAACCGAGAAAAGGGAAAGAGACTGTTTAGCTTAAGATAGGCTTCCACGAATTCTGTTTTTTTTACCCATCGGGCTAGCTGTTCTTAAAGTCCGTATGTATATCTATTTGCCCACTTTTAATATGCCTTTATGGAGACTTTCCTAAGTGCGCGGCGGGCTAAACGACATCGAGCAGTGTACTTGCTCGAGTAACTTCTTACTTGTCCCAGACTGCGGGCGTAGGATTTGTCGAGATCTGCTTCAGGTAAGAGAGAACTGGTTAAAATAAAATTATTATTTTTTAAATCCCGTGAAATTCCATGCCCCCGCTGGCGCTACCTTTAAGTTCTCGTATGACTGACGAGTTGCAACTGTTTAAATCAAGCGTGAAGCATTATTGAACTATAGATTAAAAAATACTACCTAACATATTAACGCATCAATCCATTTCTCAAATTGGCTTACATAAATGCCTTAATTGGGGGCACCTTCCGAAAATGAACTGATTTAACACAAAAAAATGCCCTTTGAAAACGACGATCAGTAATAGGTAAACGCGGCAGTACGTCTTTCACTTTCGCACCACATTTTACATTGAGTTAAAAGTATCAAAACTCGATCCATGATAATAGCCTAACGTAGTGATGGTTACCGTGTGTAGTGGAGGCTGTCTAATCTTGTTTTTTTTTTCTTCTTTTACCCGGCAAATGTTCAGAAATTTTTATATGTGTAAATAACATGATATTAACTCAAAATGAGCATTTCTTCCAATCTAAAATAACTCTTTAATGTTACTTTATCCTGATAAACAATCAGTTCAGGAGAGAAAATGATGTACTCAGGAACAAAAGATAATCATCTTCTGTCAATTCCCTACTACCTATTGAAAATACTAATATATACTAAATTGGTGTAAGTCAGGGCTGGCTTTTTAAAATACTACGATAACCTACTGTAGAGTATACAAAGCTGTATCTTCAAATCTTCAAAGGAATGCACCAATCGAGGATTTCTGAAGATTACTGGTAAAATTGTGGTTTGGTGTGATGAATGACTGCCTTTAAATCATTAGAGTCAATTTCACAATAGAATTAATTTGAGGTTGTCCCTTTACCGTTGTGCTCCGATCGGGGCATGTTTGCGCGCCTCGGGAGTGGGCTGAAAAGCGGCCGTAGCCCGCCCCGCATCGGCTTCCGTAGGCCATTGACCCCCGTGACCTTAAACTATTGTCTCTCTCGTTGTTGTGACCGAATTTTCGGGTAGCTACTCGCAGTTTCGAGCCCCGCGTGAAACAGTAAAGATGGGTGACAGCCGAGCTCTCCGCATGGGTCCAAAAGGACCCAAACAACGGTAAAGGGTTAATTGTATAGAAGTGACTTTTGTAATTTTTCCAAAGCAACTTTATAATTTCCGTTTTCATTGATGATATTGTCTTTTGCACAACAGAAAGGTAACCTCGGCGGGCAAACGGTCGTGGACAGATGCAGTTGGTACCGATTTGAAGACCCTTCTTCGTAATATATCCATTGGGTAATTACTATTTTCTTGCATGGCAAGAAGAAAATATTTTGCTCATACCCTTTTCATTAGGATTAATTTTTGTAAGACTTGATAATACATAAAAACGACATTTATATCTATGTGGGTGTGTGGGTGTATGGGTGTGTGGGTGTGTGGGTGTATGGGTGTATGGGTGTATGGGTGTATAGGTGTATGGGTGTGTGGGTGTATGGGTGTGTGGGTGTATGGGTGTATGGGTGTGTGGGTGTATGGGTGTGTGGGTTTGGGGGTGGTGGAGGGGGGAGGGAGGTTGAGGTGTACATAAACAGAACAAATCAATTATCATTAATGAAAGATTCAGGTATCTTAGATTCATGAGTTTTTTCTAAACTCATTCATGGCTGACCATGGACCTTTAATGTCTGATGAAAACCTTCAAATTAACAAGAAAGTTTCTTTTTTTTTTTTACTACAAGAAGAACATGTATAGTTTCGGTAAAAACAGTACCGTAACTTTTTGGAGTTCGAGCGGATCTTCAAGGACGCCAAACATTCGAGCTTTTAGCATCTGTGATTTGAGCTCTTACCTCGAACCCAGACAATGGATTGATATCTGGATATATCTGGCTAAATGAGATTTTATGTGACCATATCAAGCCATATGTACTGCTAGATTTAAGAACCTTGATACATTACGGTACATCAAGCTTTATATGGCCATATCAAGCCAGCTATAAATTGATGGGATGCCTTTCCAGATATGCAAATAAACCTTTATCTGTTTATAAAGCCACAGCAAGCCAAATGTAACTTATGTTTTTTTTTTTATTTTCTTTTATTTGATGTTTGGACTATTATGTTTTTTCCAAATTAAGACATATCTAGATTCAGCATCACCTTCAACAGTTCAAAGATACATTCAATTATTTAGTAGTAATATTTTAATTTAAACCACGGTATACTTAATGAACTTATGCAAATGATTTGCAGATTTCGAGAGCTTTTTTTTAAACCTTCATCTTCCTTGTCTTAGTAACATGAAGGTAAAATATGCACTGCGAAGTCAACAAAATTTAGAGCTTAAATACAGTTTTTAAAGAGAAGCCCATATCACTGTTCATCAATGAAGTGGCTTCTGCAACTGTTCTAGAGCAAGAATTCGGAGGGGCTTTGCTGGCGATCACAAACACTACAATTGCCATTGAAACTATCACACGCATTATTTCCCCCAGCTTCATTGTACATGACCCTTAAAATATAATTGCCGTGATATCAATTTTCCTGAAAAAGTTTATATTTTTCTGAGGATAAATTTTTGCCATGTCACATTTTTACTTAATTTAATGAAGGAAACTTCGTATTATCTGAAATATGAATATTTATACATTAATTATAAAGTCACGTGGTCGTAACGTTATCCGTGAAAATGTTACCGAATGCTTGAGTTTTGAGGTTTTTCTTCATGACGACACTTCATCTTTAATACTGGAAGATGACCAGTCAAAGCAGTTAATACAACATCTGATGTTTATGCTTATTGTTTAAACCATTTCTTGTTTTATAACATTTACATTTTATATCTTTACATTTTCTAGTACACCTTAACAAAATGTATCAACGGATTATAATACGAAATGTATTAGCTGAAATGTATTTTGTTAACTCCTTTTCAAATGTCCATTGAAAAACTAATTGAAACACTTGTATTTGTGTATTTGTATTAGCCACGAAAGTGCAGTATTTTGTTATTAAACTGCATAACATTAAAAATATTTCTTTTGTTGATTTCTGATATTTTTTGTCAATGGTTGTGACCCTCTGATGATGATACCCCTTTCTCAGAGGTTCTACAATTGACAGATCTTACTGGAAAAGTAGATGTCGTTTGTGTATCTTATCCCTATAACGAATTACTTGGCCAATATACTGTTCTTTCAAGCTCACCAAAGGCGGCTAGTGGATAAGCGACGACACATATCGTATACGTTATGTAATAATATTATATGTCACTGCGATTTGACTCACTAAATACTTTTAAAATCAGAAAACATAAACTTAACATTGTAACGTGTTTGACATTATGGGTTTATACCACAGAGCTAAGACTGTATACGATTTTTACTTCAACAGGGGGTTCGTGGGATTGGGCATAACATACATCAGCAAAGAAGACTTCGCAATGTTCGAATTCCTTTCTAAAAGGTAGTGTGACACCAAAATTACAAAGTTGGATATTTGATGTAAAAAGCATTAAAAACCAAGACAATTGCCACAATTTTAATCAAAATCGGATAAAAATTGACATTTTACAGGTTTATTTCTGATCTGCACAAAATCATGCATTAATATGAGCTCAATATGTAAATTTGATGATGTCACGAGAGGGACATGCCATACATGGCTTATTTTATCCTTTGTTTTGTTATCTTCATTTCAAGGGCAGTTGTTACATTAGTATTTCCTAAAGCGTTTATTTCGAAAGTTTAAAGTGTGTCCTTGAAAATCATCAGTATCAATCACCAAACTATAAACTATCTGATGAGTAATTAAGATATAATTAATACAGGGTTAACAAAAGAAATATCAGCACTGTGCAACACTCAGCATCACTATTTTTGCATAACCAATAAGTTGCTTCAGAAACATTAAAACTTTGAAAATGTTTATCTTGAGAACGGTAAATGATATTAACATAATTCCAACGGATTCTTCCTTAGGAGACCTTGCTCCTTAAATACCAAGTAAATTCAGAGCTTTTTGTTGACATGTGACACTACCTTTAACACAATCACAGTCGGTGGGTGAACCAAGGATTTAATAGGTAAAGGGTAATAACGTTACCACATTAAAAGGAACCGTCATCCGACTAGTATGCGACGACAAACTTACAAGTTCATGAGTTCAGAGAAGAATTAATTGGTATAAAAATTACGGAGGATGGACCATAGGACCGAGAAATTGTTAATACATATTAAAAGACTGAAAGGGCAAGAGCCGCCATCCATTGACTGCAGCCACCCCAACTTAAAGTAGCGTAGTAGACTGTCAAGTTGATGATTGACTATTGAGAGTCATGTGACAACACTTTTGCTCTTCAAATTTGAAATTTACAGAAGTAACTATTTGGTTGAACTTGATTGAATATACAATATTAAAGTCAAAATATAGGATGAAAGATATTTTGAACAGAAATAAAAAGAAAATGGTAATATTTCGCTGTTGATTCAAAATAGGTGTGGGAGGACTCCTCCTGACCTTTACAGCTACGCCCTAGATCTCAATCGTGTAATTGGGTAGGAAGCAATATGAAAGTTGGGAGGGTGGCGGAGCAGTTTTCAGACGATGCACCTCAAACTGCCCCCATAACAGCGCTAAACAGAACGATTTCGGCTTGCGGTAGATATATGTGACAAGTGCGACAGGGTACTTCTCGGAATACGATATTTTTTTTGCCACAGCTCATAATCTTTTTTTCTTTTGAAATAATCGTTCCTTGGTCTTATGGCATGCATTATTTTTTGTGGACGCTCAGTAGCTGTTGGTTTCGTTTAGCCTACACAGGCTAATACATAATATATAACAGCAAATATCCTTTGGTAACGTCAAAAGTTTACCTAGCAGGCTTGAAGTGTCTCGTTCATTTTATGTTAAGCCCAACATTTTTAGGCAGAAGAATCCCCAAAACTCAATGGTTTGAGAGTCTATGAGCGACGATACTTACCTCCTATTTACATATGTATTTCCCCTAATTGCCTAACAATACCCATCTGGCAGACTCTTAGCACAGGTGGCGCCCTAGCCCTTCCAACTACCTCACCAGCTCATTCCCCCTATTGCCCGCTTGGAACCCGGACCACTGGAACCGAGAAGCGACAGCTACGAGGTGCACGAGGTAAGTAGGTTAGAAACTAAGCCACCACAACGCACGACCACCGAACAAAACCGACACACGATAATCGAAGATGAGAAGTAAAAACCATTGCTCACCTGGGAAGGAGCTGGAAAATGTGTTCGGCGGTTCCGGGGATGTGGTATGTTACGTTAGTAGTGAGTGTGTGCAAGACAACGACACATGCTTCTCGCACCGGCTCGGAGCCCAAGCGGGGTCGGGAGGTGGGATGTAAATAGGAGGTAAGTATCGTCGCTCATAGACCCCCAAACCATTGAGTTTTGGGGAGTCTATTTCGCTCCTCCTTACCTCCTATTTACATATGTATTGACTAGCACCGGTGAGTCGGAGGGAGGCGAGATCCCAAGCCTTGAAGAACCGCCGTAGCAAAAGCCCCTCCCATTGACAAGACGTCCGTCAAGTAAGAGGCTACAAAGGATGATGGTGTTTTCCAGGCGGCCGCCTTCATAATTTCTTCCAGAGGAACGCCCCGGAACCAAGTTGTAGACGACGCATGCGCCCGTACGTCATGACCTTTGACCCTGTCGTCCTCCTGAGCATGTGGAGTAATCAGCTTCACCAGCCAGCTAGAAAGCGTGTCTTTGGAGGCCGGACCGAACGGAGATTTCGGGATGATGAAGAGCCTGTCGGAAGTCCGGACGGATTTTGTTCTCTCCAGATACCATTTCAGCGCCCGCACCGGGCAAACAAGACTGTCCTCCCGAATGGAGGAAGAAGCCCCTATCGGTGGTAAAAAGATCTCCGCAGGAGTAAAAGAGGCGGTCTGGTTCTTGGTGAGGAAGGACGGGTCGGGGAGGAGTCTGGCGCCGGACAGGTCAAGTCTGAGAAAACCCTTCTTGAGCGTGGAGTTCACTCCTGCGCCTCGCGGATGCTGCTGCCACCAGGAACAAGGTCTTGAGGGTGAGGTGCTCCAACGTTGCATCCTGCATCGGATCATAAGGCGCCCGGGACAGTGTAGATAGGACGTCATTTATTGACCAGGATAGTGGGAGGCGGCGGCGTTGTGGACGTCTGTGGAACATGCCCCGCAGGAGTTGACCAATCACCGGATTTGTCCCGATAGAAGTACCATCTGAAAAGCCCTGGTGAACGGCCGCAATGGCTGAACGGTAGTTTCGGATGGTCGAGGTCTGTTTCCTTTCCTGGAAGAGCATCATGAAAAACTCTGCCAATCAGCGAACTGATGCGCCCATGGGATCGACAACGTTGCCCTGTGCCCACTGCGTGAATCTTGTCAGTGTACTGTTATAGGTGCACACTGTGGAGGGTCTACGGGCATTGGCTGCGATGTGTGCAGCTTTCTGAGAAAGGCCTGCCTCTTGGAAACGTCGGATGACAACTTCCATGCGCACAGGTGAAGGAGCGAAGGATAGTTGTGTCACACCCGGCCTTGTCGCTGGAGAAGAAGGCGTCTGCTGGACAGGAGCTTCAGAGGTAGGTCCACTAGCATCGAGAGAAGTGTGGGAAACCAGTGCTGGTTGGGCCAGTGAGAAGCTATGAGGAGGAGGTCCATTGTTGAGTTCTTGAGCTTCTGAAGGACCCTGTTCAGGAGGCAGAACGGTGGGAACGCATATGCGGAGAGACCGTCCCACGGTATGGATAACGTGTCGGTGGCCCAGGCTTCCGTGAGTGAGTCGTGAGTGGCGAATAGATCCACGAGCGGCTTCCCTAAGCGATGGAAAATGTGGTCCGCCCACACTTGGTTGAGACACCATTCGTTGCCGTCGAGATGGCCCCTGGACAGGGCGTCCGCCATTTCGTGCCATTTCGTGCCATTTCGTTCTCCTTGCCTGCTAAGTGGGATGCTCGCAGCAGAATGTTCCATCGTCGGCAGAGATGGAGAAGATCCCAAGTGCGATGACACAGGCGTGCAGATCTCGTCCCTCCCTGACGATTGATATGAGCTACTGTGGTCGTGTTTTCTGAGAAGAGCGTCACCTGATGATGCTGGAACAGAGGGGCCCACTGTTGAATCGCTCTGAATGCCCCCTCTAATTCCAGGTTGTTGATGTGCCAAGTCGCCTCCTGGCGGGCCCACTGACCGGAAAGGGTGTGGGTACCCCACACAGCACCCCAACCTTCTAGAAATGCGTCCGTGGGTATGGTTTGAAGGCGGTGTGACAACTGAAAAGGTATCCCTACCGACAGGTTGGCCTGAATGGTCCACCAGGTTAGGTGCTCCTTCACTGTAGAGAGTACCGGGACCCGGAGCGATAGCGGGTGATGACTCTGTTGTAGAATCTGAGTAGGTGCATCTGGACAGGCCTCATAAACAGACGGCAGTATGGAAGGATGTCCACTAGACTCGCCATAAGGCCTAAGAGTTTCAGCCAGTCTCTGGCTTTGAGGAACGGCTTCTTGATGGCCTCCGCTGGTCGAGGTCGAGAGTGCCAAAATCCTGTCCTGAGAGGGATACGCCCTGCCTGACGTGAAGTCCAGAATGGCCCCGAGGTACGTTATACGCTGGGATGGGGACAGAGACGACTTCTTGTGGTTCACTATCCAGCCAAGCTCCTGAAGAAGGTCGAGGACCTGCCGGGTGGACTCCCTGCAACGGGTTTCCGTGTCCGCCACGATGAGCCAATCGTCCAGGTAAGCGTAAACCTGAATTCCTTTGCTGCGTAGAAAGGCCAGTACGGCACGAGTCACTCCGGTGAGAGCCCTCGGGGCCGTTGACAAGCCGAAGGGAAGAGCCCTGAAACAGTAGTCGGTGTTCCGGAAGCGGAATGCTAGAAGTCTGTGGTGCTAAGGGTGTATTGAAACATGGAGGTGAGCATCCTTGAGATGTACGGAGGAGGCCCAAGCGTTCTGATGCAGCACAGGAATGATTTGGTGTAGGGTTTCCATCCGGAACCTGGCAGGGCAGACATACATATTGTTGAGGTGCTTAAGGTTGAGTATAGGACGCCAAAGGTTTGGTTTTGGGGGGGGGGGGGGGCCAGGAAGAACGATGAACGGCTGTCTCCGTGAACGACGTAGATGGCTTCTTTTCGGAGGAGGCCACGGATTTCTTCTTCCAGCGCGGCTCGCTGCTCCGGAAGAGTAGGTACTGGAGTCGACCTTACAACGTTTCGGGAAGGTGGGGCCGCCGTGAACTCTATTGGATAGCCTTGCCTGACGACTCCCAGGACCCAAGCGTCCGGCAGAATCTTCTCCCAGTTCTCTGCGAACTGAGAAAGTCTCCGCCCCCCCCCCCCCACCGCCGGGAGAGATGCGGTGGGGTGGGCATCCCTAGGGCTTCTGAAAAGCTCCGCGGCCTCTAGAAGAACCGCTCTGGAACCTTCCTCTGGGTGGCTGCCTCGGGGCGAAGGAAGAACGCCCGTTACACCCACCTCTGGAAGACGAATGTAGAGGTTCGAAGGAGCGACGACCGCTGAACGGAGGATCTGAGGGAGGTCTTGGGCTAGAGGGTCTCCTACGCTCTGGGGATCGCCGACGAGAAGAAAAGGAACTTGGGGTTCTGAAGTCTGCCTTCTTCAAGTCTTTTTGCCGTTTGACCTCCGTTTGTAGGTGGCTTTCAAAAAGACCGCCGAAGATATCGTCACCTGACTGGGGGAGTTCCAGACACCTACGTTTGATGTCCTGCGACGGCCAGACCGAGGCGTCCATGACTAGGTCCCGGCGTTCCTTGACGGACCTGACAGCAATGCGGGAGAACTGGTCGAAAATAAGCCTGGAGAGGGGCCCAATAGGTTGACCACCGCTCCTGTGTCCTTCCTTGACACTTCCTTTTCCCCAGAAAGGACCCGAAAGGACCTAAAGGCGAGGTTCGACTTTTTGCGGTCCCAGACTTGAATCTACCCTTGGCGTCCATAGCCCCAGCATTTTTGAGGTGGTCCATGGCCCCAACTGGGATTCTAGGGGACTTGAAACAGTCTTTCCATTCTTTTTCCTGTAACTTGAATTCAGAGCATTGTTTCCTTGGGAAAGGGGACCACTTTTTCGCCTCTGCGGCAGCCTTAAAGCGATCCAGGCATTCCGCGTCCACAGGAAGGAGGAGCTCCTTTACGGAGGCCTGTTGGTTGAGAGTCAACTTTGATCTCTTAGGGGCTTCTTCCGGGTCTTCGTCAAAACCAAACTGTCGACGCAGAACTTCCACGGCCTTATTGAATGCTTCCTTCGTTATGGCTGACAGGAAAAGGGGAGGTTCGTCCTCATCATCTGACGCAGAGAAATCTGGAAATCTCAAAAGAAGCCGGCCCGTATCTGAGGCCGGCTTCTTTGGTTTACGGCTCGTATCTGAGGCCGGTCTGGGGAAGCGCGGGCCGTATCTGAGGCCGGCTTGGTTAGGCCCTTCCTGACATCCTTAGGCGAGTTGGTGACAGCCTTTTTCCCGTCCTGGGAAGCCTTGCTCTTGGTCTTTCTCCTTGGCTTCAGAACGCTGGCGGATCCAATCCCATTCCACCGACCAGGTTCGGCAGACCTTACACTGGTTATGCTCATCACAGGGGCTGCAACTCGGACAAAGAGCGTGGCAGTCCCAATCTCCAAAGGACAGAAAACGTTTACACCGGAGACACCGGGGTCGATCCGTACCTGAGCTTGAGGCATCCATAGTTCTGTAGAAGAAAAGAACAAGAAAACATGCATACAAGTCCCGCCACAAACAACGTCTGTGGAGGGCAAAAACGAAGTCAACAAATACTTAGCATACTTCGCATACCGGACAGAACAGATCGGTAGCCTAAAAAAGGAGGCCATGTATACTACGAGAGAGAGTTAAAGACTTAACAACGCAAAACATGCAAGAAATAACGACGGCTACAGGCCTCACAAAGCAAGGCATGCACAATACAAAGCTTAACAATGAAGGTAACTTAGATCGAAGCAAAACAACCTAGTAGTAACAGGCAAAGCTATACAAAGGAAGGATCGAACGAGAGTCTGAACCTAAGGAGAGGCTAGCCGAAACGGCCGCGTACCTCTCAAAACGAACTAAAAACGCTAAGGAGAAGTTAAGGAATCAATTAAATGGTACTCAACACTACTCCAAAGGTTGGACGAACTCGAGAAATGATGACCAAATGTTTTGCAGAAACAGACGGGTAAATTCCAACGGCGAGCTAGCAGCTAGGAACACGTGCGTCCTCACTGCAAGCGTGGCAATAGAGGAGGGAGCTGGTGAGGTAGTTGGAAGGGCTAGGGCGCCACCTGTGCTAAGAGTCTGCCAGATGGGTATTGTTAGGCAATTAGGGGAAATACATATGTAAATAGGAGGTAAGGAGGAGCGAAATAGACTCTTAATGCCCTATTTGGTTACCTGCGATGTGACCACTTAGCCTTCCTTTTAGTACAAATGAACATACGGAGTTACTCAATCGCCAATCTGGCGCACTTTCGTACTTTCTCTGTAATGTTAGTTGCTCATACGGTGTTTACATGTGTAGTCGAAAAGCAATACGACCGTGTGAGTCATCAATTCCAGTAACTTACTTCTATGAAAGTCTCAGCAAACCTACATGGGTTTACCTATAGGTACGCGTTAAGTTTCCTAACTAGGGATGGTCTAATAACTATGATATCTTTCAAAAAGGCTTACTTTTTCATTTTAACCAATGTACACCACCATCACTTCTTCATTAAAGAGAGTAGAAACTAAATCAAAATTGGTACATTCAGCCAAACGATTGGAAACATTAGTTTAAAGTAAGAACTTTGAAACATAAAAGTAGATCAAAGATTTCCATTGGGGAAGGTGATACCCTTCCCATTTATGTCATTCTCGGAGTGGGAAGGTTATTGTCTAACATTGAATAATGTCATAACTGAATAGGGAACTAAGGCCTAAGTTAAATTAATAAAACGTTTAAAATTTGAAACCTTACTAGATCTCTTCTTTGTTAATGACAGTTAAACTCATTTAACAGAATTCAACAAATAGATGAAGGTGTATTTCCACCAATTCTATCAACACTCTAAGAATCGTCATTTCTTGCAACCATGAAGTTATCTGCACTGAAATGTCTCTTCTAGTTTTTCACACTATCATTTACTAAGTTTAAACACTTAAGATATTTGCTACAGAGAGAAATGTATTTCAAGAAAAACACTAACATGAACAAATATTTTTCATGAGAAGTTGATGACCGTTGATGACCACTAAAGCCTTTCCCGGAAAAGTGACGTCCTGGGAAAATCCAACGAAAAGCAAACAATACGGAGTAGTGGCTGCAGTGGTTTTGAAGTTTAAATTAAGAAAAATGTAAAATTGAAACCCAAACGAGATCACGTTTCACTAAAGCTTAGGTTGTCTCTGTCATGTTTGTCAATGACAAGTCTTAAAATTTAACCTAATTTTGTTTTTGACAAATTTTTAGTGGGGACCATGTAACGAAAAGAATCATCAGTATGCTAACGGCGATCATAAGTGGACGAGTATTTTAAAAATTAGAAAAATGTCTTGCCCATTTTCCAGAAATGGTAATTTCTATGGTTTAAAGGCTCATTTATTCGAATTACACATTTTAAGTCATTCAAACCAGAATTCAAAAATGCATTGAGGTTTCGATGATACATAAAAATGTTACGTTTCAAGCAGTGCCACCATGCACCATTATCTTCTCATTCAAATGTTATACCAGCATGTTCAGAACATAATTTTGTCATCTCAGATGACCTTTTCACCTCCATAAAAGCCATACATAGATAGACAGACCAAACATACAGACAGATGACTGGGCAGACAGCTATCTTGAAAGATCATATTTAAATACGTTTCCAGACTTTGACCCCTGGACACCCCAGATGACCTTTCATATCTACCAAAAACAATGGGGACCATCTTCTGACCATAACCCATCCACACACCCAAATATGAAATCTATTCAAGTTTCCTATCCTGGAATATCACATTTACAGGATTCTCAGACTTTGACCAGGGGTGACCCAAGATGACCTTTGACCCCACCAAAAACAATATAGATACCATTCCCTGACCACAACGCATCCACATACCAAATATGAAATCTATCCAAGCTTCCTATCTTGAGATATCAGGTGAACAAGATTTTCAGACTTTGACCCCCGGTAACCCCAGATGATCTTTGACCTTTGCCAAAAAACAATAGGGACCATCCTTTGATCATAACGCATCCACATACCCAAATATGAAATCTATCCAAGCTTCCTATCTTGAGATATCGCGTTAACAATGTTTTCAGACTTTGATCCATGGTGACCCCAGATGACCTTTGACCTCCACCAAAAAACAACCGGTACCATGTTCTGGCTAAAACGCATCCACATACCAAATATAAAATCTATCAAAGCTACCAAGATACCCTGTTAAGTAGTTTTCAGAATTTGACTCCGGGTGACCCCAGATGACCTTTGACCTTCACCAAAAACAGTAGGAACCGTCTTCTGACTATTGCGCATCCACATACCAAATATGAAATCTATACAAGCTTCCTATCTTGAGATATCGCGTTAACAATGTTTTCAGACTTTGACCCATTGTTACCCCAGATGACCTTTAACCTCTACCCCAAAACAACCGGGACCATCTTCTGACTATAACGCATGAACATACCCAAATATGAAATCTATCCAAGCTTCCTATCTTGAGATATGGTGTTAACGAGATTCTCAGACTTTGGTGACACCAAATGACTTTTGACCTTTACCAAAAACAACAGGGACCATCTTCTGACTATAAAGCATCCACATACCAAATAAGAAATCTATCCAAACTTCCTATCTTGAGATACCCTGTTGAGAAGTTTTTCAGACTTTGACCCCGGATGACCAGAGATGACCTTTGACCTTCACCAAAAAACAACAGGGACCGTATTCTGACTATAGCGCATCCACATACCCAAATATGAAATCTATCCAAGCTTCCTATCTTGAGATATGGTGTTAACGAGATTTTCAGGTTTTGACCCCCGGTGACCCCAGATGACCTTTGACCTTCACCAAAAAGAACAGGGACCGTATTCTGACTATAGCGCATCCACATACCCAAATATGAAATCTATCCAAGCTTCCTATCTTGAGATATGGTGTTAACGAGATTTTCAGACTTTGACCCCCGGTGACCCCAGATGACCTTGGACCTTCACCAAAAACAATAGAGACCATTTTCCGACTGTTGCGCATCCACATAGCAAATATGAAATCTACCCACGTTTCCTTCCTTGAGATAATCTGTGAACAAGGTTTTCAGGGTTTGACCCCTGTGACCTCAAATGATCTTTGACCTCTACCAAAATCGTCAGGATTCTTCCATACACTATAATGCATTAACATATCAAGTTTGAAATTAACCGAAGTTTCCTATCTTAAAATATCGTGTAAACAGGTTTTTCAGAATCTGACCCCCTGTGACCCGATTTTGATATGGGACCAAGTTTGAAAAACTTTCAGCCATTTCTATCTTCAGATACTGTGTTAATGAGTTGAATGTAAAGTGTTTCGAGTCGATTGACATCTGTGACCCCAAATGACCTTTAAACTCGACGAAAACTGATACCGTTCTTTCTCTTGAAAGGGAACACCTATGTACCAACTTTGAATATTTTCAAACATTCCTACCTTGACATATCGTGCAATCGTTTAAAAGAGTGAAATGTAAAGTGTTTCAAGTCCTTTGACCCCTGTGACCCCAGATGACCTTTGAACTCCACCAAAAACAATAGGGTTCTTCCTCTTCATGTGGGGTAAATAAGAGCCAAGTTTGAAAACTCTGTGACATTCCTATCTTGAGATATCGTGTAAACAAGCAGGTGTCACAAACACATACACACACACACGCACACTCACACATACACACGCACGTCATCATGATTGCATTGGTTTCTCTAATCATCCAAACCAATAAGTACCATTTCATTACTAACCTTGCTTGCATACGAGTCAACGTTTCTAGCAGTGGTACATCGACTAATCCAGGATTTCGGACTAAGGGCTTAAAATTTTAGGGACTGTATGGGTGAAACCCAAATTTGGCGTGAAGCGCAAAAGATGTTGGGTTAAAAGTCTCGGTTATAGCTGGAAATGACATTTACAGGCCTATTGTTGCATTTAAATACTATTAATTAACATTAAAAGATACTGAAGTGGAGGTTGTCCATCGACTTCCCTCTACTTAATACAAGCCTGACTTAATGGCTGCGCAAACATCTTTTGCAGAGGTGTAAAACCAAGAAAATGTTGTGTCCTATCCTAGTTAAAAAAAAACACAGAAAGTCAAAGTTTGGGTTTCTTGTAAGGAAATTTGAAAAAGTGTGGATATTACTGAAGAATCAATTTCCCCCAGCTGTTAGCAAAATCCGAGAATTTAAGGTTACTGTAGATCATTGTTACTACATGATGTTATAATGATGGCCCTGTTCCCGAAACTTTGTTTCCTCTGTAAGCAAAATTTTAAAAACTCCGGAATTTATAGTAACGAATATTTAAAACATGATGAAAGAAAATGTGGGAAAACTGCATTGTGGTGTCACTTGATAATTTTTCAGAGCAAGGAAAAGTTCATAAAATGTTAATGCCGTTTTAGACAAATATTTAAAAATCAAGAGCTTACATTGGAAAAAAATGAAATTGAGAGAACAAGAATTGGGTAATTTGCGCCGTCGACACAGGTATCACTTGAGTATCTGATGTCACAAATTCCCATTTTTTTATATATATCCAGAGCCAGCTCCTATGCAAAGTTCGTGTTACACAGCCCACAAAATGAGAACGTTTTTATTTCTGGCTACAGCTAATGACTGACCAGGAAGCCAATATGTGAACTAGTACATGCGTTATACTAAGATATGAAACTGGCGACAATTTCTAGGGATGGGTCGAATCCCTTAAACCCACCTCTCCCATTTTTGTCATTCCCGGAATGGGAAGGTAAGTTCCAAACACTTAATAACATTATAATTGATACGAGAACGTCAGTTTAATTAAGAAAACGCTTTAAATTTAGAACCTTACCAGATGTCTTCATTGTGAACGACAGTTTAACTGAATTTTGTTTTTCAGACGCTTATACCACAACAACATTCAACAAATAGATCAAGGCGCTTTTCCACCAAATCTATCAAAACTGTAAGAATCTTCATTTCTGTCAACATTTCATGAAGTTACCTGCACTAAAATATCTCTTCTAGTTTTCCACACTAACTTTTAACACAGTTTTAACACTGTAAAATGTTTGCTGAAAGAAACTTTATTTCAAGTAAGTCACCAACGTTAACATACTGTGCGCTTTTCCTGATCAGGAGATTGCCGTACCACTAATTTCATTCCTAGAACGGGGCGTCTCGGGAAGATCCATCGTAGAGCCAACCGCACGGAGTATCCCTGCAGGGCTTTTTTATTTTTAATAAAGAACAATGTTCAATAAAAATGCCAATGAGAGTTTACATTCAACAAATTGACGAAAATATCCTTCTACAAAATAGAGTCCTTTTTATGAAATTTAAGTGGGGACTGTGGAACAAAGGGATCATCTATGCTGACCGCGGTCATAAGAAGACGAGATTTTATAGAAATAAAAACGCCCTACCCATTTGCCACAAAAAATAATCTCTATGGTTTAAAAGTTCATTTATTCTATTTTGGATTCTATTTTTGGATTTTGGATTAAGGGCTTAAAGTCTACCTCAAGTCAAAAAATTCAAAAATACGTATTAAACAGCAGGAAAAATGAATTCTAACACTCCAACTCCTATCTTCGTAGCACATTCCCGAGCTGAGATATATATAATGTTGAAGTTTATTCACTCAAAACAAATTTGTCCATTGTGCAATAATTTGTGACTTTCGTGTTGTACCACTCACATATCCTGCTTTGTTTTCCTTTAAAATTAAAAATGTTTTTTATGAGCTTGAACACTTCCTGTTTGCTTGCAAGGCATGTTGAACAGAAAGGGATCAATTAATTATGTCGCCCCATTAGAGTAAAAGCGATATTACACCTTCGTACAAGGTGCAGTAACTTCCAGAAAAAAAAAAAGAAATACTAAAATTGTAATTTGGGTGGTACAATAATGACATCACAAATTATTGCGCAATATACCATTTCCAGTTGTATGAATAAACTTCAACATTTTATATCTCAGCTCACGAATGTCCTATAGAGATGGGAGTTGGACCGTTAGAATTCATTTTTAATACTCTTTAATACATTTTTTTAATCTTTTGACTTAAGGTACACTTTAAAATTGTAGGGACTATCTGAGTGCAACCATAATTTGATACGAAGCGTGAAAGACGTTTGGCTAAAAATAGCTCACTAATCGCTGGGAAATTACACTTACAGGCATATTTACTGTATACGAATATAGGAATGAACATTAAAAGATACTGAAGGGGAGGTTACTCATCGATGTCTGGCTACTCAATTCACTCCTGATTTAATGGCTGTGCAAACATCTATTGCAGAAGTGTGAAACCATGTTGTGTCCCATCCCAGTAAAAAAAACACAAATGTCAAAGTTTGGGTTTGTTGTAAGGAAATTAATTTTTTTTTTGGGATATTTCTAAAGAATCTATCCTCCCAGCTGTTAGCAAAATCCGAGAATGTAAGGTGACTGCAGACCGTTGTTGATTCATGATGTTATATTAGCCCTGTTCCCGAAACTTTGTTTCTTCTTTCAGAAAAATATTTTTGACTCCAGAATTTATAGTGACGGAAATTTGGAACAGGATGAAAGAAAAAATATGGGAAACCGCACTGTGCTGTCACTTGATAATTTTTCAGAGCCTGTAAAAGTTAATGAAATTTTGTTGCCGTTTTAGACAAATATTTGAAAATCAAAAGCTTCCCCTACGTATGGTCTGTCAACATTTCATGAAGTTACCTGCACTGAAATATCTCTTCTTGTTTTCCACACTGTCATTTAACACAGTTTTAACCCTTTGAAATGTATGCTGAAAGTAAGTAAGTAAGTAAGTAAGTAAGTAAGTAATTCACCAAGGTGAACATACGTTTGTCATGAACATGAGAATGCCGTTCCACTAGAGTCATTCCTGGAACAGAGGAGTCTCGGGAAAATTCAAAGTGGAACCAACAGTACGGAGTACCTCTGTAGGTTTTTTTTTTTTTTTAAATTTAATAAAGAAAAATGTTATGTGTTTCACTAAAGACTACCGTCAGTGACACGAATGTCAGTTGCAAGGCTTAAAATTTTACTCAATTTTGTTTTTCAACGATTTATCATAAAACAACATTAAAATTGACGAAGATAGCCTCCTACCAAACAGGGTCCTTTTCAAGAAATTTTAGTGGGGATCATGAAACAAAAGGGATCATCTATGCTGACGGCGATCATAAGTCGTCGAGTATTTTATAGAAAGAAAAACGCCATACCCATTTCCCTACACATTTTTAGTCATTAAAAGAATTAGTTTTTCATAACTAAACTTACAACCTTGCTTGCATACAACGAGTCAACGTGCAGTGGTGTATCGACTTACCCAGGATTTCAGACTAAGGGCTTACTTTTGTAGGACTATCTGAGTGCAACCAAAATTTGGCACAAGACGCAAAAAAAAGTTCGGACACAAATGCCTCACTAATCGCAGGGAAATGACACTTAACAGACCGAATGACTGAATATAAGTAGAGAAATGATCATTAAAAAGATACTCAAGGGGGTTGCCTACCTGTTTCTTCGTAATACCCGCCTGATTTAATGGCTGTCCAAAATTCTGATGCAGAACATTGTATATAAGCATACCAGACAAAAGAATGAACAGTTACTTCGTGTTTGATTAAACAGGCTGAGGTGTTACGCCAAGCCAAAGCCGGGCCCCATCCAAGTAAATTAACCCACCAAGGTGCAAGTCTGGCTTTCTTGTAAAAATTGAAACATTTTAGATATTTCTGAAGAATCTACCCTCTCAGGTATTAGCAAAATCCAAGAATGCAAGGTGACTGCAGATCATTGCTGCTACATGATGTTAAAATGATAGCCTGTTACATGATGTTAAAATGATAGCCCTGTTCGCGAAACTTTGTTTCCTCTTCAAGCAAAATATTAAAACTCGGGAATTCATAGTGAAGATAACTTGAAATTTGATGAAAGATCTAGCTTCATAAGGGAATGTTAAATGAATATGTGTTCAGTGTACACGCTTAACTGTGTAAATCACTATGAAAATATGGTACATTTTCCTACAAACTGAGCCCCTCTACCTAAACACAAAATAAATTAACACATTTCACTCATGATTGATTTCCTTGCCTAGTTCCCTTTAAACTTGTTTCAGTCTAATTTTCATGTAGTGAGAAAAAGTCTCGTCAATTTCCAGTTAAAAAAGGAGGTGGGTTTTTTTACTTTCCTATTGGACACAAAGATTTTAGGGTGTTTTCGGTTGATAGTAGCAAACAAAACTTGCCATAATTCTTGCCCATGTCATTGGTCCAATAATTTCAAGTGATGTAAAAATTTACACACCTTTTCCTAAAACATTTTTAAGATTCAGTTTGATTGGACAGAGAAAACCCTTGAATTTTTGACAACGAATTGGAAAAAAAAACCAAAAAAAATCTTTCAATTAGAATACGTACGAGTTCAAGGACCGATTCCGCGAAAAATCCTGCTGTGCGTGATTTAGAGGTAAACTGTCCTATACGCCTATGGAAAAAAAAGGGATACATGGAGGTGTAATAGTCAAGAAAATAATTGCTAATAATTATGGTATTGCTTTTTCACGGCAACAACTTTTAGAACATCAACTAGTTCAACTCAAATTCGTGTCAGGTTGGGACAGAGAATTCTCTGCCAAAGTATGTAATAATTCCCTTAGAGATCTGAGCGAGCAGAAACTTTTGAAAATCGCGACCCTCAGAGAGCCGTGAATGACATTTCCCATGCTTGTTAAGTAGACTCTAAGCAGTCTTGACTTTGTATTTTCGTTTGCAATAAAATGTTCACTTCAATAAGAAATGATCTACAGCAAAACGTTCCGATAAATTACTAGACAAAATATGCCACTACAAAATTTACGGCCAAAACTTTTTGTTCTTTATACATCAGGGTACCTTCCCAACTGAACTGCCCTTTGTAACCTGGAAGTTAAAAACATCCCAAAATTATTTTGGGTAACTATAGAAGGGAGAATTGTCTACCATATAGGGCTAAATATGCCCAAAATATGAAATGAGGTTAAGGAATTGTTGTTTTGTTTAAGCTGCCAGAATGTGTAACCAATTATCATAATTATGTTTTGGATTTTACCGTGACTGTGATCCTTTTTTATTTGTAAAGCAAAATTCTGAAAGAAATATTCCCCCTTAGTGTTAGTTATCTTTCAATGAAACTTGGTGTCATATAAGCTACCTTTAAGTCTAAATTATGTTAAATGTTTTTCGTATTTGAAAGAAGTAAAAAAGGCATCTGTGAGATCGAATGGTCCAAAGACAGTTTATGTTTACATTTACATACTATACTACAGTTAAGCCATTTTTCTAAAGAGGCATAGCTTGAATGAGTTTGGGAAAATTTGAAATCGACGGGTGACATTCTCCCTACAAAAGCGTCAGGGGTGGCTCCAGCGGGGGGGCGGGAGACCATGGCCTCCCGTCGGGGAACACTGCCCCCTCCCGTCGGGGAAGGTCGGCGGCTTCGTCGGGGAGGCCTAAAAATGAAAAAAAAAAAATAATAAAAAATCCTATAAGGACTGAGGTTACTGGATGGGCGATCTAGAACATATTGTTTTGAAATGCTATTTTAATACATATCGGAATCGATTTTAAATCACCTCTTAACTCTCTTATTACGCATTCTATGTACCTTGTCCTATCTCTTCCCCCGTCGGGGAAGGACGGCAATTTTTCGGGGAGGCCAAAACATGAAAAACGTAAAGGACTGAAGTTACTGGATGGATGACCATGATTCTTTTCTTTTTGAACTATTTTTTTCTTTTGTAACGCTATTTTAATGCATATCTGAATCGGTTTTAATCACTTCTTACTAGCTCTTCTATCCCTCATCCCATCTTCAATCCTTGTGCGCAAGGCCATGCCTCCGTCGGGGACGGGCTACCCACCCCCTGTTGTTGAGAAAATCCAATATCGTCGGGGAGCCTTCATCTACAGACCTACTATAAAAGATGTGGGTCTGTCGTCACTCGGACGACCTTCTTGATCTTGCTTACTATTCTTCAAAAAAAAACTCACCATTCCGAATTCTCCTTACAAAAACGGACTAGGGATTGTTCATGTGCGTGCAGTCCCCAATGGTCTGCCATCTGGCCTGCCTGGACAGCCGAATTCTCACAAAGGTAGCCTAATGAATATCGCCCATGCCGTTTTCAGCTACACATAATGATATACAGTGGTGTGAGAAAGTCTCCCCATAAGTCTGACTGAAAATTTATTTGAAGGCACCTTGTAAGGTGCCATATTTTCAAATACATTGGGAGCAAAACCATTTATAGTCTTGAGTTCGGGCAGTCACGTTAAAAATTTCATCTATTTAGTGGAACTTGCAACTGAATTCAACGAAGATTCTTAATACAGTCAAAAACATTTTAGTATGTTTTCAATTCCGTTGAATAGCCCCCCCCCCCCCCCCCCCCCGAAAAGAGACAAGACCATTACATGTAATTGTAGCAGTACCCTTTATATGGTACTTTTCTGATCATTACCGAGTTGGGGTTTTTTCTATTGATATTTTAAAGGAAAGCTCAAAATAACAACTGCTTCATTTCTAGTTACAAGTCTGAGAAATGCCATTCCGGCTATCTTAGGGGTTAGATTTCTTAACAATTTCCTGTACGCTCCGTGCTAACTGATGGTGGCGCTCCGCATAGATTCGAACAGATATCTGAACAGAACAATGCGTTTTTGTAAATTATTCTTCGTTTGGGCAGTATTATGAAGTGAAAAGAATTTTACTGCGAAAGAAATCTGAGAGTAAGGACTTCTTTAATTCTAGTTGCGAGCCCAGGAAATGACATTTCCTGCTGACCTGGGGTTCTCCATTTTTCAAAAAATTCTGTGCGCTCGACTTAGATAATCTTTCGGGCAGGATTACATTTTTCGGACAAAAAGAACAATTCTGCCCCCTCTCAAACTCAACTGACACGCTCCCGTACGCCTATGACAATAAATAAAATATAAAACTTCACATAGGCCTATATGCGAAGCCAAATTTTTTCCTTGTGAGAATGCTCCAATATGGCACGAGGGCCTAAATCTGCATGATGATATTCAGTAACCTCAACAAAACTACAGGTTACACCCTACTTGATTTTCCTTATGAAAACGTCAGATTCCTCCATAAAAACTCAAAACTGTCATAAAATTCCTATTTTGCTCCAATATTAACTTAAGATTGTTTAAAATGGCAAAATTTTCCAATTTCGATAGATACTCCGTACAATAAATATCCAAAGCCAACTTTGTTAATCACCCGGCATACTGCCTAATTTTGCTCCTGAAAGGCATATCACTTAATAAAAGAACCCAAATTTTTCATTATAACCTTAACAAAAAATCAAATTTTCTTTCATTAAAATCCAAAAATTTTCCATCATGATAAGCTCTTAATTTTGAAAGATTCGTTCAAAAAAGAGAAAAACTTTCCATGCAAACTTCTAGTCTCGTCTCAAAGCCTTAATCAGTTAGAAAGTAGGTCTTGTACGGTTCAATGCGTAACCCCAAAGCAATTTCAGCTGTCACCCATATAACGTTTTTGATTTTTCCCTAATGAAGGACAGATTCTTCAATAAAAACTCAAATTTTTTATAGTACCAATAAAAGCCAAATTTCTTTCATAAGTTTTCATTTTTACTTCAAATAAACTCCAGATTTTTAAGTATTTGTTAAAAAGAAAGCCCAAAATTCCGGCGCGCTCCGCGCCTCAAATTCTGCAAAGTCACGTTCAACCGGGACATAACATCGCCTTCTTCGGGCAAATCCTGGCGCCACCCCTGAAAAGTGTGAAGTAAAAAACGAAGTACTTGTGAGCAAAGCCGGCCTAATTCTGCACTAAATCAGTTGTAAAACCAATTTGAAAAATCTGAATGCGATTGACTGATTTAGACGGCTATTATTAATAAAACAATAGGGCCGAGGACTTCAATTTCGTTGCCCCATCTCGCCCAACCCTACCAGGAGAGTGCATCGATGAAGTTTCAAGAGAGGGGGGGATGCAATGATTGATAGATCGCTGTCCTGATGAAAGGATCAGAGGAGGGGACACCCTTCTCTTTGGAAAATATTTGCTCTTGGTAAAGGGATGAAAAGTTTAACATTTATTCTGGGTCGAAATGCCATCTTACCCTATCTCATAGAGAGGTGAAGCTCGAATGCCTTCGAGGAAAAATTGAAAACGATGGGTGGCATGCGCACTCACTCACCTCACAATGATGAAACAGAAACGTGGAGTGTAAAATGAAGAAATTGTAAACAAAGCCAGACGAACTCTGCTCTAAAAAGTTGTAAAACCCACTAATTTGAAAGATCTGCATGCAATCATTGACTGATTGAAACGGGTATTAAGATAAAATAACATAATTGTCTGAGACTCAGTGCGAAAAGTGCACTAATATTTTGGTAATTTGGAAAACATTTTTGACAGAAACAATACGAAACTGTTATATTTGTTCAAGAGACAGCAGAGAGGATGAAGACGAACCTTTATTTTTCGGATGAGTGTCTCAGCAACAGCTCATCTGTGTAATTTATTGTATTAATTGTCAAAAGACTGTGCAAATTATTAAGAATGGCCTACAGACTTGCCGCAATTTTTACTAGAAATCATTTATTT
Source organism: Holothuria scabra (assembly GCA_037179385.1). Classification (NCBI taxonomy): domain Eukaryota; kingdom Metazoa; phylum Echinodermata; class Holothuroidea; order Aspidochirotida; family Holothuriidae; genus Holothuria; species Holothuria scabra. Next base: position 33,222,431 of record CM074190.1, read on the forward strand.
AATGACAAACGTTGTACGCGGACCTTGCGTCAAGACATCTTCAATTTCTTTATGATGGTTTTGCCAATTTCAATATGAATCTGTTGACTGGTCATCCAGTGAAGCTTTCAGTTTTTATTAATTATTACTTTACAAAAGGAGGGAAAGTCAAGAGTTCTCTTGCTGTGCGATCTGAGCTCCATAATGATATCCTTCAGCCTGAGCGGAACCATCAACCTTATCGGACTAATCGCATAAGTAGATATGTTTGAGATGCTATTGATAATTAATACATCAATGATGCCGAGCCTCGAGGAGCGCGCAAAAAGTTGTACAGGATGTGAGGAATCCGTGAAAATGCACCCGGCCCATAAGCTCCCAAACCACCGACCGCCAAGAAGACTGCGTCTAATTTTGCTGGCACAAACTACGGATATGAAACACTCAATGCAACTAGAACAACTGTACTTGCTGGCAAATACGTTTCATTGTAGTGCTCAGAGTAAGAGATGTATTATTATTGTGGACACTCGACTGCGTCTGTCTGACAAGGTCAAGTTGTTACAAGTGAATTTGAAAACAAAAGGAGTTTGAGGAAAGTGAAGTGTGAGGTCTTTTCACTTTCTTTTATCTAGAAATTCTGAACTTGCAGGCAAGTACCTCAAAGCCATTGAAAAGTAATGGAATTTTGCTGGCCAACACTCAGTTTGTACTCATAACAAAATGCACACAAGGCTCAAGCTAGGCTAAAGGAAATAATACATTTCATTGAATAACATTAGCAATACACACTAGGGCTGAATATGTTGTTGTTTTCAATTGGGCCAATGAGGCTGTTTAAAGTTTCTGATGCACACTCATAGCTGAAATCAGATGTTTAAGTTTCACTGCTGTTGTTTAGTCGAAGAACCAAGAAATACATGAATGCAGACTTCTAGCTTCATGTAGAAGAGAAGCAGTGGGAAATATAGCCGTAGTACACAATGTACATGCAAAGGACTCTGCACCATCTGCCAACTCCCTAAAGCCCCAGGTTTTAACTGTATGCTTTCTTGACTTATACTGATAGGTTAGACTGCCACTCCACACCCAAATGACTGCATTCGAGTCCATACAAGTGTTACCAGTGCACTCATTGGTAGGGTCTGTCCACTTTGTGGTGAAGGCTACACCCAGCAGGCGAAGTTGAAAGGGACAGGGTGCGGAAGAAAGAGGCAGGGTGCATGAGTACCTTCACATGAAGGCATTGTGAGACTGAAGAGGGGGGGGGGGTTGTGCTGCCGCTGAGAAACAATGAAGATAGTGGTCTGATATTTGCATCCTTACACCTGCCAAGAATGATATCTTAGCACAATCTCAGGCAAAAGCAGTAAGTACGCAAATGTCATCTGGCAGTACATGGAAATCCAATCTCCCGGCCCCCTAAACTTGACAGACTGGTAATATGTCAGATTAAATTGTTCAATCTGCAATCATACTGTAGCTGAACTTGGATGTTCACTGCTGTTGTTCAGTCCATGAACCAAAAATATGCATCCTTATGCTTGCCAAGAATGATATCTTATTGCACATTCTTAAGCAAATGTATTGACAAATGTCATCTGGTGGTCCATGGAAATCTCTCATTCTCTGGAACTGGACAGATTGGTGGCGATATATGAGAGGAAAAAGGTTGTGATATACTCTTACTTGCTGAAAGAAACACAGTCCAAAATTTCCAAAATATTTAATTACAGTTAGTATGTAGTTGACAATGACCAATGACATGATGAACTTTTCCTGAATATTCTTTAATAACGTTTAAGTTATTGTGATCACTAATCACGAAGAGAAATCAATGGTTAAAAAGAAGCTATTGAACACACTGCAACAATTACACACTGAACAAATCGGACTACCCATGCTGGAAGTAAAACTGGTGTAGTCTCATTTTGCTGCTGTTGGTAGTGTCATTTTGCATTCAGTGAGAGTTTGACATAACAATATTAACTGAGAGTTTGCCAACACCGTATTAATGAGTTTTGTGGAGTAACATTAGTCTATATTGTACCATTATACACCGAGAAACAGAGAAAGGGTTTCTCAACTGGTTTTCAATACGGTGGCCATGCCTTGACGCCATACAACATTTTTTGGCATCTAAAACGCCCTCATGGACGGAAAATGTCCTTCCTGGTGTTCTGTTAGGATGAGGAAATTAGGAAACATGCAAAAATGATACCATCCAGTTGTTGGAAATGTTAACATAAGAATTTCAGAAAAGGGAATATTCAACATTCAACTCCCAGACAATTGCTCCAAACACTGCATCTATTCTGAATATCAGGAAATTATGACATGGCACTACACTGACAAGAGAGGTGGTGTATAAGGCCCCAATAGGCCTACTGCATAACCTACTGATTGTGCTATCGGCCATGGAAACTGTACGATAAAATGACTCTCGACTTCGCAGGCCCATCGAGTTCGCAACTGCATTAATATTTCATATAAAATCTTGATAAGATAGAGCTCTAAGGTGCCAGGCGCATTCAACGTTATACACAGATATAGAATTTTGGCTAGCCTAAATGGGAGAATAGTAAAAGTTACTTCTTTCATCTGTGCAAAACAATTCTGAGGTCTTCTTCTCGTAAGGCCTCAGCAACACGAACACACGGAATTCAGTCAGGCGTATATGCTTCACTTGTACTATATTGTGCAAGTTTCACCCTCTGTTCACAGTAACAGTAACGACAGTTAGGCCTTAGCCCTCGAACAGGGCTGTGTGTTCGTGACATGGTCTAGGCTTATTCCTCTCAAGGCAGAGCCCTCCGCGGATAACGTTGGCAAACTTGGTTACTAGCCATGGCGCCCGCGGAACGTCATCTCTTGAGTCCCCAAATAGCAAAATTTTCCCACCAAATTTCACACACAGATGATCTGTGACACCGCATTTACCTTTCGGCAAAAGATGCTCACAAAGTTTTAGCAAAGAATGGCCGAATTTTCACTACCAGTTTTGACCGTAACAGTTAGTCAATGGGTCATGTTTTCGAGTTCTCGACAGTTGCTGTCAGTACAGAGGTGACATGTCACGAGGGCGAAACGGGATACTTTACCTGCGTAGCTGTCTTTATATTACTATTTTTTCATTCGGTAACAATAAGAAGTGGACGTTATTCGAAATGCCGCGTAGACTATAAGCTTCTTTCACTTAGCAACAGCATTCCAAGCCAATCATACACCAAAAGAAAATGGCCGGTACTCGTGCAGACGACAACACGACGCAACGCAAGAGTTTTCTTTATATCTTGTTCCAAATGATCCCTGTTTGCCGTTATTTGGGTGAGATCTCCACAATAACGAAGTTTTCGTTCATGGTGTGATGCCTAAACTTGTGAAAGTATCAAGCCAGGTCAGTTATTACCATAGAGTAGGATAATAGGAACTAGAGGGCGGACTCCCCAAAACGGCTGTGATCGTATGGGCACTCAGTACTCATATTCTATCTGGGCAACAGACCGATCGCTTACATAGAGATTCATGAAAATCACATGAACATGAACGTCCAAAAATTTGATTTCTAAAATCATCTACTTCTATCAGAAAAAGAGGAGGATGTAGTATCTCTCATAAATTGTAAGTTCCTTGTGGTGGTTTCGTATTTTATTCTTGTTCAAGTTGAAAAAGACGCATTTTTCTTCACTTAGTGCGAACACGTTCCTGTAACACAGTTAGTATGAAATAGGCCTATATAAGCAGTATACAGTATATATTACGCCTAACGTTACTGGATAGTTTCTGAATCTAAACAATCCACTCTCCTTCTGTAAACTTTATGCATGAAGCCTTTTCACGATGCAATGAGATGTTATATAAACACGAAGTCTTTTTACACTGGTGGGGCTAGGAATTTAGGTCAGGTTGGGCAAAAATGGCCTTATACAGGGTGTGTTATTAAAGCAGGCTGTAAACTTGAAACAGTAGGGCTTTAGTTAAAACCCAGCTAACAACAAAACGTTTCCTGAACGTTCTTCAAACGTAACCACTTTCGTTTCGCAAACGTCTAGAACTACGTTTTAAAGACGTGTTTTTGTGGACTTTTCATACGTTTTCAAAACGTTTTTTAGAGACGTTCTCAAAACGTTATTCAGACGTAGAAAACGTTTATAAAACCTTTGCTGGTCCGTACGGAAAACGTCTGGGACGTAAGTAAAAGGTACAGGACGTTCAGGAAACGTTTTAGGGACGTACAAAAATCACACAGGACATCCAGAGAACGTACTAGAGACGTACATAAAGCGTCTCTGACGTCTTGAAAACGCTTTATAGGGCTGTAGGGAAAGTGTCTTCTATCTTCAGAAAAAATTTAGGGAAGTACGAAAATTATACAGGAAGTCAAAAGAACGTTTCAGAGGCGAATAAAATGTATCGAATCTAGGAAAAAATGTCAGGGAAACTTCGATGATGTCAAAATATCTCAGGTGCTTACGGATATAAATTAACGTACCTAAACCAAAATAAATGAAAGGTGAATATTGCTTATGTATTCCTCAACCTCTCCATGAGATAGACCATTGTGAAGTTGGGCTGTTTTATGGTCATCTGATTAGGACCATAAGTACTAACAAATGAAATTTGCTGGGAGAGGAAGGGAAATTTCACTTAACTTTAAAGACAAACATAAGGCTAATGAAAGAAAAAAAAGGTATAAATGGTTTTTCATTTTCTTGACCTACTGTATGTAACTGTAATCATACTATCTTTAATAAAGTAATCACAAAAAGACTATTCTTAACTTCTTAGTGCTGGCAAGGAAGTATGTCAAAGGATCATACAGCTCTAAATCTGCACATATACACACTGAAAGCATCATTGATGTGATTAATGTTTGCACAAGGTACCACTAAATGATATATGGTACAGTTGAATTTTACATCCAGTATACACATACTGTACATCACTCTGCATGACAGCGAAATAGAGCCTGGGCGACAACAAAGAAAACCAAGCTAATAACAGTTAATGCTTATAGAGCAATAAAATTCCTATCGAAGCTGAAATTTGAGAAATCTAAATTGCATAATACTTAATTTGTAGAAATGGTCTTTTCGTGCTACAGTTAGACCTACTTTTGTACGTATAAATTATTACTGTAAACAGAATGGTTTAGAGGAATTTCAAAAATGAAAGCAATATAGATATTATATAAAGCATCGCAGACAAAAACTACAAATTTTAAGCCTGAGGCTGTTAACTGCTGAGCACAGATCAGCAGCGATTTTTAATACAAAAGTATTACAGCTTAGTTTTGCAACTGGATGCAACAGGAAAGCCAATGAAAAGGCAGTAATGTAAGCATTAGAAACTTTGGGATGAAAAACATTAAGTAAACTTCATAGATGTGCATGGTTTGTAGTAAACATCGCTTGGAAAATCTTGAGAAAAAATCTGAGAAAAACTTGAACCATACTCATGTATAGTGAAATATAAGGTGGTATACAACAGGAACCAAAATATCATTTGATACTTCAATATCAAAATGAAAGCGGGTGGTACTACAGTATACTCATAATGGCAGCATTATTTTAGTGGCAAGTTGAAATGTTGACAGTTTTTTCTTAGATCAATCATTTACACCACCAATTGAGTTTCAGTTAGAGCCAAATGGCTTTACTGGGAAGAACAGCTCAAATTAACATGCTTTGGAACTGATATCAAATCACACCAATGAAGTGAACGCTTAAAAACTGCTCCTCTTGAACAAAGACCTGCATGGTCAAATGTTATATACTGTAATTGGCAGGGAATTCATTGGGACATAAAAATCCTTGTTTAACAAAAGGTAAAAGTGAATTTTGTCAAGTTTGTTACTTTGTTTTTTACATAATACGCACAGATCACAGTTTATCGAACACATAAACTCGCAAAGATTTATATAACCCTTTACCGTCTTGCTCCGATCAAGGCATATTTTTGTGCCTCGGGACTGGGCGGAAAAGCGGACGTAGCCCACCCCGCATCGGCTCCTGTAGGGCATTGACCCTGTGACCTCAAAATATTGTCTCTCTCGTTGTTGTGGCCGAATTTTCGGGTAGCTACTCGCAGTTTCAAGCTCTGCGCGAAACAGTAAAGATGGGTGACAGCCGAGCTCTCCCCATGGGCCTGAAAGGACCCAAACAACGGTAAAGGGTTAAAACTCTGAAGCAAGACTGGTGTAAACAAAGAATCAAGGTTAACAACTTCTTACAGTATTGAATAGATTGGTAAAGATTCATTTACAACACTTTCAAGTAAGACTGGTGCAAACAAAAAATCAAGATTTACGACTTACAACGTTGAATAGATTGTTACAGATTCATTAATAACACTCTCAAGCAAGACTGGTGTACAAAAAGAATCATGATTTGCAACAACTTAAAAGTATTGAAGAGATGGCCAACTCACACACTTATATACAAATCACACCGAATAGAGATCAAACAATGTACTATTTTCCAAATAACGGTCAATTGAATTGACCCATAAGGAGCTTGCTAGGAAATCCCATCTATTCTTGAGATTTTGATGTATAAATACACCTGGCAAGTACCAACAATAATCTTAGCAATCATGATGTTATAATTTTAACAGAATGTTGGAGGTTTGAAAGACAGACAGTTGCCAAAGGCAATATCAAGGATGAAAAACCTTCATAAAAAATCGAAGGTCCTGAAACAATCTCTCAAAAAAGCATAATTCCGCAGTTCGGAAAAATTCCTCAGAACTTCAAGACTAAAGAAAAGTCCAGAGACATTAATTTTACATATGTTAAAGGGGAACGTGTCCTTAGCATTTCTGTGATATTTTTGTTTGTTTTACAAATTTGGTTCTCGAGATGATAGTAGTTGAATGTGGCAAGGTTTCTGCATACTGTGGGAACTTGAAGCAAGCAGACTTGGTTTCATGGTTTCACTTTGTTGGCCAATGCTTTTTTTTTATTTATAGTGTACTACCAATTCTATGTAACTTAATTCTGATATATTGTGCATAGAAATCCAATGCAAACATCATTTCTGTAAGTGGATTGGTTTTAGCAAGGTTATTAAGTGTTTATTCATATGAGATACATTGCTATCATTCTACAACAGTCCAGTACACAGTCACAGGAGTCAATGTAACTTGGCACTAGTACTGTATCCATGGTACCATCATGTAAACATACACACACAGTACAGCCACTTAATACGAACAACTAACTGTAGCACACAGCCATGAGGAAAGACAGTTCGATATTTTTTAACCAAAGACTTTTGGTTAAAATGAGAGTAGCATGCTGCCCATGATCAAGACTTCCATCTGCAATAGAATCGTCTTAGCAGACATAATAAGCCTACCGTTTTGTTTCTGGTTTGAACAACTTTGTGGTCAACTTTGCATTGCAAAGATTAAGAGTAATTTAGCAACACCTACTAAGTTTGGGCTCATTGAAAGGATTTTTTACTATCAGCGGCAGGGTCTGAGGGGGCAGCTGCCCCAGAGCGGCTACGCAGGCTAGACCTATGGTGACAATATTACCATTCCATCATAAATCAATTATCAGTAGCAACTGAAAAGTCTGTTGGTCTGATGATGCGTGTCAGATAAGACATGATACCATAGTCACTCGAAAATAATTTAGTTCAGAGTCCTGGTTCATAAATATCTGCAAAAACAACAATATAATTACATTACATGTATTTCTCAATTAAAGAAGTATAGACACAATATTTTTTATTACAGAAAATGACCTTAAATAAAGTACAATATGCACTGACATTTAGCTTGGTTCTTAAGGCGCATCTCTGGAAATGCAAAAGCAAATGTTCCAACAGGGAGGGTGCCTCCTCCCCTTGAAAATTTTCATGGAGTCTAGAAATAAATTGTGAGCGATTTTAAAAATGACAAAATTAGTAAGTTTCTTTACGGTGGTATAATGAGGTTTAATAATACTTCTTTTTATTCAGCAATGCTTTTTAAAAATTGTCTGAGAAGCATCCCATGTACAACCTGTGGTGTTTATTGATACCCCCTAGGGTTACTAGTAGTGTTTGCACGGGTAACCTGGGTACCCGCCCGCCATCGTATTACCCGGTTCCAAATCTACTACCCGAATCTTAAAAAAAAAATGCATGCAAAAGGATCATCCCATTTACGCCATTGCCCACGGTAATGGACTAAAATATTTTGCCAATTTGGTAAACATTCTCCGATACTGAGAATGAAGAGAGCCCCTAGAAATTATGTGTAAGTTTGATAGTTGTCTGTACTTCGTTTCTGAAGTTGAAATTTTTATCAGCGTGCGGCCCGATCGCGCTATCGTCACGTAGTGGGTTACTTTCTCACACATCACATGTATATCGCTTATAAACTTACTCGCAAGCAAGCTATCTGACGGCCGATTCAAAATCACATCGTACTGTTTCACGCAGACATAGCAAGACATAGTAGTGTATCACCCCCGCCCAGCTGGCAAAGACAGTGCCCGTAACGTTCACCATGCTAGGTAAACTGAGCCTTGCATGTATACACGATGTTATTATCAATACGGTATGCCACCTCGAGTATAATCCTCGAATATATCTTAATGGTTAAAGGTGTCAGTTTTACGCAAATCAACACTTTGCCGCTATCTGCAAAGTAAAACGACATCAATGTAATAACACCGTAAACATTCACAATTTTTTTTTTTTAAAAAATAGGCCAGTATATATTACGTTATTTTGCCCCAAAATGGCGCTCGAGCAGACTACGAAGTTTATGTGTGAAAGTTATGTTACCGTGCCTGGATGTCGACACGAGGCTAGCTACGTAAGAACGTACATACCCCATTAGCGATAATTCCAACGCACATTGCAAAGTAGTATGAGGGAAGTTCACAAACATGACGTCGTTTGTTTACAATCAGTAATTTTTGACGTGCAAGAGAATACCATAATACAGGGCTCTGATTAGCTGATATTTTTAAATCAGTGGTTTAAAAGGAGAAGCTTCGAGCTCTTACTATGCTGGCTTTTCGAGTAGGAAAGCGTCCCAAAATTCAATATCAAATTGATATAGGCCTTGGGAAGTATAATTTTCTTATTTGACTGTTTTCTGTTACGTTTTTTTTACTTGTCATTTTGATCTAAAACAAAACGAGACGATTAAACCTTCTAACAAATCAAATGTTTTTGAACTTGGGAACTGTGATCGCTATACCTATCCAATACAGATGTTAATGTTACCATGCATGTCTTATGGAGTATGCCTTACAAAATGCTCATATCTTTTAGTCACCGTATGTAACACCGGGTAACCCGGGTACCCGACGGGTATGGCGATCGGGTACCCGGGTCCTAATTTTTAGTACCCGTGCAAACACTAGTTACTAGTCTAGGGGGTACTAGTATCCCTGGTTGGGCACCAGGGCATTCAAGTGTACCTAAAAAGAATTTCAAAAATATATGTATTAAACAGCATGAAAAAATTCTAACAGTTCAACTCCTATCTTCATACAACAGGACATTCTTGAACCGAGATGTAAAATGTGGAAAGTAATTTGTAAACTTATAAAAGCAAATTAATGTAGTCCATTGCGCAATAATGTGCAACTTTCTTGTTGTACCACTCACATTACCTTCTTTGTTTCCCTTAAATATTAAAAAATGTTTTATGACCTTGAACATTTCCTGTTCGCTTGCACAGCATGTTGCACGGAGAGGGCTTACAGTAATTAATAATACTGTACATTAACCCATAGGAGTAAGAGTACCAGCACACCTTGTCATAAGGTGCAGTAACTTTCAGAAAAAACAAAAATACAAAAGACTGTAATTCGAGTAGTATAACAATTACTGTACTGTACATCACAAATTATTGCACAATGTGTCATTTTAATTTGAGGGAGAACATTTCATATCTCAGATAAGGAATATCCAAGAAAGATTGGAGTTGGACTGTTAACCTTCATATTTCATGCGATTTAATATAAATTTTCAATTTTTTTTTACTTGAGATACACTTTAAAAAAACTTTCCTTCAGTTCCTACATACAGTATAAAATTTTCTCAAGACACCAGACATAATCAATAAGGTAGAAACATTTTAGTGTTAATTCATATTGATCATCAGGATGTTTACCATTTCTTTACAATTTAGTCCAATTTCTGTTCCTAACACTTAACTAATTTATAATGTATTATGACACCATGGGACACCATGTGACCTCTGAGTACATTGTAAACACTTGCCAACAGATTCAAATCAGAGTTTGTAAAACAGGGAAATAAACAAAGCATTGTCTAGACTTGGCAAAGGAAAGGAAATTGGTTAGTAGGAACTTCACCTTTTGGCTTGATTTTACTAAATAAGCTGCTCTCAAATCCTCACTTTAATCTCAAAATGGAGTTTAGGAAATGAAGGAACTTACTCAAAATGATCTTGAAAATGGTGCTTGCCATCAGACCCCTCTTCTCTCTTCTACAGTTTAGTAGCACACAAATTCAAATGATCAATCGATCATACTGTAGGAAGTTGGTTCTAAGGTGATGTACCACCCTGAATGTTGTCACTCAGGGGGCTCCTAGTAAGAGACATAATATAAAAAAATATTTTGCAAAAGTGATTAAAAACATACCTACTGCACATTCATACATATGTTCTACACACATGCATAAACATACAGAATGACCGATAGCACTAATAGTCATGGCTATCACGACCTTCCTTATGTCAGTTCTGCCCCTCAAAAATATCCCATTGGAATAACACAGACCAATAGCAATTTTGCTTATTTTGGTGATTTCTTCTAAATCTAATGAGCCCTGAACATGCAAAGTCTAGAAAAGGATGAAGTTGTTCTCGTCATTCATGATACAGTAAAGACTGTACAGTAGGCCCCTAACTGTAAACAAGATATCAAAACCAAAAGAACACTAAATTGTGTTGTAAACTCTTAAGTATTACTGTAAACTCTATGCCTGGAAATTACAATGATGTTTGGTTTAATTTTTTCTAACAGAAAACATTGCTTTAAGGTTGATGCCTTCTGTAATACTATAAAACCTGCAGAATGCTATACAATACTGTAAGTTCAGTATCATGACATCATCCATTTGGAAATCACAATTTATCTACCTGTTTCACACTAACTGTAAGGTTCACTGCTATTGACAGCAACTAAAATTGTTTACACCAAAAGTGAAGATGGACTTGAAAAAGATAACATGCTTACAAGAGTCCTTCTGAGCTATTTGAAATTGTGTCTGGATTCAATGGCAACAGGGTCAAGCACAATGTCCTTTTCTAAGTACTTTATTGGTGGCTCATCCAAGGCATCATTATGGGATGCTTTCTAGTGAAGCAGCATGCAACATCCCAAGGATCACTTTTTGACATTCTTTGAGTTCCTTCAGTTTTATTATTATCTTTACCTCAAAGTTTCCTGTGGGATGAAAAAAAATGAACAATACTGTAATTCAGCATCCAAGGTATTTCTTTATTCAAATCTATAACTAAATTTTAGTAATTTACAGGGTACCAGAAAATAAATCGTCTTGACATAAAAAGTTCACAAATGCACCACCAGCCAACGGTGAAATTTACAGGCCTTAGTCTAATACTGTACTTTTATGAAAGAGCAAAACTCATGAAGACATTAAGAGACCATTAAACTTTTCCTTTGATTCTTGAAAAGAAATGCCAGAGGTCCGTCCCAGGACGCTTGCTTTTGAGTGTCTATTGTATTTACAACACTGTGACACTACCTATGTCAACCTTACTGTATGTACAGTACTGTACAATGGCTTTATAAACATAAAGTCAAGAAATATAAAAAGACCAACACAAGGCTAACAAAAGGGGGATTCTACTGTCCAGTCATTTTTTTGTTCTGCTGTAGCAACAAATTTTGAAACAATTTAGGTGCTCCAACATGGAGGAATGTTGTCTTAATTTCACACTAGGTACAGCAGCTCTGCACTTTCACTTTTCATATTTAGCTTGCCAAACTGCAACCCAGAAATGTCCACAGTGATACACTCATTGCATTCAAGCCTAGCCAAAGGTATTTATTTCTCCTTCATTTCTTTTCTGTACCCTCCAGAATAATACATTATTTTCCGCCCTCTTTACTTTCTGCCCTTCAAAAACGGTGCTTTTCACCCCTTCTATTTTTCAGCTTTTTTTGGGGTGGAAAGTAATGGATTGGAATGTGATATCATTGGTACAGCCCTTGTGTCAAATGAAGGTTTCAACAAGTTTCCCTTAAAGTTTCAAACATCATTGATGTTTCTTACCATTCAGTGCAACACTCGTTACTACCATGCTCCAAGCAACACTCTCACTGTAGACTTTAGTGTACTAATACATACTTACGTACAGGTAGCCGGATTACCTTAGTTTCTGCCCTGGTTACTTTCTGCCCAGAGAAATGGTATTTTCTGTCCCTTTTATTTTTAGCAGTAAACATCTTTTTGGGGGCATAAAGTTATGGAATGTGAAATCAGTGGTACTTGTGTCAAATGAAAATTTTATAAACTTTCTCCTAGGCCTAAAGTTTCAAATTTCATTGATGTTTTTTGCTATTCTGTGCATCACTTGGTGCTGGCTGTGCTGATGTCTTTCCAAGCAACATTTTCACTGAAGACTTTGGTATTCATACTAATACATACCTGTGTACAGGTACAGTATACGACATTCAGTGCTGTGAACAATTATTCACACATTTTGCATAAGCCTGCGATATTATAGACACACAGAGTTGGGGGCCTACTTAGCCTTGGCCTACATAAAAAAATAGAAGACCATGACTATACTTGATGTTTATAAGAACATCACTCAATTCAATCTTTACGGCCAGGATGTTGAAAAAGTTTTAGGCCTAGGCCTAGGCCTAACCACATATTTTATTGTTGTCTTAAGCTTGGAAATCTTAAATTTTTAACATAGGCCTACGTACACTGTACAGTACTTAGCGGCAGCCTAACGTTAGGGGTTACCGGTCGTTTCGCCCCCTTGTCAGTTCGCCCTGGTCGTTTCGCCCCCTTGCCAGTTCGCCCCGTAGTGGAAGTCGTTTCGCCCCCAAAGAGGAGGTCGTTTCGCCCCCAAATACTTATGAGTATGACATCGAATAAACTGACTTTAAATACAGTTTTGTAGTTGTCATAACAGTAATTTTCAAAAAGTTGGCAAGAATGTGACAAAAACGAAGTCAAGTATAAGGGTAGGCGGTGCTCTATTTGACGCACCAACCAGTCATACTGTATGTTAAGTTAACCTGGTAGGCCTATTCTCTTGCACGTCCAGAATTAGCCTGGCAAGTAAGCTAGCATTTTTTTAAAACCATTTTTCGATTTTTGCGCCATCTATTGGAAATTATTAATAGAACCAAACAAGACAACCACAGTATATGATGTGCGAATGTTTACATAAAGAAGCACATGAACGAGTGTAGTAACGAGATTGCAGATAGAAATTGTAATTAACGTTACATCAGTACTCCCAACACAATTAAGGCCTAACACTCAGCAATTGTCCGCGTACGTGAGTTAGTACAAATGTGTTACTTGTTTCACCTTTAAAAATGAACTCAATCTCATCTGAAAAAGAGAATTAAATAAGAAACTTGACTTCGTTGACATCGTTTGTTCGAAAACATTCACTTATTGTAAAGGGACCTGCTTCAGAGAGACTAGGGGGCGAACCGGTAGGTCTTGGGGGGCGAACTGGCAGGTTGTTAGGGGGCGAACTGGTTAATGCTTGGGGGCGAACTGGTATTTAGGGGGCGAACTGGTTGGGGGCGAACTGGCAAGGGGGCGAAACGACCGGCTACCACGTTAGGCTTAAGTTCAAACATTTATTTCCACCCCAAGATTTTCAATGGTGGAAATAGTGACTGACTCAAGGTACTACAGTAAATATAATGGGCTGAACGTTGACTGCACGGGTCTGTCGAGTGCACATCTGCATTGAAATTTCGTGTAAAAATCTTGAAACGATAGAACAGCCTTTGTGAAAGTTTGGCGCGCATTCGACAGTATAACTGCCTAGCCTATCTATCGAACACTAACATTAGGCTTGTACAGTACCTGCCGTGTGCACTTAACTGTTAGGCTAAGGGCTTGTGCCTTGCACAAACATATGACTCAACAAGTGAACAATTTTCATCATTTTACATATGAAAGCATCCTTCAAGACGATTTTAAAGAATTTAAAACAGATTTCACGACTTACTGTGATTGTGACAGTTGTTTCAGGAACAAGTAGTTGAGATTTCTGGGACATTTCAAGAGAGCTGCTGACAGGAACGTTCAAATTTGGACCGTAATTGCTTTTGTTACAATCTATGGAACGCCAATAGAGTCATTAACAGAAAGGGAAGGTAATGTTCACAAGTAGAAGATACTGTAGTTGCATAAAGTGTTGTTGTCTAGCCGATTCACTGACGAACTTTGCCTCCCTCGCTAACCGAAATTATGGATGCAATGCCAATGAGAGCAGGAGGATCGAATTTGACTGGCACCGGGGTGGATCCTGATTTTATTTTTCACCCCATGCAGGAGGTGCAGCCCTGTGGTTGTACTGTAGGACGTTTAAAGGGTAGGAAATTCCGCCAAGTTCCTAACATTTTAAACTGCAAAGCCAAGACGTAAAACAGTATTGATGCGGTCCTCGCTCACATAGCCAAGGAGGGGGGGGGGGGGTCGCTTTCCCTAGAAAGCATCTGACATCAATTTTGCTATGGTTCATCATAGTTCCCGAAAAAAATACACCCCTCCACCCCCCCCCCCCCCATCGCTTTCTCCATATATTTTCGTAGGGATGCCAATTTGTGCCTGTACCGCTATACCCATTGTACCTGAGTTGCATTTGCAAAGTATCACAGAGTGCACGTAAGAAAATTCGTACGTTTTGCTCTTTCGAGGGGACCGTGAGGAGGGGGGGGGGGATAGCATGAAAAGCAAGGGGATTACCCTAGGCTATTCCATTTTATGAAATTTTATCTGTGTGACATCGCTGCAGCAATCATGTGGCAGTGTTGAAATGTAGGTTGCATCTTTGGCACAGCTTTAAATTACAGTACTTGCTCAAGTTGCTCACGTTGATTTTCATATTTGAGCATGATTTTTGTACATTTTAGTACATAGAAGAAGGAATTTCATCGCACTGATCCCCTTACTGATATTTTTATTTCACTTACTTTAAATAAAAAAGAACAAAACGGTTAAACGGACCCCAACCCCGTCAGTGGGGAACTAGTCCAATAAAGTTTCAGTAGAGAGAACCCGGCTGTCTCCATTGGGCATTTTTGAACAATTTAAAGCTAATATTAAGACTTATCGGGAATGTATAGCTAGTATGACTTTTAGAAAACGTTTTGAACACGTTTTAACCATAACGGTCTAGCATTGTTTCCTCTAACGTACTAAAACGTCTTTGGGAAGTCCTCGTGAATGCTCCAGAAAACGTCATAAAAACGTTTAAAAATCGTCTAGTTATAACGTTTTACAAACGTTATTTTTTTACGTAGTAAAAACGTTTTTAGATAGTCCCCGTTAATTTGTGGGAAATGCGGGACGTTTTGAACACGTTCTAAAAACGTTACTTTGGACGAAGACGAAACGGACAAACTGAGAACCAAACCAAAACGTTTTCTGGACGTTCGCTGTTAGCTGGGAAAGAGCTGGCATGCAATTTTGGTCTGCTAGGGTGAGGGTTGCAGTAATTTTAACCATACTTTGCCACTTTCTTCAAAACTTTTAACAGGGGGTAGGGTGTCTAGAGTCCCTAAGTATGTTCGAGACAAATTTTTGGAGCCAAATTTGTAACTAAGGTCCGATGCCTCAAATTTATGTACATTTGTAATGTTATAGGCTATACATGCCGACTGGGGGCTAATCAAGCTTGATTCTGTTGCACTGAAAAAGGTACATTATTTGGGGAAATGGTGAAATATGTAAGTGTTTAATTCCTTGATGCAGTTAAACTTACTTTTACCAACATTTAAAAAGAAGAAAAAAAAAATATATTGAATACCTGATGCCAGTCTTGAGTTGTAGGCTACTATGTACTATGCTACGGGTTGCATTTGGGTTTAATACATCATGGTAAATGATAACAATCTTCACCTCAAACAGAAACTGATGGTTTCATTTTTTTCTTGCACTTGCAGGGAGAAACCCAAGGGATGTCAGATTCATAGTGCTGCTGGCCATGAACTTTTTCCTGTACTTTACGCTGGATGTGGTGAATTATCTGAAGGCATCCGCCACACAAGCAGATAATGAAGTGAACCGAAGACAAACTATAATTTTTGTAGTTAGTCCACATCCACAGAAATTCCCAATTGGCTCTACTCTTTGACTGAAAGCAAGTTTAAAAAGTACAGAGTACAGAACTCATACACACTGTACTGAGAATGTTTGATTACACACTGGGATCAAGTATGATCACCCTGAAGTAACAGACTGAGATTGTGTCTGGATGAGGATGAGTTTTAGGCAGAAGAGGGATAGAGGGGCTTAATGAAGAAGGTTAAGAGAATTGGAACTGCTTGGGTGTCATCTTGTAAGTCCAGGTTCACTTAACCTACAAAGTGTCAACTGACTTTTAATTATCATCATGTACACCTTGAATATTTTGAAAGAAAATGTTAATTCTGGATCACCATACCTTGCAATTACTGGAGTTTAGACAGTTGAGGGAGACATTCAACAAGCCAAAGCAAAATTATAGGAAAAATAGTGTCAGCTGCTGGTGAAAGACTGCATTCTTTATTATACTTGACAACAGTTTTAAAGACTTCCAAGTGCCCAGAGAAATTAGAGAAGTACTGTAACATGTGACTGTGATTGGACTAAAATGGTTGGTAGAACAGAACCTATTTAACATTGTTTGAAGAAGAAGTAGATCAGACAAATGTATACATGTAGGCCTATTCATGTTTTGCTTTTTACTCTTCATGCATGCCAGTAAACTAGTGTTTCTTGTTTCTGCCAGTGTTGTAACAAATCACGACTCATATGTCACTTCCTCTCAAAATGATAGTGACTCGATAGAATTCAGGGGTTATTTCCACATTGGAATCGTACAGTGACTCGAGTAGAGCCACTTAAAAGTTTGAAAACTGGTGACTTGAGTCACTAGATTTAGTGACTCGATTACAACACTGGTTTCTGCAAGCTCACTGTTGCCATTATGACAAGCTGAGAAGTATTTTTGAAGAGAGCATATAGTAGGCTTTAGTTTGGCTTTAGTTAGGCTGTAGTTTGTATATCATGGTACCATTTTGCAGCCTACACCTTGGAATGTACAGTGGGAAATTGTGGAGTGACCTTTCAAAAAAATTCAAAGGTGCACTGTGGCTATTGCCAGTCTTCACTTTCCCAAATTTTGCATTCCTTTTCAAATGATTAGAAAAAATTGCACCTGTAGCCCTACAACATCATTATTCCTTATAGATGTAAATTAAACATCTGTATGTGAAAAAGGAAGAAAAAGGATACAAAAATAAAACAATGTAGTAAAGATAGAATGTCTGTTCAAGCCTTCTCTTTTCAGTTTGGCATCTAGTTACAGTATTTTATTAGCTGCCCCAAATTCACAAGGCTGAGTGAGTCACTTTCCTGCCGACGAATTTTTAGTCAGCCGTAGAAGGGAGTAACTTTAAGTAACTTTTTTACCCCCTGTATATCAAGCTGACTGATTCAATTGGCAAAAATATTCTGGTTCATCTTTTCAGTCAACCACTTACAACATATGACTAAAAGCTGACCAGCTACTAAAATAAAATAAAATCAGTCACGTCATGCCACTTGTGCTGCCCAGTCTATACAACTTTACTAGGCATAGATTTAATTTGAGAATGAAAAAGAAAAAAATGATAAAAACCCCTCCCCACCCAGTGACCTAGCTATTCAGTTTAGTAGAAGAATATGCCTTCCTTTTTAATGTCCATTTTTCAATATCCACAGAAAATGTAAAATCAAACATGAGAAAAATGTTGGAATGTTAGGATAGGCCTATATTTGCGACTTCATTTGGGGACGAGTTGTCTCCTCTGTTCGGAGTTTCATTAGGTGCCGAGCTGTCTGAGTAGCCAGCTTCATGAAGACGCCGAATTGTCTGTATATGAAGGGCTATATGCTTTTAGTAGGTGCCGAGTTGTCCGACTTTACAAAAGCACTGGGAACTGTGAGGCCGTTTTGTCTTACAAGGGCGAGTTGTCCTTGCCTGCATGAGTGCGCTCCTCGAACGTTACTCTTTTTATCACTGAAAAGCAAATTCAGCCCCTTGCCGACCATTTCTGTTGACGTGAAAAGTTAGAAAATATCTTTACGCGTCAAAGCGAGCAGCTTATGCCACTTTTTAGGATGAAATACACATTTTACAAGGACAAATAAATGGCAGGAATTGGCCGAATCGACTTCTGCCATACAGTTCGTACACACATGATCACTCCCCGCGTGACTTTTGCCAAAGTCATGCCCAGAGTGAACGTGGATGCCGTGTCCCCATGCAATCACAGACGATTTACGTACGCGCCATTGGGAGTCCGTACTCTAGTTCCTATATCCTGCTATATGGTTATTACATATTTTGTGCATCCTGGTTAGTGACTACGTTTGTGAACGTTATCCGCGCAAAGGCTGTGTTATGAGAGTAATGAGCCTAGGCCATGTAATGAATACACAGCCCTGTTCGAGGGCTAATTAGGCCTATGCTAGGCACTTGTAATGCCTGCCATAAGTTACCTTGGCCCTATCAGCAGTACATTAGTACTGAACTTACAGTTACGTCAGGTGTATAGGTTGGTTATCGTGACAAGATCTAACTTAGCCTAATTAGGTTTTAATGCTTTAACGTTGTCATGTTGATATTCGATCATTATTGTTGCCTGTAGGCTAGGTTACAGAACAATGAACTTCATGTCGGAAAAAATACCCTTAGAACAATCTCGTCAGGAACTGTTCTCAGTACTACTTATATGCCCATTTAAGCATGAGAAAATGACCATGAAGGTTGAAATTTGACATCACGTTATCGCATAATAAGCTTAAAGGGGATGTAGCCCTTCAGTGCACTTTAAGTAATTTGATTTCCTTTTTCCCAACACTTATTTCAGGATTTGTTGTAAGTTGTTATTTGAACCCCAAAGTTGTTCTGCTTCTATTGTTACGAAATGGTCATCAAACCTGCTGCTCATTGAAGCAGCTAATAGGAGTAATGAACCAGTGATTGGGTACTATAATTGGGAACTGCAGTTTTTCCCTAAAAACTGTGGTAGCCATGACATATCACCTTTAAGGCTAATATCCTGAGTGTAATGTTGTTAGGGGGACGAGGGATAACTATGGATTTTTTAGGGCTTTTAAACAATCTGGCACTTTTACCTTCAAGACTGGTTCATCAACTTCATCAAGATAACCTCTGTTCTGTTCAGAGACCGGAGACTGGCGAATCGTTCTTCGAGTTCACATGCACACAGGCTAGGCCAGGATCATTACCAGTCGACAGTGCTGCAAAGTCAGTGTTTCCATAGCTCACAGTTATTACAGTTCCAAGTTTTCAAAAAATACGTTTTTTCAATAAACGCTGTATGAACAGTCTTGCTGCATTTTTGCTTCAACTATTCAACTGACCATTCAAAGCAATTGAAGGCGAAATTTGTCAATAATTTTTCCTATCCCGAAAATAGACATCCAGAAGTATCTAGTCCGAAATAGTTATCAAATTTCTGAAAAAGTGGAAAAATGTAGCTCATTTTTAGTGCGGATTAATGCGCAGTGCTCAAACTTCCAAATTTCAATGAAAATTTTCTATTTTCATTTATGCATTTTAACGTATCGGTATGTTCAAGCGTGAATTGTAAACCATTGGCATGAAAAACATGTGCATATCTTGCACTTTTACATGGAAGAAATTCGTTTTCAAAGTGATTTACCTTTCTTTACATGCAAAGGTATGGTAGTTGTCTGGCGGATATTCACATATTTGCAAGTCTGCTAGCTGTAGATTTTACTGAGTAGCAAAGCTGTTATCTTGAACGTCTGCACTGTAAGAGCGAATGAAAAACATGCATCGATCAGCCAAGTAGTTCGTCGGGAATGTCATAAATGCCAGTATTGTATAGTACCCCCAATAATTACTAGTCTTTCCACAACTCAGTTCAAGACTCCCAAGATGGGCCCCCATAATTTGTTTTATTCATGTACTCTCTCATGAATCATGCTATTATTTCTGAATGAGTGTATGTACTCCTGTGGTCGTTAACTGAGAGCCAAGACTGAAACCAGAGATGTCCTGTCTTTATTTCGTTGGATAAGCACTGTGCAGCACCTATACAAGGGCGTCACTTAAAAAAACTCGGTTAGAAATACTAAAAAAACGTGAGTAAAGCTGTTCCCTATAGTATGCACCATTTGAGTAAGTTTGCTCTCTTATGGTGAGAATATTACCCATCCAAAGCTTTAAATACTCAGTGCGTGCTTTTCGGTCATTATTTGGTCCCCTGTAGTATTCACTTGTCGCTTATATTTTACGTACCTCTGTTTAAAATTAGACACTTACGGAGTATTTCGTAGGTTTTGGTGAGTAAATATACTCACCATAGGATAAACTTATGCAGATTGTGCATGCTGTAAGGAAGAACTTTAATCGCGTTGTCGAAGTATTTTTAACCAAACATATTTTATAGTGTATAGACACACACACAAAAGTGTCAGCATTCATCCATTTTGTTGAGCCAATCCATCTACCATTACGCCTGAACGCGGTATAACGTTGTCATGAACCTGTGAAGCTGGGAGTCGGACCACAAACATGAATTTTACAAGTTTTGGAAAAAATACTTTTGAAAGTTACGACTTAAGGTACACTTTAATTTTAAGGCTTCCCCAGTAAGCCTTCACGGCCCTTCTACATAGGCCTGCATACAAAGTTCATACATTTGTCCGTGAACATCGTCGTAATGTTTGAACAAAATGGGAATATGAATTACATTTCTTCTCCAGCCTAACACCACCATTATTTGTTCTGCCACGTTAATGTTGTACAGAACTCTGCGAATGTATACATGGGCTAGTTTACCACATGCAATTATTTGCGTTTGCCCTCCCTGGTAGAATTGCTATCCAAATAGGCTTTGTCCTAAAATATGTCCAGCCTAATGTCAGGTTAGGGGTAGGCTATTAGGCTTACATTATGTCTAACGCTAGGAGTGGGATTGCTTCAGCCTGACAGTGATGAATGCACTCGCATTCGTGCACTCCCAGTATCCCAAATATTCACATTTTAACCGTACCCTAGCGGCTCCATGAAGAGATTATTCTCAATAGTACAAGGGAAACATGCAACCTTCTTGTTATATTGGTAAATATTAAATGGAAGAGGATGAAAATGTTCAGTTTGGTACGATACCTTCGAATAACAGCAGTTTTTTGGTAACTTGAAAGACAGCGAGCACTGCTCGTACACGCGTTAGAGTAAATGAAAGCCACTGTGTGTAATATTACTCGGTGAAAGTATGGTTTTATTTGGTTAAAGCATAAATGTATACAGGTTTGAGTAATAAAACCCCGTTCCCAGTTTTTTTTTTTTTTTTTTTTTTATTCTATCATCAAATTACGTGCAGTACACACTTTCAGTATCTCTAAAGAATACCGAGAACACTACCCAACCGACGAGTAAAGGAAGTTACGGATATGTCAATACCTGCAACGGCAGGTTAAACATACTGGACAGGTACTGAATTATGTTGTGGAATTGTTAAATTAAACAAGATATGAATAAAAATGATACAGAAATTGAGTTCTTTTGAGGTTTACTCGTTGTTTGTACGTTATGACACTCATTTGAGCTAACAAATTTTTTCAGTGTATTACAATGACAAATAACAACTCTGTGGCCGCATGCTTTGCTACGCTGGACCACATATTGCCTTCTTGCGAATATTTACTAACATAGTCAACCAGTCTCGAGGCCACATATTTCTATGAATATCCAAACGAATTTGTTCGGTGGTCACCTTGGAAGGCGTTAGGAATATGACAGAATTAGGAATATGCCGTATAGACTGCTACGCAGGTAAATGAAATTTGGGCTTTACGGTACTAACTTTAATAATGAAACGCAGAAAAGTCTACGGCACTTGATCTAGTTGGGGAAGTCGACATGCTTAGGCTCAGTCGGAAAAAAAAACTTGCTATACCGAGTAAGATAAAATCACCTGGCATTTGGGATCTTCAAACTTAAGTTCCCTCTGGCGATGAAACACCCCACAACCCAGGTCGCGACAGCTCTGTGACCATAGCCAGCATGCATCTTAAAAAAAACCTGTACCAAATTTATCAATACTTCCCCCTCGCGAATAGCCATTGAAGCGGACGTCTTTTCGTTCAGCTCATCGCTACGAAAAACCAACTGAGGGGTGGCAGCCTAAAGCGGATGCAGCCACAGAGGCGCTACGCAGGCTTCTTCGAGACCATCAACGTGAAAATCGAGCTTGCTCTCGTGGTGGTCACAACGTATCATGGTCGTCGCCCCCAGTTTGACGATTAATCACTTATGGCAGATTATACCTTAGTTGCAACCAAAAATAGATACCAAGTGAAAAAAAAGTGATGAGAGTTTCTAAAGGTACAATTTGTCAAAGCTCAAAGAGATTAATCTTGGTGGCCAACCATTTTGGCTTATGTATCCACCTAAGCAAATGTATACCGACAGTTGTCTCTTCAACAAGTCAGAGAGGGAACCAAATCTTAATAGGCCCATAGAAAAAAATAGACAAAAAGGAAGACACATCAGTTAAAAATGAAAAATTTTGAAACACATCTGTAGTTCAATAAAGGGTTTGATGGAGAGCTCTTTTTTTAAAGTTAACCACCAAATTTTACATATTTTTTTTTTTCAAAAAGATGGGGGTTGGTTACTTAGAAGAGGTTTTAAGGCTCAGTTTCTAGCCAGTGTAGTTATGGTAGAGCTGTAAACCGCCTGTTGCCCAGTTGTGGCTAACTGGCAATGAATTAGTTCAATATTTTAGATTCATCAGAGCAAGTGAAAATGTTGAAGTAGAAAAATGCATCCAGATTGAATAAAAACCAAGTATACAACACACTCATAGAAGTTTAAAAAGTGTTCATGCAGTAATTGTTACTTCAAATTTAACAAACAAAATTTTGATCAAGATTACTGTTTTGTATTATCATACAACAACATACATCAATTTGATGAAGTTGGCCTTTCACCTAATCTATCAAGACTGCAAGAGTCTTAATTTCTGTCAATCTTCCTGCACTGAAATATCTCTTCTGGTTTGCATACTGCTCTGTCCTCGATTTGTTTACGGATAACATACGGTAAGGAGCGGCCTGGTTGACCGCGTACCGTAATTTTTCCTAAAGCCTCATAATGAAGCATATCAAGCATACGAAGCTGATGAAAGAGTCATACGGTCACGAAATTCGAGGAGTGTTTGAAAAGGGGCTTTTTTTACAATGTTTTTTTTTTTCAGGAGTAGAAGCATTCCAAATAAATGTTATTTAAATGGAAACAATTAGTACTGAAATAACGACCCAAGAAAAAAATGGGATTTGGACGTAAACGATATGGGAAGGATTGAATTCGGATTCTTTGAATGAGAAAATTTTGCTGTTTTCTTCCTATGGTCATTTCCACAATAACTTTAAATCTCAGTTTATCCTGACGGCTAGGCAAGGTGTTATATATTAAACGATCAGGTATACTGCCAAGTAGTGAAATGAACTTCACCCAATACATATTATAGAATCATAATTATAACAAGTTAAAAATGATTTTAAATACGAAAGACAATCATTCAAAATCAAAATTCATGATGCAGCAGTCAAGTGAGGGTTGGGTTGAGTCTGGTGTAACATAACTTGGGTCCAACAGCTTTAAAGTGTACCTCAAGTATGAAATTTCATAAAATGTTCATTCACGGATCATGAAAACTGAATTCAAACGGTTCACCCCCCCCCCCCCATCTTCATTGTACATTTTTAATTTTTTAATTTGAGGTACTAATTTTGAATTTAATTCCCTCAAGTAAAGCTGGGAAGGCAATGGATGTAAAAGTGAGTTGCACAGTACAACAAGAATGTCGCATATTGTTTTGCAATGCACTAGTTGGATGTGAGCCAATCTCAATTAATTTCAAAATTTAAAATCTCAGCAATAGACAAACTAAGTACCGGTGGGATCAAAATAATTCATTTCTGCAATTATTTTGAAATTCTGTGTTCTTTGCTTACCTGCAGTACCATGAATGGGTTAACATTAATACGCCTCTTGATTCCATCAATTTCACTAGCTGTTTGGATTCTTCTCTAAAAAAACAAGTTTACAACGAAGTCGTTCAAGTTCACAAAGTGTCTGTGAAACAAGTTGTCAATGCCGATATGATCATAAATTAACATAGATAATACTTTGAAAAACAAGAATGGTGACGGTGGCCAGGATAATAGGGTGGCGAGAGCTTCGGGGTTCAAAGAGAGGTAACTGTATGCAAGACGGCGCCAGAATGTCAAAATTGAAGGGCAACCTATGGTAAAAGGATAATGATGGGGGGGGGGGGAATTTTCTTGCGCGCGAGACGAAACCGAGCCCAAAGCAGCCATTCTTGGGTGTGGGGGTCTAGGGGACAAAGCCCTCAAAGGTGGGAGGTCTTAGCATACCTTTGGATGCAAAGTAGTCTCTGGGAGATACATTATTTTTTTCGGTGAACAAACCTTTAGTTACTTATCTAATAGGGGAGGCAAGATGATGAGAGTCTAAAATCTGTCTTTCCTTGGTGCCGTTGTAGCTTATATTTTAATTTAAGACAATGTATCCATACAGTTGTTTCTTCAAAGAGATAGAAGACCCATTCCGCTAAACAATAAGGTACATTAGTTAAAATGGGAACTTTGAAACCTAAATGTATTTCAAGGGTCACATTTAAAAGAATATTCCATAGCCAAATTCATTTCCTGATATGTTAAAGAGAAGCATATAATAAGCGTTCTTGTGTAAAAGTTTCATTGCGTTCCCATGTTCGGTTCTCAAGATATTGGCGACTGATGTTCGCACATTTTGTATGAAAAGTGAAATTCAAAGAAGCTGTTGTGATTTCATGGGTTCACAATGTTGGCCAATGTTTTTTTTTTCCTTTTTCATCCTA
This sequence comes from Holothuria scabra, assembly GCA_037179385.1. Classification (NCBI taxonomy): domain Eukaryota; kingdom Metazoa; phylum Echinodermata; class Holothuroidea; order Aspidochirotida; family Holothuriidae; genus Holothuria; species Holothuria scabra. The sequence goes on from CM074190.1 coordinate 33,247,569, forward strand.
TTATTTTGACCTTGAATTTATTAGGACTGATATCTTGCCCATAAGGCATATAAGTTTTTAAAATTCCATTGCTCAGGATGCACCTGTGGTATCAATATATCAGAGATTATTTTCATCAAATTGTCCTAAATTATAAGTGAATACAAAATATACTGGCCAACAATGCAAATTCATGACAAACGACTGTTTGCCTTAAAGAGCCAAGCCTCTCACCCCAAACTACTGTTTTGGTACGGGGGTACCGAAATTCTCAGTTTGCTCAGCACTTTGATTGGCAGCTAATTCAAACAATGCAGGGTACCGAAGCTTATATATTACTCAGCACGAACGGTACTGAGAGTGTTTGGATTATGTAAATTGAGTTTTTCTATACTCATCTTGAAGCAATAACCCGAGATTGTATCTGAATGAGGATGAATTTCAGACAATTGTGGGAGGGGCTTAAGTAAGAAGGTTAGGAGAATTGTGCTTGGGGTGAGAGAACTGGGCCTTTAAGTTCATTCTTTGTAGAAAATTTACTACATCCAATTGCTAATACCTAAAGAACCGAACATGGGAAATTTAATATAAGAAATCCAGAAAGCTTACAAAATGTCCCTAAATGTTCGTGCAGTCATTTTCAGTATTGCATCACTTCAAATTTAACCATGAAAAGTTTATTTTTCAGATCTTTATGGAACAACAGCATTCAACATATTGATGAAGGTGTTCTTCCACGAAATCTTTCAACACTGTAAGACTAAAAATTCTCTCTTCGTTTTATATTTTCGAGCAGTGCGATTTCTTGTTTCCCCATTATTATGACAACCTTTTTGTCCTCGAGATTTGGACACTTCAAAATGTTAGCTAAAGAGATATGTATCTGGCAAATAAGCCACCAATTTGAACATACGTTTTTCATGAGAAGGGGACTGTCGTAACACTAATGCCATTCCTGAGACGGGGGAGACGCCTTGGGAAGATCCAACGTAGAGCCTATTACACTACGCAGTATCGCTTCTGGGTTTTTAAAGATAAATTAAGAAAATCTAAAAAAGATCACGTTTCACTAAAACCTTCGTTGTCTGTGGCACACCAGTGACTAACAATGACAAGCCTTATGAAGATCCAGACCCATTTCCCAGAAATGATACTCTCTATGGTTTCAAGAAAATTTGCTCTATTATACATTTTTAGTCATTAAAAGAAGTACTTTTTCATTTAAACCTTGCTTGCATACAACGCGTCAACGTTTCCAGGAGTAATGCATCGACTTACCCATGATTTCGGACAAAGGGCTTACAATTGCAGGGACTATCTGAGTACAACCATAATTTGGCACGAGGTGCAAATTGTTCGGCTAAAATTCCTCACTAGTCGCTGGAAAATGACACTAAACAGGCCAACTTACTGAATAAAAAATAAAGAAATGAACATTAAAATATACTGAAGGTGAGGTTGCCCACCTCTTTCTACATTAAACACGACTGATTTAATGGACGCGCAACCATCAGTTGCAGATTGGTATGAGCTGAACAGACAAAATAATTGACCGTAACTTATCGTTTGATTAAACAGGTTGAGGTGTGAAGCAAAGCCAAAGTCGGGCCCCATCCCAGTAAAATAACACACAAAGGTCAAATGTTGGGTTTCTTGTATGGCAATTTGAAAAAGTTTGGAAATTTCCGAAGAATCTACCCTCCCAGCTATTAGCAAAAAGGGTGACTGTATATCATTGTTGTTACATGGTGTCATAAAGCCTTGATAGCCCTGTTCCCGAGACTTCGTTTCCTCTTCAAGCAAAATATTTAAAACTCCTGAATTAAAAATAACAAATATTTAAAACATGATGAGAGAAAAATGTGGGGAAACCGCATGTTGTGTCACTTGAAATTTGATCAGGGCAAGGAGAAGGTAATAAAATTTTGTCGCCATTTTTAGACAGACATTTGAAAATCACTGAAAGCTTACATTGAAAAAAATGAAATTGAATGAAAAAGAATTGGGAAATTTGCACCGTCGACACAGGTATTACTTGATGATCTATTGTCATAAATTCCCAATTTTTGAATTTTCCAGAGCCAGCTCCCATGCAAGGGTCGTGTTACCCATGGCGAAAAAGGGTCTAGTCGCACATGGTGAAATATTGTTTGGATCATAGTGATTGCATTAATGCCAAAACTGTAAACTGTAAACTGTAACTGTAAAAGAATTTAGCTATCTTTTCATTTTTTGTTATTCTCATAAAAACCCTGTCTTAACAATCAATATGAACCTTAATTTTTTCAAGTATTGCGATTAGTGAACGACTAGCTTTGAAAAAAGTGAGACTTGAAGTTGTATTGGGCAAGGAAATAATTGCTAATTCATGTTTATTGCATTTTCACGGCAACAAATTTTAGAACATCAACTAACTCAACTCAAGTTCGTGTTAGGTTGAGACAGAGTGTTCTGTGCCAAATTATGTAACCATTCCCTCATGAGATCTGGGCGAGCAGAAAATTTTTGAAAATCGCGACCCTCAGAGAGCCGTGAATGACATTTCCCATGCTTGTTTAGTAAACTCTTAGCAGTCTTGGCTTTGTATTTTTGTTTCCAATATAATGTTCTCTTCAATATAAATGATTTAATTGCAAAACAACGGATAAATTACTACATAAAATACATCACTACAAAATGTTTAGCCAAAACTGTGTGCTCTGTATTCACCTGGGTACCTTGTCATCTGCCTTTGTAACCTGGAAGTTAAAAACATCCTATTTTTTTTGGGGGGGGGGGGTTACCGAAGGGAGAATTTTCTACAATATTGGGCTAAATGATGGCCAGAGCATGAAATGAGGTTAAGGAATGGTTGTTTTGTATAGGCTGCCAGGATGTGTGACCAATCAGTATGTTTTGGATTTTGCCGTGACTGTGATCCTTTTTTATAAGTAAGGCAAATTTCTGAAAGATTCGGAGACGCTTCAGTGATTTCTATGTAATTTAAAATGAAACAGATTTTTTTAAGACTAAAATTGCTGTACGAATGTTATTATATCTCTGACGAAATGCAGACCTTGAGGAAATTGGGAGGAAGTCTATCATGCCACATGGGTTTAATGTCTAAGGGAGGGAATGTCACAGTACCTCATTGAACTTGACATCTATTTTAATGTTAGTTGTCTTTCCATGAAACTTGGTGCCATATAAGCTACCTTTGAATCAAAATTATGTTAAATGTTTTACTTATTTGAAAGAAGTGAAAAAAACATCTGTGAGATGAAACGGTCCAATGCCTTCCCGGCTACGATAGTGCTTGAGAACGTGTATTCCCTGTACTTAATAAACACCCATGACATTTAAGCTATACCTCTAAAGACAGCTTTTATTTACATCTAAATACTAAACTACATTTAAAGAGATAAAGCGTAATGCCTTTAGGGAAAAACTTAAATCGACGAGTGACATGCGCACTCACAATAACTCGAAGTGAAAAACGAAGTAATTGCGAGCAAAGCCGGCCAAATCCTGCCTTAAAACAGCGTAAAATCCATTAATTTGAAAAATGTGCCTGCAAGTGACTGACTGAGACAGTTCTTAAGAATAAAACAACAGAGCCTTAGACTCAGTGCAAAAAATGAACTAAAATTTTGGTAATTTGGAAAACAGTTTTGACAAAAAACAATAAGAAAAGCTGTTATTTGTTCAAGAGACACTTATGGCAAGCGAAATGTCCAATAATTAGAAAAACCAAGTTCATCGGTCTAAAAACCAAGTTTATCGATCAAAACCATTTGTTTCGCCAATAAACTTGGATTTTCGACCGATAAACTTGGATTTTAGACCAAAAACGTGGTTTTTCCACTGGTTATCTTGGTTTTTCTAATTACTGAACAAACTATATCGAAAAAACCAAGTTTATCGGTCGAAAAACCAAGTTTATCGATCGAAAAACCAAGATTCTCGGTCGAAAAACCAAGTTTATCGTTTATTTCGAAAAACTTGGTTTTTCGATTACCATGGTGATTTGTCGGTACTACTTTCTGTGACCACGACATGCTAGATGGTGGCTTCTTCAAAATGATGATACATATTATATTGCATAGCTTACGTACTCCGTAACTTCTAAATAGAACATCATCAAGAAAAAATAATGGAATTCATGTTGGCCAAAATCAGTGGCGTAACCAGACCTGACTGTCCGGGGAGGGGGGGGGGGCAATAAGATAGAGGTTTCCCGGTTTTGTACTAGTTGATCTGTTGAGATGATGTGCCCTGTGTTAGTTTTTGGTGTCTTAGGGCCTCAAGGGAAGTCTTGTGTTAAGTGGCGTCGGAAGCAAAAAATCGCGACCCCTCAGACAGTCGGAAATGGTATGTCTCGAGCTCGTAAGTAGTAGCTCAGTTTTACGATTTTCCTTGCAAATATGAACATCACTGTAGTAGAGACGCATTACGACGCGCTAAGCGCGCAGAAATTCCTGCCATTTTGAAACAATAATATGCTGATAAGGAGCTTGTATTGCAGTAAGCTTTCTGGGTTTCCTTTGAGGAAGTTTACAGACTTGAGAGGATTACTGACGAATCTGTACCTCTTTCAAATATTGGTGGCAATTCTGAGAATGATTGCTTTTCTAAAGTCCTCCCGACTGTCTGGCAAAAAGCCGTTCGGCGAAACCAAACTATAAACTGCTTCCAGAAGAAGCTAGATTGCACAAAGACTCAGTCTTTGATGCTGCCCAATTTTATCTAAGTCCTACGAACTGACACTTAACAATGACATTTCAAAAGTTTCTCGAACTATTTAGAAAAAATATTTCAAAATCAAGAGCTTCATTGAAAAAAAAATTTGAATTCTATGAAAAACAGTGTACAAAAAATGGCAATATAGCTGCGGTGTCTCTTGATGATGTTGTGTCACATGTGGTAAATATCCGATTTTGTCATTTCCAGAACTCGGAAAAGTTTACCAAACTGATTTATGTGCCACAACAAATGCACCTCACATTGCAGTTTAGTTACTCCTTTTGAGATTTGGAACAATGGAAAAAGAGGGTTTATTACTAGGGAGGGGGCGGAAAAATGGTTCCGCTGCTTCATAAGTCACGGAGGGGGGTTTTCACCGCCCCCAGGTCCCGCTTTCTACGCCTATGGTTGTGCTGTGGACCGATCCCGTACTCAAACACCACCATCCGAATATAATTTTGATTACTTTTCACCTCCCGGCCCTTTGACAGAGAGTCGGGATGACTTTAAAAAAGATAACTTTTCACATCCCAAATACGAGCAAATTTTATGCAATATGGTCAACACTTACATTAACATTGGTGTCTTCAGGTAAAATGAAAAATGTACACCAACTCAAGTTTAACAATTGATATGTCAACATGAAAATATATCTGACATATAACATCAAAAAATATCTGATATAAAACATCCATTTTTTAAACGTTAAAGGAAAACATACACGCTTTATTTTCTTGGTCTTCTTGCATGAACCGTCTTTAAATGTGGGCTGTATTGTCCTATAATTTAGTTCCATTAGTCAGATGGTCATTTTACTGAATGTATTGATGACTGGTTCAAAGTCAATACTGGCAGAAATGTTGCTTTCTGTATAATAAGGAGAGCAAGAGAGGAAAGTCTTTTGGCCCACTTTCTTTGATTTCTTTCTTTTCTTTTCTCTTTTTTCCTTTTCCATTTCTTTCCTTCCCTTCTTTTTCCGATTTCCTTTTCTCTTCTTCCATTCCCGTTTTTCTTCCCTTCTCGTTTTTTGTTTCGGGGGGGGAGGCTACTCACCGTTGAAATGAGCGAAGTTTTGGCAGTCGACTGAGGAATGAAGCAACTGTAGGTTCCTACGATCTTTCTTGTCTATTAGGTAATGGTGCTGAAACAGTGTTGATGATCACAAACAAGAATATTATTTTGGCCAACCTAAATTCCATTTTTGTTTCTTGATGATGTCCTCTTTAGCAGTTACGAACGTTAGCTATGCAATATGATATGTACTGTGCGTACGTACTGAGCTGCATGCATGTTGTTACATAGCCCATCAATTTGAAGGTCACAGGTCGTGGTCACGGAAAGTAGTACCTACAAATCACCATGATAATCGAAAGACCAGGTTTTTCGAAAAAATAAAAAAACTTGGTTTTTCGATCGAAAAACTTGGTTTTTCTACCCCTAAACTTGGTTTTTCTTAGTGATGAACGTTTGCTTTGAAAAACTTGGTTTTTCGACCGATAATCTTGGTTTATCGACCGATAAACCTGGCCTTTCGACCGATAATCTTGGTTTTCCGACCGATAATCTTGGTTTTTTGACCGATAAACTTGGTTTTTCGATCGAAAAACTTGGTTTTTCGATCGAAAAACTTGGTTTTTCTCATTATTGGACATTCGGCTTCGAAAAATCAAGTTTCTTTTTCGATTTACCAGATAGATCGAATAACTTGGATAGTTTTTCATCCAATAAGCCAAGTTATTTTGTATGTAAAAGTTTTTCGACCGAAAGACCAAGATATGGAGATAATCTTGGTTTTTCGACCGATAAAGTTGGTTTTTTTATCGAAAAACTTGGTTTTTCTAATTATTGGACATTTCGCTTGCCATAGACACCAGTGTCTCACCAATTAACTCATTTTTGTAATTTATTGTATTGATTGTCATAAGACTGTGAAAATTACTACGAATGTCCCATAGGCTTTCCGCAATTTGCATTAGAAATCATTTTTTTTTTCATGCCAAACGTTGTACGCAGACCCTGTATCAAGACAATCATCTTCAATATATTTAAGATGTGTTTGCCAATAATAAGGTGAATATGTTGCCTGGTCATCCGATAAAGCTTTAAATTTTTATTAAAAATTACTTTACAAAAGGAGAGAAAAGCGAGAATTCTCTTGCTTTACGATCTGATCTCCATAACAACACCCTCAAGCCTGAGAGGAGCAATCAAACTAATCGGACTGGTCGCATACAAGATATGTTTGAAATGCCATTGATAATTAATACATCAATGTGGCTGAGGCGCAAGGAGCGCCCGAAAAGTTAAACAGTTTTTGAGGAATCCGTGAAAATTTACCCCCCCCCCCCCCCAAGCTCCCAAAACCACCGACTGCCAAAGGGAAGAGGACTGCGTCCAATTTTACTGGCTCAAACGTACGGATATAAAACACTGAATTCTATTACGAGTCTTCACTTAGATCAGTCCGAGACTCCCAGGATTGGACCCCATTATTTGATTTATTCATGTACTCTCATGAACCATTCTATTGTTTCTGAATGGGTGTGTACTCCTGCGGTCGCTAACTGAGAGTCTACACTAAAACCTGAGATGTCCTGCCATTATTGTGTTGGATAAGCACTATGCAGCGGGTGCAACAAGGGCGTGGGTCGGTGCGTATTACAATGACACATAACAGTTGTGTGGTTAGCATGGTTTGCTACGCTGGACCACATGTTGCCTCCTTGCGAATATATACTTACATGGTCAACCAGTCTCGAGGCTACATATTTCTATGAATATCCAAACAAGTTTGTGCGGTGTTCACCTTGGAAGGCGTTAAGGATATGACTGCATAAGAATTTGCCGTACAGCCTGCTACGCAGGTAGGTGAAATTTGGGCTCTACGGTACTACTAGTAGCTTTAATAATGACACGCGGAGAAGTCTACTCCACTTGATCTAGTTGGGGAAGTCGACATAGGCTCAGTCGGGAAAAAAAAACGTAACGTGCTGGACTGAGTATGAGAAAATTCTGGCATTTCAGACCTTGAACTAAAGTAATTCCCTCTTACCATTTAAGTGGGGATGCATGAAACACCTCACAACCCCGCCATCCCTGCGTTTATGGGACTGGTGAACAAAGCAAGCACCCTTGTACCAAATTTGTCAAAACTTCCCCTTCACGACGGTCACCGTAAAAATCGCCTTTGCCTCGGTGGTGGTTACAGCTTATGATGATCGTCGTCCCCCTCCCTCTTTGAAAAGTAATCACTTTTGATAGATTACACATAAGTTGCAACCAAATATAGATACAAAGTGAAAAAAGAAGTGATGAGAGTTTCTTAGGTAAAATTTGTCAAAGCTAAAAGAGAGTAACCTTGGTACCTTTGTGGCTTATGTTTCCACCTAAGACAATGTATACCCGTCAGTTGTCTCTTTAACGAGTCAGCGAGGGGGCCAAATCTAAATATGCCCATAGATCTAAGAATTAAGACAAATTTAGTTTAAAATGAGAATTTTGGAACACATATGTAATTCAATAAAGGGTTTGCTGGAGAGCTCTTTTTCAAAAAGAAGGGGAACACCTCACCCACTATACTTTCACTCCTTTAAATGATTGTCTTGGGAAGTTAGTTATTTAGATCGTTTCAGTTTCTAACCTATTGCAGTTAGAAGTTGAGCTTTCCACCGCCGGTTGCCCAGTTGTGGCCCACTTGCAACGAACTAGTTCAATATTTTAGATTCATCAGAGGAAGTGAAAAGAGGCTTTAAGATTAAAGTGAAAAGGGCATTCAAAATAAGCTGTTGTATAAAAACCAAGCGTATAACAGTCACAGAAATTCAAAACGTGTTCATGCAGTAATGGTTACTTCAGATTTAACAAAGAAAATTTTGATCAAGATTTCTATTTTGTATTATCATCACTAGCACTATAAGTATCTTAATTTCTGTCAACCTTCCTGCACTGAAATCTCTCTTCTGGTTTTCATGCTGATCTGTCCTCGATTTGTTTGCGGATAACATACGGTACGAGAGCAGCCTGGTTGACCGCTAATTTTTTTCCCTACAGCCTTATAGGCTCAATATGTAAAAGGAATATAACTTATAACTTGTTTCCTTTGTAATTCGTAGTTACATGAAGCTGATGAAAGAGTCATACGGTCACGAAATTCGAGGAGTGTTTGAAAATTAAAGGGTTTTTTTCTTTTTATATTGTTCTTTTCAGACGTGTAGGTATTCCAAATGAATATTATTAAAATGAAAACAATTAATACTGAAATAACGATCCAACAAAAATTGGGATTGTGGGAATGATTGAAGTCAGATACTTTTAGAGAGAACATTTTGTTGTTTTCTTTCTATAGTCACAAACTTATTTCCAAAATATCTTTTAAATTTCAGTGCATCCTAATGGCAAGGCAAAGTGATGTATATAAAAAATCATCACGTACACAGTCAAGTAGTGAAATGAACTTCGCCCAATCAATACAGATTGATCGTAGCAAGTAATAAGGGATTTTAAATACGAGACATAGACAATACGAGGTATAGACAACCATTCAAAATCAAAATTTATGAACAGTCAAGTGAGGGTTTGATTGAATCTGGAGTAACTAAATGGGGTCGGACATCTTTAAAGTGTACCGCAAGTCTGAAATTAAAAAAAAAAAAAGGTTTTTTCACGGAGCATGAAAACCGATCGTTCATCCCCCATCTTTATTGTAAATTCTTTCGATGAGATATTAATTTTGAAGTTAATTCCCTCAAGTAAAACTTGGAAAAAGCAATGCATTTTTATATGAGCTGTACAACAAAAATTTCACATACTTTTTTGCAACTTAATGGACTATTTGGATGTGAGTCAGTGTCAATAAATTTCAAGATTTAAAAGTCTCAGCAATAGACAAACTAAGTGGCGGTTGGATCAAAATGATTCATTTCTGCAATTATTTTGAAATTCTATATTCTTTGCTTACCTGTTCTATGAATAAGTTTACATTAATACACCTATTGATTCCACAAATTTCACTAGCTGTTTGGATTTGTGTCTGCCAAAACAAACAATTCAACGCGGCCAGTCAAGTTCGCAAAGTGTTCGCGGAACAAGTTGTCAGTGCCGATATGATCATCGATTAACAAAGAGAATACTTTCATAACAAGAATGGTGACGGTGGGATAATAGGGTGGGGAGAGCTTCGGGGCTCAAAGAGGGGTAACTGTCTGCAATGGCCCCGCCAGAATGTCAAAATTGAGGGGCAAAGTAAGTAAAAAAGGATAATGTTGGGTGTAATGAATTTTTGGCGCAAATCGAAACCGAGCCTAAATCATCCTTTTATGGGTGTGGAGTTATAGGGGGCAAATCCCTCAAAGGTTGGAGGTCTTAGCATAGGCCTACCTCTGGGTGAAAATAAGTACATGTAGAGGTATATCATTTCTTTCTTTTTTTTTCTCGCTTAACCCAACCCCTAATTACTGACCTTATGTGGCTAGCCCAAACTTTAGGGGAGCAAATGTCTCCTTTTTCCCCCAGTAGCGCAGCCACTGAATGTATGAATTACTTCTCCGTCAACATTTACCATGGCAAACAAAGATACCAAGGAAAATGACAAGGTAATGATATTTTCTAAGCTAAAATCTGTCTGTCCTTGGTACCGTTGTGGCTCATATTTCAGTTTAGACCCACGTACCCATACAGTTCTTTTTCAAGGGGACAGAGAGCAATGGCGGATCGGGTGGGGGGTCGCCGACGTCCGGGCCCCTCCAATTTCCCAATTTGCCCTTTTTCAAATTTGGTTTTGTTTTTTCTTATTAAAAAATACAACAAAAAAAATCTAAAGTTCCCTGTTGTAGCTAAAACGACAACGTGAGGCAGCATATGACGTCATTTGACTTTGTTGCCATGCCGATCGTTACATTCTGCTCGTGCGCATTCCAGTCTTTTGCTGCGCGTTCCGTCCTGTTTGTCTACCGTGTTGAAATCGAAAAGTCCTGTTATACCGAGCGGGACGCTCGCAAACCGATCGAGACGCTTTGCTTTGCTAGCTCGTGGTGTGAAAGCTGCGCGCGATTGGCTATTGTCGTCCATTAGGTATTTCATGGGCGTCGATTTGGGGGGGGGGGGGGGCAGGGGGGACATGTCCCCCATTTGTTGAGTTGAGGGGAAGCTAACGTAAAAGTCCCCCTCATTTTTTGTGATCTGAAACTTAAAAGTTAGGTACTACCATAAAGACTATACATGTAGGTTATGAGAAGTTTGCTCTACCGATTACGATGGACTTCTGTATCAATAATTACACGTTTATACAAATTGCAAATCCCCAAAGTTTTCGGGCGCTTTCAGTCTCGTTGATGTTCCCTTTTCACTTGCATATCAAACATACATTATTTATCGGTCTCTATGATTATTGTTTGTGTGCATAGGGCAGCAGGTGGTTTTGAAGGAGCACAACATTTAGAAATTTGAAGAGGAATCGTCCTTCTATGTTTAATGAAATTTGTAATCTTAAGTGAATAACTGGCCTGGCAGGCGTTACACATTTTAAGGAAAATGTCTTGGTGGACAGTCTGCAGCATGCAACTTTTCAGGAAAAAATGATATCTAATACAAGATTTCGACACGAGCACATCACACATTCGTATAGCGATTCGACCATTTCGTATTTAGACCATTATTAGAGAACTAAAATCACACTGAATTTTGCTAAATTAGAGACATCAATGTGGAATTAGAGATACACCTCGATCCTCTGTCTGCAGATAGTGTATGATGATCTGTCGTTCGAAACTTCGAAAGACATATTTTAATGTTATTGTATCAACAATCTTACACCGGTAGGCCTATGCAACGGCGTCCCAGTAGCACCAGTGGGTACCATCCCCCCTCGATCTGTGATTTTCCTGCAGAAGATTAAAGTGTACTTTGATCAGTTTGTGGATTTATTTAGCCTTCTTTCATCACATATGGTTCATTACTATTAGAACTTTTGTACAAATCCTTCGCAAACTATAACCATTTTCGTTGTGATTCTATTTCCCTATAGAGTATACCCAGTATTTAAATTCACATTGACCGTATAGTCCGTTGAAGTAATTACCCACACTTTCAAGACCATGTTTTAAAAACTTTGTAGTTTCCTAGTAACTCAAAATATTGAAACATTTAACACCTTTTTACATTTGGGTCCCCTTTTCTCAGACACCCAGTGGCGTAGCTTAAGGGGCATGCGGCTCTGAAAATGAAGAAATTCTTCAGTAATCCCCAACGTTTCAAATTTCCCTACAGGAAACTCAGAATCCAAACTTTCTGCAATTCATGTTCCATATTTTCAAATATTCGAAAATATTCGACAAAAATTTCAGCGCACTTCGCGGGCCGTAAATTACGTCCCTAGAACAGTGGTATTCAAACTTAAAAAATCGTAAAATTTGGATGCTTACACGTCCCCGCCCTTCCTGCAAAAGTGTGGAGCTACGCCGCTGTGGACACATTACCAAGACAGGAGAAAAATTTTAGGCCAGATGCCCCCCCCCCCTCCACTTTGAAAGTCAAATCGACTCCCCTGAGGTATTTAATTCGCTTTGCTTTGCTCGCGGTGTGAAATCGCCTTAATCACTCCGTCCTGATGAAGGTCAGTTAGTAGAATCGAGCAATAGGCGTTTGCGTAACAAGCCGAGTGTTATGGCGGTATTAGCATTACCACCTCTAGTAAAGTCCTCGTTCTGTGTTTTTGATGTTTTGTTGTATTGAATATTCATATATAAGTGCATTCGTATTGCCTGGGTTACTGACTGGTACAGATGAAGTGGGATAAAGTTTGATGGTTCACTTTTTCAATTTTTGTATTTTTTGTCGTTATTTTTACGGAAATTGGGAAAAATTTGGCAGAATTTTGACGTAAAGGATTGCTTATTCGTCCTCATTGTTCGTATGTACTATTTAAACGTTCAGTGAAAAGTTTGGTCAGATTAATTTAATTTATTTCCCTTTTGTCGAACACAAAGTATCACTTTAACGTTGGTTCTAGAAACAGGACGGTACAGGGGTTACCATGGCAATTTCCCTCGTCCATTACGGACGTGTTTCTTTGACGTTCAATTTGCAAGGTGGCTGCATGCAAACGTACTTCATTTGTGTAGTAGCATGCATGCATGCTTCTGACAAAATTGACAAACAACACTGAATGATCTGGTCAGCCATGTTAACGAATGATTCCGTGCTAAGATAAGGGAGGAAGCTTCCTTGACGTTAAAATTTTCAAATTTTGTAGATCTTTACTACAAATTAGCGATGCGTGTAGATGCAGCGCTGCAAAGCATTGCAGCTTTGCGCGCGCCATTCTTGTTTTGATGTCATTCTACCGCCGCACCGTCGTCTACAAAACTGAAACGCGTTAAATGGCAGAACGGATCGCCGCATGCGCTTGCCTTTAAGTCTCCGTCCTAATTGCTCTGCCGTCCTGAATCGAAAAGTCACTAATGTCGACCCATTTGTTGTGCTCAAAACGCTAAGCAAACAAGATTCACGTAAACGTAATTTGACAGAAATTAACCATGGCGACCATCAGTTCTGAAGATTTTTAAAGTTTAGTGGCTGAAAAGGAAACATTTTAGAGAAAAAATCACCCACACTTCTCTGGTAATGCTTTTTCCGCGTTTATTCAACAATGTTAAAGAAGCCACACCGATATTCCTGACTCTGTCCATGATTATATAGATTCTTATAAATGTTCAACCAGACGCGTTCAATTCGAAAAAGTAAAGCGAAACGCTCCGTTCGTTTGCTTCTAATAGCTGGTAATCTGAGCGCTACCCAGCATCCAAACGTTCAAACGTTGGACGCTCCGAACGCCAACGCTTGAAAGTTTAACGCTTTTGGTGTGAAAGCAGCTTAAGTTTGACTGCTAAAATTGTAACCATAAACAACTCGGTTTGCACGTCCGCTACTCAAATGAAGTTCGAATATTATCACGCTACTTTTATTCCGCCTAGTGGAAATCTAAGGTGCCAGAATTTCAGGTCGAGGACGTCAGCTCGATGACGTTAACTGTGAGTTAAGACGTCGCGTCTTTCTGGGCACGTCGTGTTATCTAAAGCCCCTTACACCTATGCGACTCTCTGGGACGCAACTCCTTGCGACGAGATTATTCAGACACGTCACAAAGAGTGGAATGCTTTAAAGATATTACAATATCTTTGGAATAGCTTTAATTAAAGCTCCCCCTATTCTTGCAACGAGAAACTGGCAGTGTAACAATTTGCCTCTGTAACAACTAGCGACGCCCCCTACTCCAAAAAGTGTTGCTCTCGAAGTGGTCCGTGCTGAATATATTCTTTATCGGTCCAATTCACATTCAGCTCAGAAGATTCGAAAGTGCCGTTTCCGGCCATCTGGAGAGTTTGTAAAGCCAAAAATTTTCTTGTACGCTCCGCCCCTACTAATGGTGGCGCTGGTCCTAGATATCCCTGCTGACACTCCGCCCCCCTCCAATATTTTTTCGTTCGGCCGCGCCTAGGTAAATTGCATAATCGTTGACGTTTGTAGAAACAAAAATTTAAAATGAATTTGCCCTTTTATATGTTGGACCCTCCCTCAAAAAAGATCCTAGATCGGCCGCTGGAAAGGCAACCAAATAAATCGAGCCATTTTGCTAAACAATAAGGTACATTAGTTGTAATAGGAATTTTGATACCTATATGTAGTTCAATGGTTTGTCGAAGTAAGCCGCCAAATTTAAAAGATGGTCTACAGCCAAATGCATATTTTATATGTTAAAAAGGAACAAATTCTAAACATCTTTGCGAAAGTTTCATTACGTTACCATGTACTATTCTCAAGATATTCGCTACTGAAGTTGGCACATTTGCTATGGACAGAGAACTTCAAGCAAGCAGGTCGAAATGGCATGGATTCACAGTGTTGGTCAATGTTTTGTTTTTTATTATTTTTCATCCTTTTATTTTGACCTTGAATTTGTTTGTTATGCTATCTTGCCCCAAACGCATTTAAGTTTTTAAAATTCCATGCTCAGGATGCAACTATGGTATCAATATATCAGAGTTTACTTTCATAAAATTGGTCGCAAATTATGAGTAAAAAAAATATATATTGGCCAGCAATGTTATTAACTGACATCACGACTGCTTGCTAGAAAATTTGTTACATTCAATTTTAATATCTCAAGACCCCAAGAAGCAAAATTAATGAAAAATTCCAGAGAGCTTGGAATTTGTCCTTAAATGTTCTTGAGGTCATTGTCAATATTGCATCACTTAAAATTTAACAATGGAAAGCTTGATAAAGATTTTTTTCGTACATTTACGGAACAACAACATTCAACATATTGATAAAGGTGTTCTTTCACCAAATCTATCGATACCGTGAAACTCTTCAAATTCTTTCATCATTTTATCAGCTTTCTGCAGCAAAAGGTTTCTTGCTTCCCATATTATAAGCACATTTTCGTTGAAAGGACTATTTACAACAGATCGGGATATTGACGTAACTAAGATGGGAAGGGTTGAACGTGGATTTTTACAGTTTTTTTTTATTTATACTCTTACATTCGTAGTTTCACTTTACCCTAATCCTATGAAAGTGACGTCTATTAACCGATCAGATATACTGTCATATAGAGAATGAACTTTATTTGATTAATACTTAAGATTCATCTTAAAAATGTTTTTTTTTTAAACCCCAAGTGGGAAAAGAAACAAAATAAAAATTTATGACAAAGAAAAACAAGAACACAACGAAGTCACTTAAGTTCCATGACGTATTCGTGCAGTCATTGTCAATGTTACATCACAGTGACTTCAAATTTAACAAAGGAAAGTTTGATAAAGATTTTTATTTTTATTTCAACATATTTATTGAACGACAGCATTCAACATATTGATAAAGGTGTTTTTACACTGGGTCTATTTCCTGTTAGACTCTTTAAATTCTTTTATAATTTTATCAGCTTTCTGCAGGAAAAGGTTTCTTGCTACCCATATTATGACGACCTTTTCTTTTTCGAGCTTTTTTAACAGAGGGCAGTCTGATTGTTTTCCTAGGAAGGGTATAGTTGGAGCAGAGAATTTGAATTTAAAACTAACCAAATATTGTTTCACTGCAGTCTACACTGCCTATGTCTTGATTGTCAATGACATGCCTTGCACTTAATTTTGTTTTTCAGAGATTTATAATACAACAGCATTCAATAAACTGATGAAGATGTACTTCCACTACATCTATCAATACTCTAAGGAGCTTAATTTCTTTCAACATTCCATGACGTTTCCTACACTCAAATGTCCCTTTTAGTTTCTACACTATTGTGTCCTCGGCTTTCTTTGCGATAACATATGAAAGCCGTCTGGTTGGTTCGTGGGTGTTAACCTGAAACTCATTAGCTGCAATGTTTGAATGGCCTTTTAACTTCTATCGTGTAACCTTTTCTGGCATAGTGACTAGGTAACTTGCCCCAAAGCCATACCGTAACGATCCTTGTCCAATTTTGGAAGGAGAGGTGTTATAACATCGATCTCCGACAATGTGGGAGTAATTAAAAAGATAATATTGTTATCATAATGAAACTACCTAAATATGTCTCTGAAAGTACTATTCACGATAAATCGGGATTTAGACAAATACAAGATGGGAAGGGTTGAAGATGGATCCTTTGCTGTTTTTCTAACATACTCTTATCTCAAAAATATTTGTAAGTCTCACTTTATCCAAATGGCTAGGAAAGTGACGTCTATTAACCGATCAGATATTCTGTCATATAGAGAATGAAGTGTGCTGAATCAATACTTTGGATTCATCTTAACAAATGATTTTTTTGGAAACCCCAAGTAGGAAAAAATCAAATTCAAAATTTATGACAAAGGAAAACAAGAACACAACGAAGTCACTTAAGTTCCATGACGTATTCTCGCAGTCATTGTCAATATTACATCGCAGTGACTTCAAATTTAACAAAGGGAAGTTTGATAAAGATTTTTATTTTGATTTTAACATATTTACGGGACAACAGCATTATACATATTGATAAAGGTGTTCTTCCACCAAATCCATTTGCTGTAAGTCTCTTCAAATTCTTTCATCATTTTATCAGCTTTCTGCAACAAAAAGGTTTCTTGCTTCCCATATTTTGACCACCTTTTCGTTTTCGAGTTTTTTTTTAACAGAGGGCAGTCTGATTGATTTCCTCGGAAGGGGATAATTGAAGCAGGGAATTTTAAATTAAAAACTAGCCAGATGACGTTTCACTGCAGTCTACTCTGTCTATGTCTTGATTTTCTTGAACTCAATTTTGTTTTTCAGATATTTATCATACAACAACATTCAACAAATTAATGAACGTGTACTTCCACCAAATCTATCAGAACTGTAAGGCTCTTCAAATTCTCTCATCATTTTATAGCTTCCTGCAGCAAAAGGCTTATTGTTCCCATATTATTATGACAACCTTTTTGTTATTTTTGTTTAACAAAGTTAAGTCTGGTAGATTTCCTTGGGAGGGGATGACTGAAGAAGAGAATTTTAATTTAAAAACTAGCCAGATAACGTTTCACTCCAGTCTACAATGTCTATGTCATGATTGTCTTGAACCCAATTTTGTTTTTCAGAGGTTTATCATACAACAACATTCAACAAATTAATGAAGGTGTACTTCCACCAAGTCTATCAGTACTGTAAGAGCCTTAATTTCTTTCAACATTCCATGACGTTTCCTACACTCAAAGGTCTCTCCTCGTTTTCTATAGGCTACTATTGTGACCTCGCGTCTTCGTTTACCTATAACATATGAAAGCAGCCTGGTTGGTTCATGGGTTTTAACCTGAAACTCATTATCTGCAATGTTTGAATGAACTTTAACTTCTACCGTGTAACATTTTCTCGTATAGTGACTAAGAAACTTGCGCAAAAAGTCATTCCGTAACCATCCTTGTCAAATTTTTGAAGAAGAGGTGTTATAACATCGATCTCTGAAAATTTGGGAGTAATAAAAAAAACAATGATGTTATAATGAAACTACCTGAATAAATCGCTGAAAGTACTATTCACGATAAATCGGGATTTAGACGAATACAAAGTGGGAAGGGTTGAAGATGGATCCTTTGTTGTTGTTTTTTTTCTATCATACTCTTATCTGAAAAATATTTGTAAGTCTCAATTTATCCAAATGGCTGGGAAAATGACGTCTATTAACCGATCAGATATACTGCCTTATGGGGAATGAACTTTACTTAATTAATACTTCAGATAAAAAGATTCTTCTCAAAAAATGATTTTTTTTTTTAAACCCGAAGTGGGAAAACAAACAAAATAAAAATTTATGACAAAGGGAAACAAGAACACAACGATGTCACTTAAAGTCCATGACGTATTCGTGCAGTCATTGTCAATGTAACATCACAGTGACTTCAAATTTAACAAAGGAAAGTTTGATAAAGACTTTTATTTTTATTTTAACATATTAATTGACAACAACAGCATTCAACATATTGATAAAGATGTTTTTCCACTGAGTCTATTTGCTGCAAGACTCTTTAAATTCTATTATCATTATAACAGCTTTCTGCAGCAAAAGGTTTCTTGCTTCCCATATTAATACCACCTTTTCGTTTTCAATTTTTTTTTTTTTAACAGAGGGCAGTCTGTTTGATTTCCTAGGAAGGGTATAATTGAAGCAGAGAATTTAAATTTAAAAACTAACCAAATATTGTTTTACTGCAGTCTACACTGCCTATAATTTGATTGTCAATGACATGCCTTGCACTTAATTTTGTTTTTCAGAGATTTATCACACAACAACATTCAACATATTGATGAAGGTGTACTTCCACTACATCTATCAATACTGTAAGAAGCTTAATTTCTTTCAACATTCCATGACGTTTCCTACACTCAAAGATCAATTCTAGTTTCTACACTATTGTGTCCTCGGCTTTCTTTTCGATAACATATGAAAGCAGCCTGGTTAGGTCATGGGTGTTAACCTGAAACTCATTAGCTGCAATGTTTGAATAGCCTTTTAACTTCTACCGTGTAACCTTTTCTCGTAAAGTGACTAAGAAACTTTCCCAAAAGCAATACCGTAACGATCCTTGTCCAATTTTTGAAGGAGAGGTGTTATAACATCGATCTCCGACAATGTGGGAGTAATTAAAAAGGTAATATTGTTATCATAATGAAACTACCTAAATATGCCGCTGAAAGTTCTATTCACGATAAATCGGGATTTAGACAAATATAAGATGGGAAGGGTTGAAGATGGATCCTTTGCTGTTTTTTCTATCATACTCTTATCTCAAAAATATTTGTAAGTCTCACTTAATCCAAATGGCTGGGAAAGTGACGCCTATTAACCGATCAGATATACTGTCATATAGAGAATGAAGTGTGCTGAATCAATACTTAGGATTCATCTTAACAAATGTTTTTTTTTTTTTTTTGGAAACCCCAAGTAGGAAAAAAATCAAATAAATATTTATGACAAACGAAAGCAAGAACACAACGAAGTCACTTAAGGTCCACGACGTATTCGTGCAGTCATTGTCAGTGTTACATCACAGTGACTTTATATTTAACAAAGGGAAGTTTGATAAAGATTTTTATTTTGATTTTAACATATTTACGGAACAACAGCATTATACATATTGATAAAGGTGTTCTTCCACCAAATCTATCTGCTGTAAGACTCTTCAAATTCTTTCATTATTTTATCAGCTTTCTGCAACAAAAATGTTTCTTGCTTTCCATATTATGACCAGATTTTCGTTTTCGAATTTTTTTAACAGAGGGCAGTCTGATTGATTTTCTCGGAAGGGGATAATTGAAGCAGAGATTTTAAGAGATTTTAATTTAAAAACTAGCCAGATAGCGTTTCACTGCAGTCTACACCGTCTATGTCTTGATTTTCTTGAACCCAATTTTGTTTTTCAGATATTTATCATACAACAAAATTCAACAAATTAATGAACGTGTACTTCCACCAAATCTATCAGAACTGTAAGGCTCTTCAAATTCTCTCATCATTTTATAGCTTCCTGCAGCAAAAGGCTTATTGTTCCCATATTATTATGACAACCTTTTTGTTATTTTTGTTTAACAAAGTTAAGTCTGGTAGATTTCCTTAGGAGGGGATGACTGAAGAAGAGAATTTTAATTTAAAAACTAGCCAGATAACGTTTCACTCCAGTCTACAATGTCTATGTCATGATTGTCTTGAACCCAATTTTGTTTTTCAGATATTTATCATACAACATCATTCAACAAATTGATGAAGCTGTTCTTCCACCAAATCTATCAAAACTGTAAGAGTCTAAATTTCTTTCAACATTCCATGACGTTTCCTACACTCAAAGGTCTCTCCTCGTTTTCTATAGGCTACTATTGTGACCTCGCGTCTTCGTTTACCTATAACATATGAAAGCAGCCTGGTTGGTTCATGGGTTTTAACCTGAAACTTATTATCTGCAATGTTTGAATGAACTTTAACTTCTACCGTGTAACATTTTCTCGTATAGTGACTAAGAAACTTGCGCAAAAAGTCATTCCGTAACCATCCTTGTCAAATTTTTGAAGAAGAGGTGTTATAACATCGATCTCTGAAAATTTGGGAGTAATAAAAAAAAAGACAATGATGTTATAATGAAACTACCTGAATAATTCGCTGAAAGTACTATTCACGATAAATCGGGATTTAGACGAATACAAAGTGGGAAGGGTTGAAGATGGATCCTTTGTTGTTGTTTTTTTTTTCTATCATACTCTTATCTGAAAAATATTTGTAAGTCTCAATTTATCCAAATGGCTGGGAAAATGACGTCTATTAACCGATCAGATATACTGCCTTATGGGGAATGAACTTTACTTAATTAATACTTCAGATAAAAAGATTCTTCTTAAAAAATGATTTTTTTTTTAAACCCGAAGTGGGAAAACAAACAAAATAAAAATTTATGACAAAGGGAAACAAGAACACAACGATGTCACTTAAAGTCCATGACGTATTCGTGCAGTCATTGTCAATGTAACATCACAGTGACTTCAAATTTAACAAAGGAAAGTTTGATAAAGACTTTTATTTTTATTTTAACATATTAATTGACAACAACAGCATTCAACATATTGATAAAGATGTTTTTCCACTGAGTCTATTTGCTGCAAGACTCTTTAAATTCTATTATCATTATAACAGCTTTCTGCAGCAAAAGGTTTCTTGCTTCCCATATTAATACCACCTTTTCGTTTTCAATTTTTTTTTTTTTAACAGAGGGCAGTCTGTTTGATTTCCTAGGAAGGGTATAATTGAAGCAGAGAATTTAAATTTAAAAACTAACCAAATATTGTTTTACTGCAGTCTACACTGCCTATAATTTGATTGTCAATGACATGCCTTGCACTTAATTTTGTTTTTCAGAGATTTATCACACAACAACATTCAACATATTGATGAAGGTGTACTTCCACTACATCTATCAATACTGTAAGAAGCTTAATTTCTTTCAACATTCCATGACGTTTCCTACACTCAAAGATCAATTCTAGTTTCTACACTATTGTGTCCTCGGCTTTCTTTTCGATAACATATGAAAGCAGCCTGGTTAGGTCATGGGTGTTAACCTGAAACTCATTAGCTGCAATGTTTGAATAGCCTTTTAACTTCTACCGTGTAACCTTTTTCTCGTAAAGTGACTAAGAAACTTTCCCAAAAGCAATACCGTAACGATCCTTGTCCAATTTTTGAAGGAGAGGTGTTATAACATCGATCTCCGACAATGTGGGAGTAATTAAAAAGGTAATATTGTTATCGTAATGAAACTACCTAAATATGCCGCTGAAAGTTCTATTCACGATAAATCGGGATTTAGACAAATATAAGATGGGAAGGGTTGAAGATGGATCCTTTGCTGTTTTTTCTATCATACTCTTATCTCAAAAATATTTGTAAGTCTCACTTAATCCAAATGGCTGGGAAAGTGACGCCTATTAACCGATCAGATATACTGTCATATAGAGAATGAAGTGTGCTGAATCAATACTTAGGATTCATCTTAACAAATGATTTTTTTTTTGGAAACCCCAAGTAGGAAAAAAATCAAATAAATATTTATGACAAACGAAAGCAAGAACACAACGAAGTCACTTAAGGTCCACGACGTATTCGTGCAGTCATTGTCAGTGTTACATCACAGTGACTTTATATTTAACAAAGGGAAGTTTGATAAAGATTTTTATTTTGATTTTAACATATTTACGGAACAACAGCATTATACATATTGATAAAGGTGTTCTTCCACCAAATCTATCTGCTGTAAGACTCTTCAAATTCTTTCATTATTTTATCAGCTTTCTGCAACAAAAATGTTTCTTGCTTTCCATGTTATGACCAGATTTTCGTTTTCGAATTTTTTTAACAGAGGGCAGTCTGATTGATTTTCTCGGAAGGGGATAATTGAAGCAGAGATTTTAAGAGATTTTAATTTAAAAACTAGCCAGATAGCGTTTCACTGCAGTCTACACCGTCTATATCTTGATTTTCTTGAACCCAATTTTGTTTTTCAGATATTTATCATACAACAAAATTCAACAAATTAATGAACGTGTACTTCCACCAAATCTATCAGAACTGTAAGGCTCTTCAAATTCTCTCATCATTTTAAAGCTTCCTGCAGCAAACTGCTTATTGTTCCCATAATATTATTGAGACAACCTTTTTGTTCTTTTTGTTTAACAAAGATAAGTCTGGTAGATTTCCTTAGGAGGGGATGACTGAAGAAGAGAATTTTAATTTAAAAACTAGCCAGAAAACGATTCATTCCAGTCTACACTGTCTATGTCTTGATTGTGTTGAACCCAATTTTGTTTTTCAGAGATTTATCATACAACAACATTCAACAAATTAATGAAGGTGTACTTCCACCAAATCTATCAGAACTGTAAGGCTCTTCAAATTTTCTCATCATTTTATAGCTTCCTGCAGCAAAAGGCTTATTGTTCCCATAATATTATGACAACGTTTTTGTTCTTTTTGTTTAACAAAGTTAAGTCTGGTAGATTTCCTTGGGAGGGGATGACTGAAGAAGAGAATTTTAATTTAAAAACTAGCTAGATAACGATTCACTGCAGTCTACACTGTCTATGTCTTGATTGTCTTGAACCCAATTTTGTTTTTCAGATATTTATCATACATCAACATTCAACAAATTAACGAAAGTGTCATTCCACCAAATCTATCAGAACTGTAAGGCTCTTCAGATTCTCTCATCATTTTATAGCTTCCTGCAGCAAAAGGCTTATTGTTCCCATATTATTGAGATAACCTTTTTGTTCTTTTTGTTTAACAAAATTAAGTCTGGAAGATTTCCTTGGGAGGGGATGACTGAAGAAGAGAATTTTAATTTAAAAACTAGCCAGATAACGATTCACTCCAGTCTACACTGTCTATGTCTTGATTGTCTTTAACCCACTTTTGTTTTTCAGAGGTTTATCATACAACAACATTCAACAAATTAATGAAGGTGTACTTCCACCAAGTCTATCAATACTGTAAGAGCCTTAATTTCTTTCAACATTCCATGACGTTTCCTACACTCAAAGGTCCCTTCTGGTTTTCTATAGGCTACTACTGTGACCTCGCGACTACCGTGTAACATTTTCTCGTATTGTGACTAAGAAACTTGCGCAAAAGTCATTCCGTAACCATCCTTGTCAAATTTTTGAAGAAGAGGTGTTATAACATCGATCTTTGAAAATTTGGGAGTAATTAAAAACACAACACTGTTATAATGAAACTACCTGAATAAATCGCTGAAAGTACTATTCACAATAAATCGGGATTTAGACGAAAACAAAATGGGAAGTGTTGAAAATGGATCCTTTGCTGTTTTTTTTTTTCTATCATACTCTTATCTCAAAAATATCTGTAGGTCTCAGTTTATCCAAATGGCTGGGGAAGTTACGTCTATTAACCGATCAGATATACTGCACTATAGAGAATGAACTTTACTTAATTAATACATCAGATAATAAGATTCATCTTAAAAAATGATTTTTTTTGGAAACCCCAAGTAGGAAAAAAATCAAATTAAAAATTTATGACAAAGGAAAACAAGAACACAACGAAGTCACTTAAGGTCCACGACGTATTCGTGCAGTCATTGTCAGTGTTACATCACAGTGACTTTATATTTAACAAAGGGAAGTTTGATAAAGATTTTTATTTTGATTTTAACATATTTACGGAACAACAGCATTATACATATTGATAAAGGTGTTCTTCCACCAAATCTATCAGCTGTAAGACTCTTCAAATTCTTTCATCATTTTATCAGCTTTCTGCAACGAAAGGGTTTGTTGCTTTCCATATTATGACCAGATTTTCGTTTTCGAGGATGTCTTGATTGTCAATGACATGCCTTGAACTTAATTTTGTTTTTCAGAGATTTATCACACAACAACATTCAACAAATTGATGAAGGTGTACTTCCACCACATTTATCAAAACTGTAAGAGTCTTAATTTCTTTCAACATTCCATGACGTTTCCTGTGTTAACCCGAAGCTTATTAGGTCAATGCGTGAATGTCCTTTAACTTCTACCTTGTAACCTTTTCTTGTAGTGATTAAGAAGCCTGTGAAAGAGCCATACCGTAACGACTCATGAAAATATTTGAAGAAAAGGTTTTATGACATCGTTCTCTGAAAATCTGGGAGTAATTAAAAACAAAGAAAAATGGTATTTAAATGAAACTACCTTAATAAGTTGCTGAAAGTACTATTTACGACAGATCGGGTTAGGGACGTAAACAAGATGGGAAGGGTTGAACGTTGATCTTTACCTTTTTTTATTCATACTCTTATATTTATTAGTTTCACTGTACCCTAATGCTAGGAAGGTGACGTCTATTAACCAATTAGATATACTGTCTTATAGAGAATGAACTATACTAAAGTGATACTTAAGATTCATCGTAACAAATGATCTTTTTTTTTGAAACTTCAAGTAGAAAACAATCAAAGTAAAAATTCATGAAAAAGGAAAGAAAGAATATAACGAGTTCACCCAAGTTCCACAAAGTGTTCATGCAGTCATTGTCAATATTGCATCACTTTACATTTATAATGAAAAGTTTGATAAAGATTTTTATTTTGTCTTTCAGATTTTTTTTGAAAAACAGGATTCAACATATTGAAAAGATGTTCTTCCACCAAATCTATCAGAACTGTAAGACTCTTCAAATTCTCATCGTTTTATAGCTTCCTGCAGCAAAAGGCTTATTGTTCCCATATCATTATGACAACATTTTTGTTCTTTTTGTTTAACAAAGTTCAGTCTGGTTGATTTCCTTGGGAGGGAATGATTGAAGAAGAGAATTCGAATTTCAAAACTAACCAGATCACGTTTCACTGCGGTCTACACTGTCTATGTTTTGATTGTCAAGGACATGCCTTGAACTCAATTTTGTTTTCAGAGATTTATCACAAAACAACATTCAACAAATTGATGAAGGTGTACTTCCACCACATCTATCAGAACAGTATGAACCTTAATTTCTGTCGAAATTTCATGAGATACACTTAACTGGCAAGTCTCCTTCAGTTTTCTATGCTATTGTGTCCTCGCTTTGTTTACGGATAACATACTAGAGAAGCCTGGTTTGCTTTGTAGCGTGAGGGGGGGTTAACCTGAGAACTATTAGGCGCAATGTTGGAATGACTTTTTACCTCTATCATTTAACCTGAAAAGTGATCAGTCGCTAAAAGAATTATTTATTCACGACAGATCGGGATAGGGGCGTAAACAAGATGGGAAGGTTGAACGTGAATCCTTTTCTTTATTTTCTGTTCATACTCTTATCTCAAAAATAATTGTTCGCCTCAATTTATCCTAAAGGCTATGAAAAGTAGGGTCTTTAAAAAGATCAGACATACTGACAATAGAAAATGAATTTCCCTAAATCAATATTTAAGATACGCCATAGCAAATCCAAATTTGACAGTTCAAGTAGAAAAACATTCAAAACCGAAATTTATTTTATAAGAAAAGAATACAACGAAGTCACTTAAGTTCACAAAGAGTTCGTGCAGTCATTGTCAATAGTACCACTTCAAAATTAACCAAGATAAGTCTAATTAAGATTTTTATTTTGATTTTCAGATACCTAACGTTCAACGACATTCAACATATTGGTAAAGGTGTTCTTCCACAAAGCCTATCCAAACTGTAAGACCCTTGAAAATGTTACATCACTTGATCAAATTCTGTCACCCCTTGTTTTGGAGATTCGTACAGAGAGCACTTTGCTTGATATCGTAGGGATAATATGATTTTGGCTACAACCCCACAAGTTCGACAACCCCACAATTAGCCCTTTCAAATGTATCCTTAAGCATTCATATGAGATTCGTTCAATAAATTGATACAAGTATTCTAAGTATTGTTAATTTTTGAGAAGGTAATTCATGATATATTAGGCCTACTTCTCAAACCCGTGACATTTGATAATGCTATCGGAAACTATGTAAACAGAAATCATGGAACCAGAGGGCAGCGAAATGGGTATTGAACATACATTATATGATCTGATGTGTTATATACAAGTTGTTGTCTCATAAACATTTGTTAGCATCGATAAAATCTTGGAAACTGTGAAGGGTGACGGCGGGATGCATGGGGTGGGCAGCTTGAGAATTTAGAAAGAATAGTTGCAATGTATGCTTAGCTTAGGTACCTTCCAAGTAATGTCATTCCTGGAACGGTGTGTCATGTGAAGAAATAACGTAGAGCCAAATAGTAAGGAATACTGCTACACTAATTTATACAGAAAGCATTTTAAATTTGAAAGCTAACCAGAAAACGTTATACTTCAATCTAAGGGACATTAAGTAAAAGTAAGAATTTTGGAACTTACATATGTAATGCCAAACAGTAATAAATATTTCTATATATCATGTTGTGTGTATGCTTGTAATTTAACTCTGACTTATTTTTCCAGAGATTTATCATACAACAACATTCAACACATTGATGAAGATGCCCTTCCAGCAAATCTATCAAGAGTGTAAGAATTTAAATTTCTGTCAAAATTCATGAAGTTCCCTGCACTGAAAGATCTCGTCTAGTTTCTACACTATCTGCCCTTCGTCGTTTTGGTTGCGGTTAACATACAACAGAAGCCTGGTTGACTTCGTAGGCTGTTTAACCTACCACCTCAAAGACGCATCATATGAAATATGATGCGTCATATATATATAACTTAAGATACTTAGTTTGCGACTAAGTATCTTAAGTTGTTTTGTTTTTGTACTTTACACTTTTTCTTTCAAGGGAGTGTTCTGCCTTTAATGTTAAGCCCCCAAGGGTTTTGTAGCTCACTTCCTTTCACTACTCTGTCTATTCTATATTGTTACTATGTAAGTGTTATTTTATGTAATATTGTACATTATAGTGAAAAACCAAATAAATGAAATAAAATGAAATGAAATAACTTCTTTCCTGTTTCATTTTTCTGGTAGCTATCACAAACTTAGGCCTGTGTAAGAATCAGCCAATCATAACCCTTCAGAAACTTGTGGTTTTCTTATTAGTTGTATTCTTAGTGTTAAAAAATGTGTGAGTTTTTCGAATTAATGTCATTCAAACGAAACTCATTCGCCGAAATAATAGTGATGACAATGGTGGCGGTGCCATGCAGGCGCGTGTTAAATATTGGGGACGTCCGACCTTAAGAAAATTTCTTTTTTAAAAAAAAAGAAAAGGTTTTATCAAGCTCTGGTTGAGCTTGTCTCACGAAAAAAACTTGACCATTTTTAGAAAATTATAGCTTGGTTATCTAGCAACCATCAACCCTGATATCACCGCTCATGAAATGATCCACACAATCCATTAAATTGACATTTTTCTAATAAGTATCGGTTGTTCATTTGTTTAATTAAAATGTTCCATAAATGTGACAACTTTCGTTATATTTCATACCTTTTTAGCCCATCCCCACTTTATAGCAAGCAAAAGCAACATTTTTCTGAAAACCCCAGAACGGCTTAGTAACACCGTCAGAAATGAATAATTTTCAGGGCCACTGTCAGTGATGCCTTTTTGAATTAACGGTAACCTTACTTTTCACCTAGTATTAGCCCTGCCTCAGTGTGACCATGCATGCACGTTACCTGCCTCTTCAGCTTCTATGCAGTTGGGTGTACATGACTCTCCAGTAGGTTAGTCATCAGTAAGCTAGATGGAGTTTTACGTCTCAGTTTCCAAACCAATTGGTTTGGGTTACACCGGCCACACGGTTTTTTTCCAGTTGTGACTCACTGGCTTGTTTTCCCTGAAGTTAATAGTAAACCGTACTGAGTTTAGTTCTCTTTGAAATAGAAAACAGTGACTAGTTAAACATAAACATAATGAGTAAAATGAATATTTAAAGCCCCCGTTTGAGGCTTTCTCTCCCGGTTTGGCTTCAGAAATTTAAACAGGAGCTTTTGGTCTGTAATTGGTCTAGGATATCTGTTCGCCGTCTCACCTGAAGGCTATTGTAATTTGTTACCCTCCCTAAGAAATAATTCTCGCTTGGAAGCTATTCCTCTCCTTTCGGTAGGTACCTTGAGCCGCAATAGGTCTTCTGAATAGTTTAATCCTCGACAAAAATGATGGATCAAAGCAAACAAAACAAGCAATGAGAGGGTCTGGCCGTCACCTTTCTCCCCCCAGTGTTGCTGCAGTCTAGGGCGTCCTAAAACCTCAACATTGACGCGGAAGCGAGGTTTGTAGCACCTTGGCATGCAACGTTATCATCGCAAGTCTTGGCATTATTACTTTTCGGTTTAAAACTCTCGAGTAATGGAATTCACGACTTCGGCTATCACCGGCTTAGTTTCACAAACACGACTCAATTGGAGCTGAATTACTTCAAATATTAATATTGCATACGTTATTTACTGGAATTAAACGAAAACTGGCGTAAGAAATCAAAGATGCCTTGTTTTCATGTCCTGGGTGACTGATTTTAATTCAACAAAATTGATTGGACCAGTAAGTTACATAAGGAAAGTGGTGGCTGTTTATCCAACTGCTCGGGCAAATTACTTCTGGACATAGTTAATGGCTCTGCTGCTGACCAACTTGTAAAATTTCCCACTAGAGGGGATAGCACACTTGACGTGGTTATCTCAAATATCCCCAGTCAATGCACTAATGTTAGTGCCATAGATTCTCCAAGTGATCATGAGGGCATTTCGTGTAAATTGAAGTGTTTGTTTCCTGATTTTTAGTAACCTCGTAGGCTCATTCTACAATACTCAAAGGGGGATTTTGTTGCAATGAGGGAGGACACCCGGGGTTTCTCTTCTACCTACTTCAACGGGGGGGCAAGATAAAGGTACTGTGGAAGACAATTGGCAGCTTATTAAGTCCTTTCTTGAAAGAACTGTGAAGGCTAATATTCCCACTAGATTGGCTAAATCCAGAAAATTTCTCCCATGAATAACCGACGATATTCGCAGATTAGTTAGGCGTAGGAACAGATTGCATGCACTTTAAAAAAAAAAACCCCAGAAGGTTGGTATTTATGAGAAATGGGCTTATCTACGAACTAAAATCAAAAGAGAGGTTCACACCTCCCATAAAAAGTACATCAATGGAATGATCGGCGATATCAAAGTTGATGCCAAACCCTTCTGGAGATATATTAATGGTCAAAAGAAGGATAGCATAATCTCCCCCCTCTTAAGACTGATGATAAGCTAGCTGTTACTGTCTTGGATAAAGTTCGTGCTCTCAATAACCAGTTCTGTAGTGTCTTCACTAAAACAGTGTTTCATACTGTACCCCTCATTAGGCCCGCGTGTAAGAGAATGAATGATATAACTATATATCCACCTTTGGTGTTGAAAAAAGTTTGCATGGTCTTAAAATCAGCAAGGCCATGGGGCCAGATGGCATCCATCCTTGGGTTCTGAGAGAGATTGCCACCGATTTTGCACCTGTTTTAAGCCATCTCTTTCAGCAATCCCTCACAAAAGGATGCATTCCAGAGGATTGGAAGACTGCAAATGTGTGCCCTATTCTCAAAAAAGGTGAGGGTTTCCTACCTTGTAATTATAGGTCTATTTCTCTTACAAGTGTCTGTTGTAAATTGTCAGAACATATTATTACCTCTAACCTTATGAACCATTTTGAAACATATAACTTGCTCTCTCCCAACCAACACGCCTTTCGTAAGTCTCATAGTTGCGAAACACAACTCGTGTCGATATTGGAGGACTGGGCTTCCTCCCTGGATGCCCATAAACAAATTGACGTGTTTATCTTGGACTTTGAGAAGTCCTTCGATACTGTTCCTCATGAACTGCTTAAGACCAAGCTGTATACATTTGGTGTTTCAAAGCAGCTTCTTCGTTGGGTTGATGACTTTCTTGGTGATCGTAAACAATCTGTTGTTGTCAATGGACCGCGGTCTCCCCGATGCAAGTTCTATCTGGAGTTCCCCAGGGGTCTGTCCTGGGACCGATTCTCTTCTTAGTTCATATCAATGATATTGTCGATGTTGTTTCTTCCAAGGTTCGCCTTTTTGCAGATGATTGTGTCTGTTACCGTATTATTGAGTCCGATGACGATTGTCGCAAACTTCAGGATAATATCGAGCAGTTGAGGCTGTGGGCTTCTACATGGGGCATGAGATTTCAGCCCACTAAGTGTAGCGTTATTACTTTTGCTCGGAAAAGTCCTATATGTTTTAGGTATGTTCTAAATAGGATTGAGCTCCCAAGGGTAGATAGTATTAAGTATCTAGCATATCCAGAATATCTGTAACAAGGGAAAATATTCTTGGTATTTTGTACAGAAACCTATCTTCCTGCCCTGGTGATGTCAAGTTAATGGCTTACAAAGGAATTCTTCGGCCTGCGCTGGAGTACGCCAGTACTGTTTGGGACCCTCACCAGGTCTACCTGTGTGACAAGCTTGAGAGTATACAAAAATGGTCACCTAGATTCATTGCCTCTGACTATTCTAGAGAGCCAGGATCAATGACCAGTCTCCTTAAGGAACTAGACCTTTTGCCCTTAACCGATAGACGGAGACAAAGTAGATTGATCCTTTTTTTCTTAAGGTGTGTTTGGCAAGGCTCTCATACCTGTTGATCGTCTCCAGCGGCCTACTCGTAGAACCCGTATAATGCACGACTTGAATTTCTGTCTCCCACATACTAGTTCAAACTGTTATCAATTTAGTTTTCTGCCTCTAACCATAAAGGATTTGAATCGTCTTCCCCTCAATGTAATGAAGGTTGCCTCTATCCATAAGGACCCGTCACTTGGATGTGTTACCCTTTTGGAAGAAGAAGAAGAAGAAGAAGAAGAAGAAGAAGAAGAAGAAGAAGAAGAAGAAGAAGAAGAAGAAGAAGAAGAAGAAGAAGAAGAAGAAGAAGAAGAAGAAGAAGAAGAAGAAGAAGAAGAAGAAGAAGAAGAAGAAGAAGAAGAAGAAGAAGAAGAAGAAGAAGAAGAAGAAGAAGAAGAAGAAGAAGAAGAAGAAGAAGAAGAAGAAGAAGAAGAAGAAGAAGAAGAAGAAGAAGAAGAAGAAGAAGAAGAAGAAGAAGAAGAAGAAGAAGAAGAAGAAGAAGAAGAAGAAGAAGAAGAAGAAGAAGAAGAAGAAGAAGAAGAAGAAGAAGAAGAAGAAGAAGAAGAAGAAGAAGAAGAAGAAGAAGAAGAAGAAGAAGAAGAAGAAGAAGAAGAAGAAGAAGAAGAAGAAGAAGAAGAAGAAGAAGAAGAAGAAGAAGAAGAAGAAGAAGAAGAAGAAGAAGAAGAAGAAGAAGAAGAAGAAGAAGAAGAAGAAGAAGAAGAAGAAGAAGAAGAAGAAGAAGAAGAAGAAGAAGAAGAAGAAGAAGAAGAAGAAGAAGAAGAAGAAGAAGAAGAAGAAGAAGAAGAAGAAGAAGAAGAAGAAGAAGAAGAAGAAGAAGAAGAAGAAGAAGAAGAAGAAGAAGAAGAAGAAGAAGAAGAAGAAGAAGAAGAAGAAGAAGAAGAAGAAGAAGAAGAAGAAGAAGAAGAAGAAGAAGAAGAAGAAGAAGAAGAAGAAGAAGAAGAAGAAGAAGAAGAAGAAGAAGAAGAAGAAGAAGAAGAAGAAGAAGAAGAAGAAGAAGAAGAAGAAGAAGAAGAAGAAGAAGAAGAAGAAGAAGAAGAAGAAGAAGAAGAAGAAGAAGAAGAAGAAGAAGAAGAAGAAGAAGAAGAAGAAGAACGGATGTTTGTACTACAATACAAGTACACATATACACCAAAGATATTATAAACGGTGTCGATAATAATATAAACATCGATATTATAAACATTACAAAGATATTATAAACATTATTTCGAAAGATGTTTATAATATCTTTGATATACACACACGCGCACGCCATCATGAATGCATAGATTTCTCTTTTCATCGAAATCGAAAACGTCCATGATAGGTTCAGTTCGTGGAAAGGTCTTTATAGGTTTTGTCGCGTTAACAAAGTTTTCCCCGCGACACATGGGGATCCCACTGGGTTTCCATTTATGCGGAAGATGCGGCGCGTGTGACGTCTCTATGGTTCTAATTGCGTCTCCGCCACGTTATCAACATTCGAGACTCGTTGTTGTCATGTGACTTATAGTACACCTTTCCGCTTTCAACAACGACCGATCGTATTCAACCTTGAATTGATATGTTTTCTATAGTTTTACAAATTTTGTTCGCCCACAATTAAACCTTTGTTGCTCCACCTTAAACTGTGCATTTGATTAAATTATCAGCCGAACAAAAACGCAATCTGAACATTGGTGTATGTCGATTTAAACTGATATATGTTAATTTAAATTTGTATATGTCAATGTAAACCGGTATTTGTCCAATTAAATTGGTTCATATCGATTGATATTGGCATAAACCTATGTCAGTTTAAATCCGATATCTGTCGAATTAAATTAGTATGCGTTGAGTTCCCATGATATGAAACCAATTGCTCGCCATAACGTGCATGTCTTAACTCACATTCCCCAAAAGTGTAAGAAAATATGGAAACGTAACTACCCGCTTATCTTAAAGTGAGCATGACACGGCCAAAGTAAGTTTCTCGGTGAATATTCTTTGGGTACACCTTGACATAAAGTGAATGTTTTCCCTATTAAACTATGTCCATAAAAACCGAAAAACAACGTTGTGAATTCCCAATTACAGGCCAGGCTCAGCCCATTTGAAATCCGAAAGCGATAAAACGTTTGTGAGCGCGTCTCAAGATGATGACGTCATTGGAGGCAAGGTCACAGGGCACGATTAGCAACACTGTACCAGGGAGCTCACAATCATCGAATCATGTGCATGGTAACGCGTGATGGCGAGTAAATCATTGCAAAAACACCGGTGCTACGATAGCAGTGAGCGTAGCCACTGACTACATTTTGAATTGTGTATTGCGCGGTGACTGCTTAGTACGGTATTCACAATAGCACCTTCACCAAACAGCTCACACAGTATAGACGCGCTCGTAGTGGGGACACGCTTGTTGTGGATTATCTATGCATGTTCATAGCTTTTTTTTTGTATAGAGCCCGAAGCGCGTCTTTCTTGCACAAAAACAGAACTGTATTTACACAAGCCCATATGCACGCGAACATATTGGCCAATGACAATGCTCCGAATCCCCGCCATGGTCCGCGCCCTTCGCTCTGCATGCTGGACGAGTATTGTGATGCAATCGTTTTCATGAAGTTGCTAAGATAAGACGAATTTACCGAGCGTTACATTAGTTCCACATCTAGATGCCAGTTCTTAAATAGGGCGGGGCTTGTGCCGCCAGTTGCGTCATAAAATCCAGTGACCTGTTGCGGCATTTTTCGAAATTGGATTTTGAACGTTTTCCTTCAAATATCATTTATGTCGAATTGTACAGGTTTTAATGGGGTATGAGATGATATTGGTAAAATACTGTATCGAATCTTGCAAGACACAAATGTTTTTGTGGCCGTGTCATGCCCACTTTCAATCGCAATGGTTACCATGGTAACGGTTAATTTTCCCCAATTTACTAGTATCGGGGTCTAACCCATGGTGAGGTACCCCGGGGTAACTGAAGGTCCAGGGATGAGAGAGGGTTCAAAACCTGTCCGTATGTGTGTGTGTGTGTTGGTGTGTGTGTGTCCCATTTTTTTTTTCTAATATCTTGTAAACGGCTGGGCCGATTTTCTTCAAACTTGGTCGGATGGAACAATTACATTTTAATACACACTTGGACAAAGGACAAATTTTAGTGGAATCACCTTTTGTGCTATATTTTCAAAACGAAACGTCCTCCTGACACGAAACTTCACACATATGATGATTGCATCTAGACCTGCCAAAATATGTGGTTGCAATAGCAACAGAGGTCAAGGGTCAAGTGGTAGAGTGGAACAAAACATTTCAAGGGATAATTTGTTCGTAAACAAGATATTTGT
Source organism: Holothuria scabra (assembly GCA_037179385.1). Lineage (NCBI taxonomy): Eukaryota > Metazoa > Echinodermata > Holothuroidea > Aspidochirotida > Holothuriidae > Holothuria > Holothuria scabra. The sequence continues at coordinate 33,281,696 of CM074190.1, forward strand.
CTTTTAAACTCCTCCTTGTGGGCTCGACCGATTCTCTTCCAAATTAAATGTTAGGTACCCCAGGATGGGAACTTATGTCCCCCATACCCTCGGAAGAACAGGTCAAAGGTCACATTTTTCAAAAGACCACTTTTTTACTATTTTGTACTAAAACTTTCATTTTACATCAAACGTCACATATATATATATAAAGGTCGAAATGCTGCGGAGCACTGTGGAATGTGTAGGTCGAAAAGAGGTAGTAAAAAGTGCTTCAAAGTTTGCGGAAAACTCCACGACGTTTCGGGTATAAACCCTTCATCAGGTGGCAAAAACCAAACTGAACATTATATATATGTATATATATATATATATATATATATATATATATATATATATATATATATATATATTAGGGTAGACTACAGTAGTTCTACCAAAATATGTAGTTCCCATGGCAACCAAGGTCAAATGTCACATGACAGGGGGTCAAATACTTTTTTTGTATTTACCATAACTCTTAACGGAAGCATCCCACAAATCTGAAAATTTAAGTGTAATAGCCTAGGCATGACAAGTTGTACCGATATGTGTGGTTGTCATGGCAACCAAGGACATACTTCACGTTACAGATGGTCAAAGGTTAATGTTTTGTAACTAGCCTATTTTTCATCGATTAATATAAATAAGCTAGACTGATTTCCAGGCCTAGTCTAGTACTTCGTAGTTGCAGTCTTGTCTTCACAACTCAAATTCTTATATCACTAGCTTGTATGCTGCAGTGAGTTTTTTAAGTTCCTGCTCGCACTTCACTTTAATTGCCCTTATATCTAGAGTGTTCCAGTGTTGCGGACAGTTGTTTTCACTCCAAAGTTGCTGTAACTGTTAGGCCTAGTAGTATGACAGAAATCTGAAGCTGGTTAACGGTATTAAGGCTAGATCTGCGGCTTAGGCACGGCAAAACTACGCCATTCATAGGGTTGATTTATAACCCAAGATATAAAACTGTGGGTGACTAACATTAGGTTAGGCATAGTGTTAGGCAAAACTTGATCCCACAATTCCTTTTGAACCCTTCTTGAAAACGAATATCAGGGAAGGGCCTATGGTACAGTAATACAAAAAAAAATTAGGAATATGAACCCTTGAGGCCGCCACTGACGGTCATCCCTATAGGCTGCGTGCTTAGATTAGTCTTTACACGAATCCGGACTCAAAGTGATGGTCTGATTTCAGTCGGCCATAACTGGGGTCCATCACCTTTAAATCTTTCGATTTCCTTGTCAACCTCTATCATGGATGGTTGTACACTAATTTGTATCTTAAATTCTCCAATTTCACTAAATATGAGGGTTTGAAATTCATGTACGCAATATATAAAGATGATTTTGGGTTGATGGACACCACTAATGGCGGCCTACAGTTACTAAAAGTAAGCTCTTATCGGATTCGTCTATAAAGAATCAACGTTAGACCGTGTGAACCGAACACATCACATAGTACATCGCCCGATTAGGTTAGGCATATGGCCTACGTATCTTACATGTTATTAGTGCCCTTACATTTTGGCGGGTCTGAAGCATCGCCAAAAAATGTACGTGACAATTTCCTCGCTACCGGCTAGGATTCGCCACAGGGCAGCACGCAGAAAAGGTTTGTGCCTCCGCCGGAAATGTTCTAACGCCACGCGTTCAACATGGCGCACACGCCCAGTTTCTTATTTGAGACGCATTTGATATGCGTACCAGCTCGACACACATAGAGTTTGCCGTCGCGTCAAAATGGAGAATACGCCCAGCTAGAGCGTGAATAATTACAATTACGCACTTGTCTAAAGCGTCCCCGAAAGCGTCTTACTTTTATATAACTGCTGCGTCCATATCCATATTAGTTTAGTGTAACAGCCAAGCTCGCTGTTTTTTTTTTTATAGTGTTGCAAGGGGATAACAGCATCTAAAAAATTAAATTTGTTCCAAAATCTTAGATAACCCTACTGGATTGAAAGGGCAAGCGTTACAAAGATTCGGTATCCTATTTCTCCAGTTCTTTCATAATCCGGTGTCAGAATGTAAATATCCAAAAGATGTTGTTTTGGAATAAGGGTAGCGTCTACAGTTCCAAGAACTTGATTGGTCTGTGCCATATTCTTTCCTACGCTATCTTAAGAAGAAAAAAAAAACCCTCCGTCCCTTGGAACGAAAAAAATCGCTTCCCTTGTACTTCAAATAGGAATTTCAAAGGGTTGTGGCGTAGAGTTTTAGTATGGTAATTTTTGTCAATGACATTCTACTGTAGCATAAAAACACCACAGATAAAACGTCTAGGACATAAATTGTTCCAGTTCTATAACCAACTTGCGCACATGTTAGCGATGAGATATGCACCTCCGTGGATTGCCCTATTGTTCGAAATTGGATTTTGATTGTTTTACTTCAAATATCATTTATGCCAAATTGTACAGGTTTTTTAATGGGATGTGAGATGATATTTGTAAAATTCTGTATCGAATTTTAAAATACACAAAAGTTTTTGTGGCCGTGTCATGCCCACTTGAATGTTATACACATAATCACTGCGAAGAAATTGCGTCATCATTTTCGGGCAAGTTCGAGAGTTAATGAACGTCTCCCCAGTCTAATTTGTCTTATCCTGGAGTGTTTAAAGCATCATGTCCCTTAAAAAGAGAACTGTCCCAAATTCTAAGACAGGGCCGACAAAGCCCGTGGAAGAACGGAAGCAGTGTCTCAAAAACTCTAGGAATTTCGGTCACTTCTACTAGTTACGATGTCACAACTATAATTCAACCATCAACGCCACCTTAACTTCTTTTTCACACGCAGAAGTCGGGTAATGTGAGTATGGAACGCGATCCACGCAAATCTTGTTAATAACGGCGTGATTATCGTTAACAGCGTGGTAAATTTTGGTAAGCACGGCGAAATTTTAAGTATAACCACCTGCTAAATTTCGTTAACAGCGGCGTGATCAGAAGTAATCGCGTATACAAGAGGTTAACAACGGCGTATTCAGTTTCAACAGCCAGCTGAAAGTTGGTAACGTCCTTGTCGCGATCAACCGCCGGTACTGTAGGTAACCATGTAATTTCAGTCAACAACGTGCAAACAAGAGGTAGTGGCGCTGTTCCAGTTAACGCAAATACAAACAGCGACGATGTAAATGGTAGTAACCATGTAAACTTAAATGGTGCTTGTAGTCAATGGCGCCGTTCAGATAGAAAGATGCTGGGTGGGGCGTGCAAAGTGTTTACCAGTACTTCGAATTTTGCTTTTTTTTTTTTTTTTTTTTTTGTTGTGACTGAATTATGGCAATCTACAGTTACATAAGAACAGTGACATATTGGTGAGTGGAAACGTGTTTTCATAGACCGATGTATTTCCGACTAAAAGGCTTTAGGGCAATTTATTTTTAATTGACCCTACATTTCGACAACAAATAGTAAAAGAAATGAAAAGCCAACATTACCTCCTTTCATTGTGTTTTGTGTTTTTTTATTCCCTTCTGAGCACTCAACCAATTCATGTGATGGATTGTCCACACTATGTAGATGAATCATAATGTTTTGTTGGGGCCCAAAGATCATGTGAGGTCATCAGAGGTCAATTGTTCAAAACCTTGAAAACTTCATCTCAAGAAGGGTAACTTCGAGGGGCACTGTTCATCGCATGTGGGCTGCCAATATTAAGGAGATTGTTTTTATGGTTTTGGTGTAACGTGAAAGGTGACTTGGGGTTGCCAAAGACCAAAATTTGAAAAGCTTGCAATACAATCTCAATTTATCATAGGAAAGGAATCGCGGGTCTTCTGGGCAGTGGCGTAACCAGCGAGGGGCAGGGGCATGGGGCATACTGCCCCCCCCCTCCCCGGGCAAAAAACAGGAAGGGAAGAAAAACCGGGAAGGGGAGGAAAGAAAGGAAAATGAGGAAAAGAGAGTGAAGAAGAGAAAAGGAAAAAGAGTAAGAGGAGGGGAAGGAAAGAAAGGCAGAATAAAAATGGAAAACGGAAAAGAAGAGGAAAGGGAGAAAAAAAGAAGAGAATGAGCCAACTATCACATCAAAAGCAAGATTGATCTGCATTCATGAAACACTGTTTTGGTCAATATATGAACATTCATTTAGAAAAATATATGAATATTCATTTAGTCGCCTTAAGTTAACAAACTTAATATCTGAGGTCCACTTTATCGGAGGAAAGACTTCCCCCCTTGCTCTCCTCATTAGACAGTTAGAGAAAGCGACATTTCTGGGAGTATTGACTTTGATCCAGTCATCAACACATTCAGTAAAAGGACCATCTGACGAATGGAACTTAATAGGACAACACAGCCCACATTTAAAGACCGTTCATGCAAGGAGACCACGAACATCAAGAGTGTATCTTTTCATTTAACCTTTAAAAAAATTATTTGGATGTTACATACCAGATATATTTTTCATGTTGACATGTGAATTGTTAAATTTGTTGATTTTTCATTTTTCCTGAAGACACCCAAGTGTTGACCATATTGCATAAAATTTGCTCGCATTTGGGATGTGACAAGTAATCTTCCTGACCCTATGACAAAGGGCCAGGAAGTGAAAAGTAATCAAAAATTATATTCAGATGGTGGTGTTTGAGGAGAGGAGCCGTCTACGACACAATCATAGGCGTAGAAAGCGGGGCTGGTTCGGCGACAGCCTCCCCCGTGAAAAATGAGGAGGCGGAGCATGCTTCCTCCCCCCCCCCACCCCTTCCCGGGTCAAAAGCCTTTTTTCATTGTTCAAAATCTCAAAAAGAGCAAACCTGCAACGTGAGGTGCATTTGTTCTTCCACATAAATCGGTTTGGCAAACTTCACCGAGCTCTGGAAATGACAAAATCGGATACCATATGTGACATTATATCATCAGTAGACACTGACAGCTATATTGCCAATTTTGTTTACTGTCTTTCATAGAATTCCAAATATTCTTTAATGAAAGATTTTGATTTTAAAATACCTTGTCTAAATAGTTTGGAAAACTTTTGAAATGTCATCGCAATAGGTCAACTCGTAGGCCTAAGTTAACATTGTGTAGCATCAAACGTCGTGCAATCTAGCTTCTGGAAGCAGTTGATAGTTTGGTTTCACCGAACGGCTTTTTGCCAGGCAGTCGGGGGGGGGGGGGACTTTAAGAAGAGCAATCATTCTCACATTTGCCACCAATATTTGAAGGAGGTGCAGTTCTTCAGTAATCCCCAAACTTCCTCACATCAGACCCAGAATCCAAAGCTTTCTGCAATACAAGCTCCATATCAACATATTAATGTTTCAAAAGGGTAGAAATTTCCGCTGTCTGTGGGGTCCCGTTTTTTCAATTTTTTTTTTTTTTTTGTACGTGCCGCGCCAACTGAAGATACTCTTTCTAGCAAGACTTCTTATTCTCGGCAGGGGAACCATTGGCCCGCCGTACTCAAATGATCTCATAAACACCTGTCATTAGATACCTTTCAACCCTGTCAGTTGTGTAGGTGGATTCTTTAGTTATTGAAGCGTTCAAAATTTTATCAGTGTTCAATGTTGCAGAGCAGTGGCGTAGCTACAGGAGTCAGGGGCGATTGCGCCCTTGCTCCAAAAAGTGAAATATTGCCATTTGAGATACCATTCAAATACAGTGCGGTTTTCCCAAGTTTTCCTTCATAAAATTCCGAATTCTTCCTTATAAAAGTTCCATATTTGAAATTAGTAGTTTTAAAAAAGGAAAAGTTTTCCACGCGTTCGCGCGCCTTAAATTACCCTCAAAGCACTAAGGGATCGCTAATAATGCAGTCAGTGGAAAACTTTTCCAAACCGCTACTGTGCTGTTTCCCTAAAATTTCCTTCAATATAGGCTTTCATTTTTGTCTAAAAAATGCAACAAAGTTTCGAGAGTTTTTAATGTCGCCGTGAAGCCTTTATCCGCTCTTCTTAGATAACACGATCTGCTATCGAAATGCTATCTCAGATATATGCTAATTGGAAACGCAGATTCTTCGATAGCCCCACCCCCAAATATGCTAATTTTCTTACAGGAAACCCTGAATCTAATCCATTTTCTCCAATACAAGCTCCACATTTACAAATGTGTTATAAGACCAAAATTTTCAATACGTACCTTATACAGTAGTGTTCACACTAAAGAAAAACAAATCTAACTTATTTCAAAAAAAAAATTATTCTTGCTCGTAGAAAAAACATTAGAAAAATTAGCATAAAAATGTACCTTTTGGTCCAAAATTGTTCCGCCCAACACACTTTCATATTGCTTCCTACGCCACCGAAAACAACACTTCTCTTAAGGCCTGAGACACCTACAAACTAACACAGTGTACATCAATTCAAAAGCTTAACTTAAAATCGAGAAACCTCTATGCTATTGCACCCCCACCCCCCACCACAGCCAGGTCTTGTTACGCCACTGCTTCTGGGTTTCTGTTTTTATCTTTTATTTTTTTTACCGCACTGTGATGTGATTCACTACTTGGTGAAGTCAGTTAGGTCTAGTGCTTTTATGAAAGGAGGTAATGTTGGCTTTTCATTTCCTTTCCTATTTGCTGTCGAAATGCAAAGTCAATTACAAATGAATTGCCTAAGGCCTTTTAGTGGGAAATACATCGGTCAATGAATACACGTTTCCACTCAACAATATGTCCATGTTCTCATGTAATTTTAGATTGTCATTAATCAGTCACAACAAAAAAAAGCAAAAGTGGAAGTACTGGTAAACACTTTGCCACGCCCCCACCCAGCAGCTTTCTATCTAAAGGGCGCCATTGACTACAAGAGCCATTCAAGTTTACACGGTTTCTACCGTTTACATCGTCGTTGTTTGTATTTGCATTAACTGGAACAGGGCCATTACGTCTTGTTTGCACGTTGTTGATTGAAATAACATGGTTTCCTACAGTACCGGCGGTTGATCGCCACAAGGACGTTACCAACTTTCAGCTGGCTGTTGAAACCGAATACGCCATTGTTAACCTCTTGTAGTACGTGGTTACATCTGATCATGCCGCTGTTAACGAAATTTAGCCGGTGGTTACTTACAATTTCGCCGTGGTCACCAACATTTACTACGCTGTTAAAGATAATCACGCCGTTTTTAACTCAACGTGCAACGCCGTTACTACCAAACACGCCGTTATTTACAAGATTTGCGTGGATCGCGTTCCATACATGACAAGTTCCTACTATAGGCAGCGGACCGTACACGAAAAAGTGCTTTCGTTTTTAACTTTCGTGACGCACATCTGAGGGTCGGCATAAAAATTACCCACGGAGGTCAATTTTAACCTTTTGAACATCATATCAATTACCACAAGCGAACGAGTTGGCCTACGAAGAGAAATTTGAGGGGGAATTGTTGGCTTTTTGTGGCCAAGATTCATTGCATATACTAGTTCCACGAATTTTCTGACACGTGCAAAATCTGTACAATATGCGCCGGGCATAGTGCACAGTGCAGCCTGGTCAGTGAAATTGATAGGGAGAAACTTTTATGTCAATTAATTGACCAGGAAAGGGGGCAGGGGAGTAGGATGACTTCCCCTCTCTAGGGAAAGGTTGAATAAATCAGGAACTGGATCGAGAAAGGATAGCGAAGAAGGAAAATCAAATAGGACAAAACAAGAATAAGAATTTGGAATAGAAAAGAGGATGAAAATAAACACACATGACATGAAAACACAAGAAACAGAGAGAAGAGATGCGTTCAGTAGGGATATCAATAGATGATTCACATGATATTGTTCAATCAAGTCTGGTTTGCAGCAGAGTCATGAGAGAGTAAATAACGGACGGCATATGGTCAAGTGGTTAAAGCATCCGACTTCAGGCGCGGGTACATGGGGTGGGGGCTTACGCCCCAGCCCTCCCTTTTTCGCCACATCAACAATAAAACATATGGAAAATTAGCAGTGCATCTCCCTCTCCCCCCTGTTTTCTCTTAGGTCAGCCCCCCCCCCTTTTTTTTTTTTTTTGAATGTGCGGATCCGCGCCTAGACTTGCAATTGGCCCGGAGGTCAGGAGTTCGAGTATTGTCCTGGTCATACTGAAGACTGTAAAAAACACAGCCTCGGCATAAAGCAATTGAGTAGGAAAAACAAGCCAGTTAGTCAAAACTGGAAAAGCTAGTCCGTGGCGGCTCGACATAAACCAATTGGTTAGAAACTGGCCATATGGGCCGTCATGTAAAACTCCGTCCATCTAACCGACTTGAGAGGATAGACCTAAATGGACAGGCCTTACGGCCAAGCAGAACTTAATTCCCATTGAGATCTTTTGTCCAAATTAACCAAAAGGTTTCAACAGTTTCCAAATGGTAAAGGGTTTTCAAAAGGGTTTGGTTTATAAAAAGGGTAATTTTATAATTCCCTTTGAGTTTTAACCAATTTCCATCATCTACCAAACGGACTGCCCTTTAAATGAAAAGGGTATTTACAAAAGGTATCACTTGGAACCCTTTGGGTTCTAAGGGTTTAACCCAAAGGGGTTCCAAATGGAATTTCCAGCTGGGCTGCCAAAAAACTTTGACTATAATAAAGCTGTAAAGTATAGTCTCTTCTATTGAGCATTTCTGCATGATTTTGAACCAGCGTCGAAAGTCCATGAAGCCTTGGCCGTTCACTCCAAGTATAAGTTCAAACTATATGATCTATCATCAAAGAACCAATCTCAAATTTCCTGCGAGAAACTTAGCATCGTCATGTAGTAGAACTGATCACCAGCATCTCTGTCAGGAAAAAAGGGAACCGATCGTGGGGTAAAGTTAACAAAATGTGAAAATACCGACCGGGGTGAGTGCTGTACTGTATCAATACATTATCATCTGTCAGGTGGAGAGGGGCCAAGATTCCTATATAGAGATATAATCACAACAACCAGTGGTTCGAACCTGTCATGCATGCACTTGTTCATATCGCTTGATTTTGCATGATTTTATAGGTAAACATTCCATTTGGAACCCTTTGAGCACAATTGGTTTGAAATGGTAGTCGTACCTTTCGAAAAGTAAAAAGAAAAAAAAACTTTTTTAAGCATAGGAGTAGGAAGTGGGGGGCTGGGGGAAAAAGCTCGCTCCCCCAGTGAAAAATGAGGGGCGGAAGCATGCTTCCGCTCCCCCACTTCCCGTGTCAGAAACCCTTTTTTTAATTTTCCAAATCTTAAAAAACAGCGAAATTTCCGGAGCGCTTTGCTCGCCGCATTATGCAACATAAAGTGCACTAATTCTCACTAAACTTCTCTGAGCTCTGTACATAACAAAATCGGATATTTACCATTTGTGTACGACGTGACACCACATCATTAAGAGACATCGGCAGCTATGTTGCTATTTTTGTGACCTGTCTTTCATAAAATTCCAATTTTCTACAATTAAAGTTCTTAATTTTGAAATATTTTGTCTAAAAGGACAACAAAAATTGGGAAACTTTTGAAATGTCATCGGGGTCTGAGGGGTCGCGATTTTTCAAAATTTTGTATACGCTCCGCGCCAGTTGAAGATAGTCTTTCGAGAAAGACTTCATATTCCAGGCAGGGAAGCTTTGGCCTACCGTAGTCAAATGTTCTCATACACACCGCATGCGGGACAGCGAATCCAGAGTAGCGCTTGCGGTGACCTTCCGTATATCTTTGCTGCACCCGCACCAAGTTCAAACGAGTTTCAAGGATTGATTTGTATCTGACTTTTGACGGAATCGAATTCAGTCATAATTAGACACCAAATGATCTTTAACCAAGGAAGTCGGTCCAGCTTTAGTAAAGTTATGCTCAACTGAAACTAAGATTGAAAATGCGGAAATAGAAGGTAAAAAATTTTCAAGTTGATATATTTAAAAAAAAACATATCGGGTACCGTCATTTGAAAAAATCCACAAAGGCATAGGCTACGGGAAGAGGCGGATCCTGTTTGCCGTGAACTGAATATTTTTCAAGTCCTATTTTGCCCGGCCGTATGTCAACACGGTCCGCTGCAGGCCGAACTGACTCCTACAGGCTACTCCTTGCCCTTAAATGCATGTAAATGCCAATGCCCTGAAAAAAGCACTTCCCCTGCTCTGGGAGGAGTGCAGTCCCCCTATCCCCACCTGAAAGATCTACGCCTAGTAGCATGAAAGATGCCAACTCTGAATTGCGATTTCTATTGAAAAACCTGCCCCTGTCTAAAGCTATCGGCCATGTCATGACACCCAGTCACCAGGGGCAGGAATTCCTGATGAGATTTTGTGGCAGAAAGATCAAAATTTTAATGCATGGCTACTTCGTCGAGTGTCGCAACAAGCATTTCATCGGGAAAGGGCTGATGGCTTTTACAAAATGTGGTCAGAGTACCGTACTCAGTTTGGCACTAGTACTGAGCTCAGAGGCTCATATTGGGACCAGAAAATTTAGTACACGAATTACGATATTTTTCTGGAAGGGAAACCGTTCCAAGCCGCTAATAACAGTTCGACCACCAAATTTTAAGTAAGTTTGTAGCGGTTTAGGATTTTTAGATAGCATGTAAGTTACTGCTAAGCCGAATTAAAGTTACAACTATTCCATATAACTTGAGAGCCAACACACCCCCAGATGCCAGTGCCTATTAGAACCTATTACACGAAATAAAGCTTGGTGACATTCTCGCCCGTATTCGTATTGTTAATCTTCCAGATTTCGTCGTTCCTCGATACAAAAATGATACTAGATGAGTTGAAGGGTATTATTCTTTTTTCAGAGATCGGAGTGACGCAGATTATACAATTTGGATCGGTATCCAGCTCGAGTTACTCATTCGCAGTTAACGTTACGCGCGAAGCCGACGTAGCAGGGACATAAACAGTTCCTCGTTCGCGGAAAAGTGTCCTTTTTCTTTCCACATCTTTTTACCGGTTTTAATCCCACGTACCCAAAATAACATTAAAATTTGTTTAATTTTTCAAAAATGTAACATTAAAACGCATTTCAGATAATTGAAGTGCCTTTGGAACATGATTAGAGGCTGCAGCTGTAGTTTTAGTGCTGTTTGAGGAAAAGTTTATTTGAAACGTGGAAGTCGTGTCTCTATCTCACCTTCGCCAGATTTTGAATTTAAAGGGATATTTTTACTTATTTTTTCTTGATCCATAGGCCAAACGGATCGCTTGTGGTAATTGCATGGGTTATTATTTCATCTTTTCCCATCGATTAGTATTTTTTTCAATCAGACCCTCCGAAGTGCGCCACGAAGTAACACGAAAAAGCAGGACAGATTTTGGTCTACTACGGCGGTAGTGTTTCTAAGACACTAGGATCTTCGGTCGATTGCGGTCACAGAGGCTGATCAACTTTCCCTTCAGAATAGTCGGCTCTGTTTCGCCAGTCTTTTTTCCTCGTTTCCGCGGCACGTACAAAAAAGTTTGAAAAAACGCGACCCCACAGACAGCCGGAATTTCTGCCCTTTTGAAATATTAATATGTTGATATGGAGCTTGTATTGTAGAAAGCTTTGGATTCTGGGTCTGATGTGAGGAAGTTGGAGGATTACTGAAGAACTGCACCTCCTTCTAATATTGGTGGCAAATGTGAGAATGATTGCTCTTCTTAAAGTCCCCCCGACTGCCTGGCAAAAAGCCGTTCGGTGAAACCAAACTATCAACTGCCTCCAGAAGCTAGATTGCACGACAATTGATGCTACACAATGTTAACTAAGGCCTACGAGTTGAGTGACCTATTGCGATGACATTTCAAAAGTTTCCCAAACTATTTAGACAAGATATTTTAAAATCAAAATCTTTCATTAAAGAATATTTGGAATTCTATGAAAGACAGTAAACAAAATTGGCAATATAGCTGTCAGTGTCTATTGATGATATGGTGTCACATATGGTAAATATCCGATTTTGTCATTTCCAGAGCTCGGTGAAGTTTGCCAAACCGATTTATGTGGAAGAACAAATGCACCTCACGTTGCAGGTTTGCTCTTTTTGAGATTTTGAACAATGAAAAAGGGTTAGGAAGCATGCTCCGCCTCCTCATTTTTCACGGGGGAGGCTGTCGCCGAACCAGCCCCGCTTTCTACGCCTATGATTGTGTCGTAGACGGCTCCTCTCCTCAAACACCATCATCTGAATATAATTTTTGATTACTTTTCACCTCCTGGCCCTTTGTCAGAGGGTCGGGAGGACTTTAGAAAAAGATTACTTGTCACATCCCAAATGCGAGCAAATTTTATGCAATATGGTCAACACTTACATGACTTGGTGTCTTCAGGAAAAATGAAAAATCAACAAATTTAACAATTCACATGTCAACATGAAAAATATATCTGGTATATAACTTCCAAATAATTTTTTTTAAAGGTTAAATAAAAAGATACACTCTTGATGTTCGTGGTCTCCTTGCATGAACGGTCTTTAAATGTGGGCTGTGTTGTCCTATTAAGTTCCATTCGTCAGATGGTTCTTTTACTGAATGTGTTGATGACTAGATCAAAGTCAATACTCCCAGAAATGTCGCTTTCTCTAACTGTCTAATGAGGAGAGCAAGAGGGGAAGTATTTCCTCCAATAAAGTGGACCTCAGATATTAAGTTTGTTAACTTAAGGCGACTAAATGAATATTCATATATTTTTCTAAATGAATGTTCATATATTGACCAAAACAGTGTTTCATGAATGCAGATCAATCTTGCTTTTGACGTTATAGCTGGCTCATTTTCTTCTTTTTTTTTTTCCTTTCCCCTTCTTCTTCTTTTCCGTTTTCCATTTTTATTCTGCCTTTCTTTCCTTCCCCTCCTCTTACTCTTTTTCCTTTTCTCTTCTTCCCTCTCTTTTCCTCATTTTCCTTTCTTTCCTCCCATTCCCGTTTTTTCTTCCCTTGCCGTTTTTTTGCCCGGGGGCAGTATGCCCCATGCCCCCCGCTGGTTACGCCACTGCCCAGAAGACTCGCGATTCCTTTCCTATGATAAATTGAGATTTTATTGCAAGCTTTTCAAATTTTGGTCTTTGGCAACCCCAGGTCACCTTTCACGTGACACCAAAACCATAAAACCAATCTCCTTAATATTGGCAGCCCACATGCGATGTACAGTGCCCCTCGAAGTTACCCTTCTTGAGATGAAGTTTTCAAGTTTTTGACCAATTGACCTCTGATGACCTCACATGATCTTTGGGCCCCAACAAAACATTATGATTCATCTACATAGTGTGGACAACCCATCACATGAATTGGTTGAGTGCTCAGAAGGGAATAAAAAAAACACAAAACACAATGAAAGGAGGTAATGTTGGCTTTTCATTTCTTTTACTATTTGTTGTCGAAATGTAGGGTCAATTAAAAATAAATTGCCCTAAAGCCTTTTAGTCGGAAATACATCGGTCAATGAAAACACGTTTCCACTCACCAATATGTCACTGTTCTTATGTAACTGTAGATTGCCATAATTCAGTCACAACAAAAAAAAAAGCAAAATTCGAAGTACTGGTAAACACTTTGCCACGCCCCACCCAGCATCTTTCTATCTGAACAGCGCCATTGACTACAAGCACCATTTAAGTTTACATGGTTACTACCATTTACATCGTCGCTGTTTGTATTTGCGTTAACTGGAACAGCGCCACTACCTCTTGTTTGCACGTTGTTGACTGAAATTACATGGTTACCTACACTGGCGGTTAATCGCGACAAGGACGTTACCAACTTTCAGCTGGCTGTTGAAACCGAATACGCCGTTGTTAACCTCTTGTATACGCGATTACTTCTGATCACGCCGCTGTTAACGAAATTTAGCCGGTGGTTACTTAAAATTTACCACGCTGTTAACGATAATCACGCCGTTATTAACAAGATTTGCGTGGATTGCGTTCCATAGTCATGAAATCGCATTCTTGCACAGTGCACAGTGTGGCCTGCACGTACTGACCTAACAAGAAATTAGCCCTGACGTGAGGAGAACGTATCGCCAACTAGCCACGCCTTTTCGGTTAAAATGCGAATTACTGAAGTAGCTTATACAAATCACCTTCAATGCATCCCAATTTGGCAGCACTCACACAAAAATGCCCTTCTTATCTTTCATATCAACGAAAAATAAACAACAACTGATTGTTCTAACATAAACAGTTCACACTGGGGTGTTTAATTAACGGTGTGCTTTATAACTGTATTTTTCCCTTTAAGGCTGTTCCCCTAATGGTAATTTGCTCAATTAATCTCGCTGTGGATCGCCTGACACTGTTGATTACCCACGCAGAAAGAGGGTTGTTCAAGACTTAAACTGGCCGGCACCACACATTTTCATTCGGCATGTGACCCTTGTGCTTCATCCATTTTGTTATTGAGTGACGCTCCCACCCTGCTCTATGGACGCTCCTTGCAGGTAAAACAATTAGGATTTCTCTGGCGTCTTCATTGACGTAGCACTGTGTGAAAAGGCTCTAGCCAACAATTGCGCCGGCAAAGTAAGGTAACATTTAGATTAAGATCTGCAGAGGGCTACAATCGTGGTCAACAATAACACGGCGTTATCTCCTTGGCTAAATTTGGCCTAACTTTTAGAGCCGAAGCCTGCCAAAGTCGGACCTTGCAAAATTCGAACTAGCACATTTCCTCTGTTGGCTGTGAGTAAACAACTACTATTGAATAATCGCCGAAATTTCAGACTTTTTGCCAGTGAATTTTGTTTGTTTCGCACTTCGATTAGTTGCAACTGAATGAGATGTGGGAATCCTATAATCTTAACTAAGTGGTCAGGAGGTCAGACCCCCCTTTCCTTTGAGGCGTTACAACCTGGTCGGGTACAATACATACAAGTTTAGTCGGGCATAATTTACATTGCATGTCTCTTCGTAGGCTGTCTGCTAAAAACGTGAGAAGATACTGTAAGGACCAGGGCAGAAGAGGTAAGCATGACGAGCGGAAAAGGCGATTTCCGGCCATCTGAAATGCCGCGAATTTCAAAATTTTCTGAACGCCCTGGACCAACTAGTGCAGGCTCAGATAATATGGCCGTACGCGTTTTTATTCCCTCGAGGTTATGGTCATTTTTTTATGAATTTTCAAAGATGTTTTAAAATCATGGTTAGGGTTATTTGTAAGCCCAAGGGTTACGTACACAAAGGATATTTTGTGTGCTATTTTATAATACGGTGTCAGAAATACAAAACAAAGATTGGAAAGCTGATTGGATTTGGCGTATTTCCAAGGAGCTGATTGATCTATAACGGTATAACGGTCGCCAATACCCCCGTGGGAAACTTGCCCCTTAGCCAGCAATTTTCCTGCCCAATAGAGCCTTGACGTTTTCCCTGGTGTCCACTCGGTGTAAAAGTAAAAGTGAGGCTTCTAACTGTCCAAGATGGCCGCCTTAAAGCTATAAATCGTCTGATTCGAGGACGACTCTGTAATATTTTAAGCAAAAGTCAAACTTGAATGGGAAAAATATCACATTCCTGCAATATGTGTAGTGATTTTGACCTTACCTTGCAATATTTCAAAAATACTTTAACTTTCTTGCAAAATATGGGAAAATTTCACACAAAATCATAGCAGACGGCCATCTTGGTGCGCTTTTTCTCACACGTATGGTAGCGACAAAGTACCGTGCAGTATGCTCTGTCCATGTACAGGAAGTCCGTGGCCTACTCTTATGACTCATAAACTGAAGTCAATGTGCAGAGGCGCAATGATAACTCTAAACTGTCTAATTTAATCTCATATCCTCAGTATTAAGTTTTACCCTTCAACACTTCCGATCGGTGAACTAAGCCTTCTAATAAAAACTTCAAATGTTGGTTTACACCTGATCAAGGATGAATTTCAAATGAGTGACAATTATACACACATTTAACAGTTTAACACCAAATAAGGTCATACATAGAGAGTCATCGTAACCCTTAGTAATGATACGGTATACGCCGCCGCTATAGAAGATCACATAGTTAATTGTCACAGAGGAATAAGAAAACTACGATCGTGTTACTAGTGTTTTTTTTTTTGGGGGGGGGGGACTATTTGCTATTCCTTCTACGTCTGTCCAAAGGTGATACATACCTTCGATTTACTTAAAAATTTTGTTTAATTTCTTGATAAGGTGGTGTGACGACTCTTACATCTGCTGCTATGTTGACCGAAGCATCACAAATTGCATCGCTCCACCATCGCCATTTTCCACATGTGACGGTATCTTTCACCATTGGTTGGTAAGAGTAGGTGCATGGATCGTTGCCATTGTGGCCTTGGTAATGAATCTCACTGTGTTCATATGGCGTATCAAGAAAAAGCTAAGTATTTCAAGTTCGAAACCTACAGAGAATATTTTTGTAGCAAATCTCGCAGTTGCTGATTTTCTGATGGGTGCTTATTTAATTGCTATTGCGATAGCTGATGCTTGTTTCGGTCCTAATTATTTCCATTATTCTAGGATGTGGAGAAGAAGTCCAACATGTGGTCTCATTGGTGCGATTGGAGTGTTGTCTAGTATTGTTTCCCTGTCCGTACTCACTCTGATGACTATTGACCGGTTCTTCTGCATTGTATTTCCGTTCGGCAGAATTCGCTTTAATCAAAAATGGGGTAAGATTATTTGTAGAGTTATTTGGGCTGCTGGTCTTGTTTTAACTCTTTTACCAAATTTCATCAAAGAAATAGTTAACAATTTCTACGGTTACACTGATATTTGTTTAGGTCTGCCTATAGTCAGCATTCCTAAAAGCACAAGCAGATCTTACAACTACGAACGTTATTCCCTCGTCGATCGGTACACCGAATCGAAAGAAATGGAGAGTTGGTTATATTCATTGATTCTTTACACTTATTTCGGTTCTTATTGTCTTTTAATTGTCACCGTATGTTACATATGTATGTTTATTTCATTCATGAAAACAAGACGAGGCAGTGGCCGAACTAGTCACGGTAATGATGAAGTGAAGCTAGCAAGAACAATATCGGTTATAGTCGGCACTGACATGCTTTGTTGGCTTCCAATTATCATACTAAGTGTGTTAACTTATTTCGGTAAAGAAACACCTACTAACGTTAACCCTTGGCTAGTTGTATTTGTCATTCCAATAAACTCTGCAATGAATCCTTTTATCTACTCGTACGGAATTCTGAGTAGAAAGAAAAAGAATGTACCCAGTCAGATTGGCCCACAGTAAGATCATAAGGAGGGGGTGTATTTCGAGCCCGCGAATAACACCGATGAGGTGTCCCGTAAATCAAAGAAGAAAACGCTTAATACTTACTTTCCCTGCACGTTGAGTGAGCAACGAAAAAAACCTTACGTTCATCGTTTTGGGGGCTATGTTAACGAGGTTCAATGTAACCAAATCTTACGAAAACCGACACTTCTTGGAACCTCGAACCCCGGGAATAACGAACCTTGTAATCACTGCCAAACCATCGAGATTTAACCCCGGGGATATCGGTTAAACTCCATCCCCTACAAAAGTATCTAGCCCCCCATAGTCCTCCCCTCCCCCACGAAAAAATCCTAGTGACGCCACTGGTTAAACCCCATCGTATTAAGGATTTGACAAATTATATTGTAGAAAGCTTAACACCCCCTCTGTATTGGTGGAGACATTTCATCCTGCGCATACTCCATTTTTAATGACGTAGATGTAAAATTAGGACGATGTCAAGTAAAATTCCACAAACGGAGGTAAAGTAAAAAGGGAAACCTCTGCATAAGAACAAAAACCAAGAAGTTGTCATCGCATTGGACAACAGTTTACTGACTAATGCACTTATCAATTGTAAGAAGCACTCAATGACCCCCAGACAGTCAATTGTGTGTTATGGTCTTACGAGTTGGACACGGGTGTGCGTCAAAGTGACACGGGTGTGTATCAAAAGTGACACGGGTGGGTATCAAAGTTACGCTTTGCGGGTCTAAGTGGCACGAGTGTGTGTCAAAGTTATCCAAACGTTTATGGCAAGCTAAATGCTCAATAAATCGAAAAACATGGATTATCGACCAAAAACCAATGTTTATCGACCGAAAAACCATGTTTATCGACCGAAATACATGGATTTTCAGTCGAAAATCCATGTTTTTCTCTGAAAAACCATGTTTTTCGACCGATAATCCAAGATTATTTGCGATAATCTCAGATTTTCAGTCGAAAAACCATGCTTTTTGATCGAAAAACCAAGTTTATCTGCGAAAACCATGTTTATCGGCGATAAACCATGTTTATCGGTCGATAAGCCATGTTTATCGGCAAAAAACCATATTTTATCGGCGATAAACCATGTTTATCGGTCGATGTTCCATGTTTTTCGGCGAAAAAACCATGTTTATCCGACTTTGGATTTTCAATCGAAAAACACGGTTAATCGACGATAATCCAAGTTTTTCGGCGATAAACCATGTTTATATGCGATAAACCATGTTTATCGACCGAAAATCTATGTTCATCGGCGATAAACCATGTTTATCGGTCGGTTATCCTCTTTTATCGACGAAAAACCATGTTTATCGTCGATAAACTTGGATTTTCAATCGAAAACACGGTTTATCAACGATAATCCAAGTTTTTCGGCGAAAAACCACGTTTATCGGTGATAAACCATGTTTATCGGTGATGAACCATGTTTATCGGCGAAGAACCATGTTTATGGGCGACATACTTGGATTTTCGGTCGAAAAACATGGTTTTTCAGAGAAAAACATGAATTTTCGGATGAAAATCTTTGTTTTTCGATCGAAAAAATGGTTTTTTGACTGAAAATCTTGGATTATCGCCGATAATCTTAGATTATCGGTCGAAAAACATGGTTTTTCAGAGAAAAACATGAATTTTTGACTGGAAGTCTATGTTTTTCAGTCGATAAACATGGTTTTTCGGTCGATAGTCTATGTTTTTCGAATTATTGAGCATTTAGCCTTCCATTAAAGTTGAGTCAAATCGGCCTACTAGTAAAAATTGCGGTAAGTGAAATTTGGCTGAATGTTATGTCCATAGTATTGACGAAGTAATACGTCAATGGGCAAACACGTTTGTCACTTCTAACAAACCTTGACCGCTATAGCCCGGGTTCAGTGTGTGCGTCATGCTAGTGATAAGTGCAAGAAAGTGTCTTTAACTTGAGACTGCCCTTGCAAGCTCATCAAGTGATTTTTCGATCATGGTCCCCTGAAGATTTCTATCAGAAACAAGCTGGGTAAGAACGTTCCTTGTCGTCTGCTACATCTTAAGTAAAGTGATGGCTATTTTATACATTGCTATGTCAGTCCGCTGAAAAAATACGGGACACCTTTCTTTCATCTCTTGTTGTCAAAATCGGCTTAATTATGTATGAATATGAGCAAAGAATTTATTTCTGGAAACTTAATAATACTTTTCATGATACAGTACAAGAAGTAGTTTAGGTTAAACTGGGGTTTATATAGGGCTTTTAAGTCTTAAAGTTAGTCGAGGGACATAAACTGTCACCACTTTCATCGACCATGTACACACATACCCTTCCATGTTAACTTTCACTCTATGTCTTAAAAAGGAGTCATGTGTTGTCTTATTCATGATTGCATGGAAATATGTAATGAGCAAAAGTTTCATAAGTACAACAGTCAATCGGAGATATACTAGTTAAATCGCACTGGAGAGATTTTCGTCACACATTTAATGTCGCAAACCGTTCTAGCTTTCCTTTAGTGTAGGATAAAAACAAATGGAATGCAAAATAGAATAGCCCAGTGAATGTTTATTTTATGGAAGGTCTTAAAGGCCCAATTTTCTCATCCCAAACAGTACCAATTCTCCTAACCTTCTTAATTAAGCCCCTCCCACAATTATCTGACATTCACCCTCATTCAGACACAATCTCATTTTATTGCTTCAGGGTGAGTGTAGAAAGCTCAAGGTATATTATCAAAACACTCTCAGAACAGTTCATGCTGTTAAATATATGCTTTGGTCCTTTGCATTGTTTGAATTAGCAGTTCATCAAAAAGCTGAGCCAGTTGAGACTTTCTGTTACCCTATACTAGAAGTGTAGTTTGGGGTGAGAGGATTGTCCCTTTAATATTCTTGTTGCCGTGCCTGGTTGATCATAACGTTAGATATTTTTAATGTTTTTTTTTTATTTTGGTCGTCTAGCTTGTGATATATTTGAATGGTTAGAAGAAAATATATTGTATATAATCACCTTACATGTTAATTGTAAGAGCCAACGTCGTATTTAATTTTGCCGCATCTTTCTTTATACTTCACTATTCCTTCAACTCACACTGCTGGATATGGAAGCAATGCGGCGCTTGCATACGAGCTTTAAAAGCAGTCAACTATCATATCTTGAACTACAATTTTTGTACTAGTCCACAGAATTTCTCAATTAGCACAGCTCTTTGATTTACAGCAAGTCTAAAAAATTCAGAGCACTGTAGCTCATATCATACAGCATGCATTGTGCGGCTGAGAGTGTTTTGATTACTCATTGAGGTCTTGTTTACGAACCCTGTAGTAAAGACTTTGTCTGGACGAGGGGTATAGCTTTAACGGTTTAGGCAGTTTTGGGAGGGGCTTAAGTAAACCGATCAGGAGAATTGGTACTGTTTGCGGTGAGAGGGTTAGACTTGCAAGCTTTTAAAAAGTTTTTTTATGATTTATTGAGCAAAATTTGTTGATAATATTGGCCTATATGAAACATTTCCTTTGCTTTTGGTAGCAAATTAAATGTTTTTAGGTTTGAAGGATATTACAAAATCACAGTCGGTTGACGATTTCCTTTGAGAGATTTCCCCCTAATTAAAGCGGCAATCAGAGATTTCTTTTTTTTTCAAATTGAATTTTGCACCACGTTTGTACATTGATTTAAAACTAACGAAAAATTGTCCGAAATCACATTCGAACGTCGTGATAGATCACAGTATAAATACGACTGTCTTATCTTCATCTGTATGCAATTTGTTAATCCAATTAATATTCAGAAACTTTACTTAAAAATGATCAACTCAAAATATTTCTGTATTCTGGAATTTCTGGTAAACAATCAGTTCAGAAGGTAAAAACGAGGTTCTGGTGCAAAAGCTACATATTCCCTGTCAAACGCTGATTGCTCCTTTAATCTTGTTCAGTATTCAATTTCTCTTTCTTCTACACTTTCCCTCTTATCTTTAATTGAACTGTAAATGTTTGGTAAAAGAATGCATCAGAGGTGTAATCAGAAGGCTTGATATTCTTTCTCCTCCTTAACATCAACTCCTGATAGGCATATGTAGCTTAATCGAACAAAATTGTACAAAAAATCCATCATAAAAACAATATATCACAATGTAAAAAATTACGGTAGATTTACAGAACAACAAAATAAAGAAATAAATAAGGATAACAGAAAAGTTCTAGAAACTCCCTACGAGAACTTTTCTGTAATCTTTATCTTTCTCTTTATTTTTTATTCTGTAAATTTACAGCGAATTTGAGCCATTTTTACAGTTTAACATGCAATCATTATTCATAATAGTTATAATATTAATATCGTTCATTTGACGAAAGGGTTCATGTTTGGTAAAAGAATGCATCATAAGTTCCTTCAGTATGGGTACGCTTTATTCTTTTTCCACCTTCTTAGCGACGCCCTCTATCTGTCTATAAGGCTTGATCAAACGGAAAAAAGCAAAAACAAAATCGTACACAACATCTTGCATCATAAAAAGTGTCTATTTCCATTTAAACATTATATGTTATAGACTTCATTTGAATATCTGCCAACCACAATTGGCTATCTTATAGATCTTTAGATTTGCAAGTCATTGTTCATCCGTTTCTAAGTAACGGAAAAGTTTGAAGTTAAACTCTTTTTATGGATAGCGGTTGTGTGATGGTTTGATGTTTCCTGCTTTGTAAAAAGCTTTACAAACTTGCTTATTAGGATATGATGTTGTTAGAATATTGCATGAACGATATTTCATCAGCTGTCTAGATTTTACTCATCAAACGCACTAATAATGAAATTAAGGTGACCTTATTATTAAATTATGTTTTTATGTAATTCGTTTATTTTATGGTTGTGGAAATGGTTGTGTTACAAGAGTTCAATGTATAAGGTGTTAATATCGTAAAATTTTAATTTGCAAACAGTAGATATTTTGTATGTTTCGTAGTCCAAAGGGTTGTATATAAGAGCAACATTTCTGCAACAAAAACATTCGCACAACTTGTTTTCGAAGAATTAACATGTCCATTCTTTGGAAACACCTTTAAACATCCTTTGAGATTGTTGTACCCTCTGTCTGTACTGTGCAACAAATTGAAAACAAGCGTGTTTTGCTGTTTGGGTTTGTTGCAAGCGAATGTTTTGTGAATGTTGTTCATACATATAGGCGTTTGCGTGTTTTTTTTTTTTTTTTTTTTTTTGTATATTACCTAAATCAATGTAGTAAAATGTTATGCTAAAATAGGTTTGTACAAAATTAAAGCAATGTTAAAAAACAAATGTACATGGAAACTGAAAGATTTCGTGAAAAATAAAAGAAAGTTTCAACATAATTACCTGATGAGAATGAAGAGCAAAGTCATTCAGAGTAATTGGTCCATTCATAAAAACACTGTTTTAATTTAATGTTAATTAACTACAGAATATCAAATAATGGAATGTAGAGTGCTTTCCCTGATGTCACAAGGCCCGCCCATTTGACTTACAACATCAAACTAGAACTGCATTTGCTTGCAAATACGCAGAATTGTAGTGCGTGTTAGAGATGTCTTTTCAGTTAGTACAGTAGCCCAGTTTTTATTTGAACTTTAGGATTTGTTCATGGCGGGAAGAGGGGCTGTTGTTTCTTTTTGGCCACTCCTCTCAACCCTATTTCTTGATAGTACAAAGATGGACCACTTGTCTCCCAGCTCCTTGGCTGGACGCATAAAGAAATCATAGAAGAGTAACCAATGATGGAGTAAATCCGGACCTTCTATGCTAATAGTCAGTCACTAGCTTTATTTTGAAGCATATTTGCCAACAATGAAGCAAGTGCTGAGTAGTCCCTTGAACAAGACCGTGTACTGCGCTTAACGGTAGGACCTACTCCGTATACAGTCTAGTGTGGAGTAAAATGAAGTGGACGAAGCATAGTCCCGTTCAAGGACTCGTGCTGAGTTGCCTACTTAGCCATACGTTATGCTCTGTTGTGTTGTTTACTCCTGCCTGAAATGGTTTTATCGGTTCTCGACTCCTCTTTCACCGTTCTTTATGTTAAATAATGACGCCCTCTCAAGCTCTCTGACTGCACCGCTGCATGCATATGACAACTGTCTCGTGGAAGGCCGAATAACTGTTGACGCTGTGTGTTTTAACATCCGTGTTTCGTTAATTCGCAATGCATGCTACATGCATGCTGTCAAAACGTTTCGGTCAGACTGCTGTCAAAATAGCTTCTGCTTTTACCACTGAAATAAAGCATGATAATAGAACTACAGCACAAGTCGCTTAATCCAATGCAGTAAAGCCAATTCGTTCCGTACAGGGAATTGGCAATACCCTGCTCCGTAGTAGCTAGATGAAGATACTGTACAATAACGTCTTGATACTGTTCAACGACAGTGGACGCAATGGCGCCGTGTTACGTATACCAATTTGGAAGCAGCGATTGATTCTCCAGGCTTATCACTTCAGTGTGAAAAGGCCGAACCACATTACATCGCGTTTTCTGGAAATTTATCCGCAAAGCTCTTTCATGAAGCTAACTCCTTAAATCAGCCTTGTAAGTGTAGTATTTGCTTTTCTGAAGTTGATTTTTGTTTAAAGACGGCCACAGATTGCACTTACTGCTATTGTTAAAGGGTAGAGCATGGATATTTGTACGAACTAAGTTACGGTACGCGCAGGGAAATGAGTTGTGGGCCATAACAGGCTTCACAAAAGAAATTGTCAGTCGGCCAGTAAATGCCAATATTGTAGTGCGGCGCACTACAATAATGAAGTACGCATTCAATGAAGCTAACTGAGAGACATCTGACGACCCACATGTGAATGTTAAACTAAAGCACTGTTGATTTTTCCGGCAGTGGGCGTGGCTTACCAATTGTGACATTACGTGAAAGCATTCTATAACATGTGACACTCTTCATTTGCATGTGAAGCTAAATATTTAAGTGTAATAAATGTGTCAAAATACCAGCTTGCGTTCAAGCGTTTTTCATTTTGAAATGTTGTTTAGTTAAATTGGGAAAACAGTTTTTCTTACTTCAAAAAGTTCAAAAGCACACTCAACCCTCCTTCCCCTATATTGAATCTCACATTTATGGTGCAGTAGCGGAGAACAACATACATGGCAAACAAGTTCAAGGAAGATAAGATAAACATCAAATTTTGTGTGAAGGATTGCGGATCGCCAACAGGGAGACACTTCTTCTAAGGTTAAGTTTACCCAGTTCCTTTCCCCAGCTTTTCGGGCTGTGTACAAGGGCTGGCCGCGCGGGGTTCTTAATATTAGACGAGGGGGGATACATTACCTCAATTCAAAAAAAAAAATACTGTGCGTAAAATCAGAGGCGATGAGCGTTTTCTCGAATACATGAGGTAAACAGTCTGAGATAAAACGGTACCATGGGCGGCGATCTTGCCGAAGGGGCAAGCCCCAATTGTATTCCAATCTTAGCGTTTTGGAACGCAAATATAAGTGGTAAACCTTTTTATTCTGTTATAATAACGCGTTTATCTGCAAGCGAGGTGTATGGACAAATCTGGAAAAATCTGCGGACTGCAGGACTTGAGAGGTTTCGGGTTATCACCACATGCTTTCTGCAGCGGCCGGACATCAAAGCCAGATTCAGAAATCATTTTACTCGCATTTATGTGAACAGAAATCTTTCCCCCTTTTGGTGATTGAAAGAGATACAGACAGGAAAATCGTATGGTCTCTTATCTCACCAACTAGTTCCGCTGCCAACTCGCTAACGCACAAAAGTGTAATGTGAAGGCAGAGTACGTTAAATCAAGCACCAGGACACCAATGTATGCTTAAATCTCAACGGAGATGTGTTCAAACAGTCAGTTATCCCGAGCAATTCTCTAGTTCAACGTTTAACAGCAGGTGGAGGACGACCGTGGCCTACATTCGAGGTAGGACGGGGAGCAGGATGATAACCTAACTGTGGGAATGGTATTGTGTGAAAAGCAAAACTACACCACAAAGTCCAAAGGGCTGGCAATTCCTTCCCAAAATGGAAAATTTGTCATAGACGAATCCGGACAGCAAGTGATGGTCTGATTTCAGTCCGCCATAACTGGGGTCCATCACCTATAAATCTTGCAATTTCCTTGCTTACCTGTATCATTGATGGTTGGTACATTAAATGGTATCTTGTTTCATTCAATTCCACTGAATGTGGGGGTTTGAAATTCATGTAAACAATACTATGAAAACAATTTCAGGCTGATGGACCCCACTAATGGCCGCCTACAGTCACCAAACACGAGCGCTAACCGTATTCCTCTGTAGCAGACCCTAGATAAATTACAACTTCCCAAAAGCAATTAGGGCCCTTTTCTTAAACAAGCTACTGTACATGCTCATACTGGATATAAAATTCCTCCAACTTTCTACTTGAAGACCTATTACTAAAATTGTTTTTAACCCCCTGGTATTACCCCCTGGTATCTCAGATAACATTCTTAATCTCTGATGACATGGCATGACCTCGATCTCCACCACAAACAAGGTTTTTCCTTGTTTCCCATTGTGTGTAACAGTGACCAGTTTTTGGTTTCGATGATAAGAGAAACCTATGCAATCATAATGGCGTGTGTATGTATGTGTGTATGTGTGGGTGTGTGTGAATGTGTATGTGCATGTGTGTTTGTGACACTTTGCTTGATAGCACAATATCTCAAGATAGGAATGTCTCACAGTTTTCAGACTTGATACATGGATGCGCCATATTGAGAGGAAGAACCCTATTGTTTTTGGCGGAGGTGAAAGGTCATCTGGGGTCACCAGGGGTCAATTTCTGAAAAAATTGTTAGCACGAAATCTCAAGATAGGAAAATTGAATAGATTTCATATTTGGTATGTGGATGCATTGTGGTCAGAAAATGGTCCTTATTGTTTTTGACAGAGGTCAAAGGTCATCTGGGGTCACCGGGGGTCAAAGTCTGAAAATCTTGTTAGCACAATATCTCGAGATAAGAAACTTGGATAGATTTCATATTTGGTATGTGGATGCGTTATGGTCAGAAGATGGTCCCTATTGTTTTTGGTGGAGGTCAAAGGTCATCTGGGGTCACCAGGGGTCAAAGTCTGAAAATCTTATTAGCATGATATTTCAAGATAGGGAACATGGATAGATTTCATATTTGGTATGTGGATGTGTTATGATTGTGGATGTGTTAAGATTGTTCATATTGTTTTCGGTGGAGGTCAAAGGTCATCTGGTGTCACCGGGGGTCAAAGTCTGAAAATCTGGTCAACACAATATCTCAACGGAGGAAACTTCGATAGATTTCATATTTAGTTTGGTGATGCATTATAGTCAGACGATGGTCCCTACTGGTTTTGGTGAAGGTCAAAGGTCATCTGGGGTCACCAGGGGATATTTCAAGATAGGAAACATGGATAGATTTCATATTTGGTATGTGGATGTGTTATGGTCAGAAGATGGTCCATATTGTTTTCTCTTGAGGTCAAAGGTCACCTGGGGTCACCGGGGGTCAAAATCTGAAAATCTGGTCAACACAATATCTCAAGGTAGGAAACTTGGATAGATTTTATGTTTGGTTTGGGGATGCATTATTGTCAGAACATGGTGCCTATTGGTTTTGGTGAAGGTCAAAGGTCATCTGGGGTCACCGGGGGGTTAACAATATCTCAAGGTAGGGATCACTTGGATAGATTTCATATTTGGAATGTGAATGGGTTAAAGTTAGGAGATGGTCCATACAGAGATGCCAAGTATCTTGATTTAGGTGGAGTAATTACCATTTCCACCCTCGATTCCGCAATTACGAATATCCAACAAAAATTGCTCTTTTCACACGTTAAGGATCTTTGATGAAATCTCAAAGTGTCTATCTCCCGAAACTGAAAAGTTTAGGCCAAAATTGTATGGTTCGATTGAGCAAGTGGGCTAGTACTTTCTGCCTAGGCTTAACGTAGGCCTAAGTTAGGCCTAGCCGACACTACATCTTTCACAAAGCAGGATCGAGTAATGAAGAGGATCAACAAAAATCCACTTGGCCAAGAACATCAAAAATATTTGTAAGGCAATGGTAAAACTCTTATACAACAATCTGCAGTACTTTTGTGAGCTTTAGGTGTAAAGTTTTTCCCTGCGATGTAATTTTTTTTTCATCGTGTCTAATGTCTTGGCACTTTTGCCATTGCCTAATGTATAGCATATACTGTATGTACATTTTGAACCTATTCTACACATGTATGTTTCTGTGTAATATCCTTAGGCTAGCCTACTGGGAAATTTAGCTTTCCTACCAATATTTTATTTGTTCTAGAACATGATATAAAGCATGCAGCAGCATATTTTGGTAGCAGGGTGATATCTGCAGCGGGTGAAAACTTACAAAACTCTCCCATACAGTGTTACGAGAAGCTGTTCAAAAGTTCTCCCATATATATTAGTGTTACGAAGTGTCATTGCAAAATAATGTCTCGACTCTGCAGTATTTATGGGGTTGGTTCAAACCTCTGCACTGAAATCTAACCCTCATCAAAGTCTTAAAAGTATCATTAAACCTTTCAGTTGGAAAGGATGGGGAGAGGGTCCTTAATTTAGAGTGTTGTGAACTCTCAAGACTTTTTGCCGGTAATTATTCAAAACCATCAAAACCATCAAAACCATCATTATCTCATTTCTTAATTGTACCATGTTTTTTAGGGTTGCCCTAGCATGAAAGTGGTCCACTTTTAAAGAAGGTTTGCATGATTCCTATTTTTCATTTCTTGAAGTCAGCTCGAAGCCCTTTGAAATTGCAATATATAGAGGTTAAAGGTTTGGTGGGTAACTGGTGGTCAAAATGTGAATAACAACCTTGTTTAATAGGTTTTAACACATCTTAAAGTGGGAGACTTAAATTGATGTCACGTGTGGTTTGTGAATGCTTATGGTAAGAAGATAATCCGTATTTTTGGTGGCGGGGACAAAATGAGGGATATAAAATTATTTTTTGAACATGTTAGTGTAACATTTGAGTGAGAAGATAATGGTACATGATGGGATTATTTGAAATAGAACATTTGTGTATCATCGAAACTTCAATGCAGTTTTGCATTCTGGTTAATATTTCAACTACTAGTGACCTCAAATGACCTCTGGCCTCCATCAAAGCAATGAGGTTCTGCCTCTCATTATAGCAAATATATAAAACAAATATTGAAAATGTCCAGTCAGTCATTACTATCTTAAGATACCGTATGTTTACAAGATATGTTCGAGGTTTTACCAGAAAAGCTGAACGCCACCATAAGTTTTACGCAGATGTCACATTTGTGTGCAGCGATAATACCTAGAATGCATGAAACGGCACCCTCCAGAGGCCCGTTCCACAAAGAGTTACGCACGATCTTCAGTTTGATTTATTGTTGGCTTAAGTAACTTAGGTGAATCAAACTTGAGATCGTGGGTAACTCTTTGTGGAACAGGACCCAGGTCTTGTAAGCTGTTGTGCTGTAGTTTAGTCCAGAGATTCTAAGTCACTAGTCCGGCAATTTTCAGCTTCCAAGGACTCGAGTCTGTGTACTTTCTCAATGGGGAAAAAACGACCTTTTCTGGCCAAATCCATCAAATTCTGAAATCACGAGTCCGAGTCCGAACTAAATTACTGCCCATGGTAAGCTGTTGTATTAAGAACCTGCATTTTGACGTTTCTTTTTAAGAGAACAAGTACTCTGACAAACTCGTGCATGAAAACCCACCTCCCATCGATGATGCATGCCACCGAGCTCGGCTGGCGATACTTTTACACAACTGCACATACTGTAAATATCCCTTTACTTTGAGCTATTGAGCTATTGTTAAGTAGTTTGTAAGCTATCGTTTGTACATGCAGTTGAGCGGAGCTTTTGCAAGATGATGTCACAAAAATCTCACTTTTCGGGAGTCAAAAATTTCGAATTGTGGTCTAAATATAGGCCTATGAAACACATCTGCTTTCCAAAAGAATTCCAACGGAAAAATCTACAGATCTAGTCAAAACGTGGTTTTCGGTTGAATAAGAGGAATCTTTAGCAGTCAGTAGAAATGTTTTTACTATATTCATATGCATCTTTTGCGCATGTTTATTGCGAGACAAAAGTTCCGCAAGTCTCAGTATTATGCAATCGTGAAACTCTTCTTGGCGATTACTTTCACTCCAAAGGAAGGTGTAAAGTCCCCCCCCCCCCATTGGGCTGTGTGGTGAGGGATGGTGCTAGGATTTCCCCGACAGGTGGCCAGCATTTTAAGGTCCCGACAAAGACTTTGAAACTTTGACTTACCATATTTTGAGGCGCGCGTAGCGGCCGAAATGTTTGGTTTCCTTTTCAACAAATACTTCAAAATCAGGAGTTTATTTTAAAGACAAAATTAAACGTTTTTGTAAAACATTTGGCTTCGTAGGGACCATTAAAAAGTTGGGGTGTTTATTAAAGAATCTGTCCATCATATGGGCAAAATTAAAAACGTTATATAGGCGACAACTGAAAATATTTTGCTGTTAGGCATTTCATCGTACTAGGCCTACGTACTAAGGCTTTAACACGAGATTACAAGTTTACCCGAAAAGTTTTTTCCCTTTTAGAACGAAGATTTGAAAATTAAGAGCTTACTACTTTATTAGAGAAATTTTGGAACTTAATGGAGGAAAATTTGTTTTTTGGTACGGTTATAATGGAAATTTGGGGTTTTTATTAAGTGGTATGCCTATCAAGAGCAAAATTAGGTCGAAATTCGGGGTGATTAGCAGAGTTGGCTTTGGTTTTTTGTACGGAGTATCCATACAAATTGGAAAATTTTGCCACTACTAACGATCTGAAGCTTACATTCGAGACAAAAGTCATTTTATGACAGATTTTGGGGTTTTACGGAAGAATGTAATCTTCCCATAAGAAAAATCACGTAGGGGAAGATCTGTAATTTGTTGGGGTTACTGAATATCATCATGCAGATTAAGGCCATTAGAACATATTGGAAAATTTTCCCGCGGAAAAAGTCTGGCTTCCCATTTATTTGAAATTTTACATTTTATTTATTGACAAAAACGCACGGGAACGTTTAAATTTGGGAGGGGAAGAATTGTCTTTTTTGTCCGAAAATGTAGTTCTGACCGAAAGACAATCAAAGTGCAGAGCACAGAAATTTTTGAAAAATTGAGAACCTCCAGACAGCAGGAAATGGCATTTCCGGGGCTCGTAACTAAAAACAAAGCAGCTTTCTTTCTCAAAAAAATTTTCACTTCATCATATTGCCCCAAAGCGAAGAATAATTCGGGACCATGCATTGTTCTGTTAAGCAATCTTTTCGACCAAAACACTCTAAGCGGAGGGCCACCATCAGTTGGTGCGGAGCGTACAGAAAATTGTTAA
Source organism: Holothuria scabra (assembly GCA_037179385.1). Lineage (NCBI taxonomy): Eukaryota > Metazoa > Echinodermata > Holothuroidea > Aspidochirotida > Holothuriidae > Holothuria > Holothuria scabra. Next base: position 33,312,160 of record CM074190.1, read on the forward strand.
AATATCTATAGCCCATCAGACAGCCGGAAATGGCATTTCCCAGACTTGTAGCTAGAAATGAAACAGTCGTTATTTTGAGCTTTCCTTTGAAGTGAAAGTTTCACACCCAACTTGCTAAGTGATCAGAAAATTACCAGATAAAATTTAGGTACTACTACACTTAGATGTAACGTTCTTGTCTCTTTTCGGGGGAAAACTATGCAAAGGAATTGAAAACATAATAAGTGTTTTTGACTCTAATCTTCGTTGTATTCAATTGCATGGTCCGCTAAATAGATGAGATTTTCTACGTGGCTGCCCAAACTCCAAACAATATATGTATGAAAATATGTCACATTACAAGGTGGATTCAAGTGAATGTTTAGTCAGACTTATTGGGGGACATTTCCCACGCTGCTGTTTATCATTATGAGTAGCTGAAACGGCCTGGCCGATTTTCATTACCGTTGCTAGAATTCGGTTGTCGGGCAGGCCAGACGTCAGACCATTGGGCATTGCATGCAAATGAACAACCTTTCGTCCGTTTTTGTTAGGAAAATTCGGAATTGTTAGTTTCCCTTGAATAATATGGACTTCTAGCCTGAGCAAAATCAAGGCGATCGTCTGTGTGACTGAAGTTTATCAGACCCGCATCTTTTATCAGTTTATCGTGAGCTTGTAGATGGACGATCCCCGACGAAATTAGATTTTCGCAACAACAGGGAGAGCTGCAACCTTCCCCGACGGGGTATAACGTTGTCGATTATAGGTGGGATAAGGGGTAGCAGAGCTGGCTAGAAGTGATTAAAACAGATTCAGATATGCATTAAACTAGCGTTACAAAAGCGAAAATAGTTCATAAAGAAAAAAAAGTTAATGATCATCCATTCCAGTAACTTCGGTCCTTCACGATTATTTTTAGACCTCCCCGAAGGAAATTGCGGTTCTTCCCCGACGAGGAGGAGACAGGACAAATTACATGCATGGAATGAGGTATAACGGAGCTAAGAAGAAGTGATTGAAAATCGATTCTGATATGCATTAAAATAGCGTTTCAAAACAAAAAATACGTTCAAGATCACCGTCCAGTAACTTCAGTGCTTGTAGGTTTTCTTTATTTTTTATTATTATTTTAGGCTCTCCGACGAAACCGTAGACCTTCCTCGACGGGGGGGGGGGGGTGCCAGTGCTCTCCGACGGGGGCATGCGCCCCCCCGTCGGGGCGGTCTCCACCTCTGTCTCTGTAGGCGGTGAATGAAGAATGTAAATGCTTTAGAAAAACAGTTGAAGTAGTAGGGTGTGAATGATGGAGGCTATATGCCTAGCAAAAAGCAAAATCAGAAAATGCCTTTTAAAAAAAGCAGGGAAATAACATTACAAGAAGCCGAAAAAAATGTGCGAAAAACCCTTAGAAAATACATGAAAGAATCACTAATAAAGAGAAGGTTACTTACACCCATGGCCGAGTGTGGACCGTTCCCGAAGCAGGAACTCTTTCACCATTTCATAAGTTGAAAGGGCCCGAGCAAAGCGATCATCGAGCCCAAGTGCAATTGCTAGCTAGTGAGTGAGGGAGGGTGTTGGAGGTCAGTGGCTGTCCTCAGTTCCACGTTGAGTTAGTTAGTGAGATTGAGTTTTCCTACCCAGTTTCCATCCAACAGGTTCAAGTCGAGGAGACCTTTTGTATGCACAAGGAGGTATAATTTTTCGTATTTTATGAAATGTTTTGTAAGAACAACCATACTACAGAAAACAAGTATACACTTCAGTGCTGGCAAATAATAATTTATCCGTCACCAAGTATATGGTTGGTGACGGATATTATATATATATGTTGGTATATATGTTGGTGGAGATGGCTCGGTGGTTTGAGCGTACTACCTTGCATGCTGAAGGTCCCCGGATCAAATCCCGGTGGAACCACTTGGAAATTTTCCGGGGTCTAAAAATTAGCTTGTTCAGCATAGCTGTTCACAGTGATGCTGAGGGGGTTTAAAAATTGGTGAATTACAAAATTGGGTATTTGGTTGTCCGTTTCAGGAAGTTGTCCGTCTCAGGAAGTTGTCCGACTCAGGAAGTTGTCCGCTTGCTCAGTTCAGCTGTACAGCAGTGGTGCAGAGCAAGTATAACCTCCACCCCCTCCAGCCTTTGGGAAAGTGGCTAAAGACTGGGGATACGCTCACGTCCGTCGGATGGGGACGTTAAATGGCGGTCCCGGGAGCAGGATTGGGAGCGATTAGTACACGCCTGCATTACATGAAATAGCTCTAACCAAAACTGCCTATCACTAAACAGTCTTAAACCCGACTTTTGGGCATCTAAGTCGGATTTTTACTTGATGTTCACACCTACAGTTTACAGTCACTTCAACCCTAAAATCAATGAAAATGTGATAAAACCCTTTAAGCATCGAAGTGGGTATAAACTGAGAATGTTAACATCAAGTAAAAACCTGACTTATCATTCAAAAGTCGGGTTTTAAACCATTTAGTGGTACAGTAGGCAGTTTTAGTAAGGGCTATTTCACGTAATGTGCCTCGTTACCTCTGAGCACTAGTCGAAAAGAGAAGGCGAAGTTCGCCGGTGTTCATCCACGCTCACTCTGGCATTGGATCTTCGATGAGTCAAATGATTCGGGCCTGGACTTCAGGGCATCTTATGGGGCCTTGGCCCTCCTTTGCCCTTCAACCTGTTATGTTATGTTATATAGAATCACATAACTAACCTTCAAACAAGTGTAAGCCGCGATCTAGCTCGTCATTGACGTAGCCTTTGGGAGTGTTAGGGGAATATGTTTACTGTTGCCAACATTGGACCATCAAAAATTAAATTAAATTATCAAATTAATTGCAATGGAAACAGTAATTACCTACACAAATGTAATTTTGATATACAGTAACTGTAATCCGCAACTACTTTTTCAGCCATATGATTACCTCGCGGGGCGGACTCGGTTTGTTCACTCCCCCCTTTGAGGCTTCACAACCCACCGTCCGCCAAAACGAAGAGGTCTGCATCCAATTGTAGGCGAAAACTTCATAACCATAATATGACTTATTCATGTCCTGCCCCCATTTTTATGCTATTGTTTTGAACGCGTGTGTTTATTCATGTTGTTGTAAACTGGAGGACTGAAACGCGATCGGATCGCTACTGCTTTGCATAAGCAACTGTCCAGTGGGTACTACCGGGAAGTGTGCTTTACGCCGTCATATCAACTCCGTGGGTATGGGCTGTTGCATGATTCAAACGGTACCAGATGTTGCCTTCTTGTGAATATTCACTAGCATTCATCCAGTCTCGAGGCCACATATTTCTATGAATATCCAAAGAATCTATTTGGTGTTCACTTTGGCAAAAAAAGGTGGGGACATGACTGAACAAGGAATATGCCCTACAGTCTGCTACGCAGGCAACCATATGATCAACCATATGTTCGGACTACTTTTGGTTGTGAGAGTGCGAGATAAACAAAGATAATATCTTTGGAGATAAAACTGAAAAGCGCCATCGACACAACAAAGTTGTGTTAACGGCGTAAGGTGGTAAACTTGCAGGCTCCGAGTCTATGGTTACAAGTTAAATCACACAAGAGTATGCTGCATTCTGGTCTCATCTTTAATCATGCTTTCGGCATGCTCATACTGCGGTGAAAGTGATTTGGATTATAATCAGGCTGGATCATTGTTGGTAACTGCATTATGGTTTCCTATCAGCGCTCATCTAGGCCTAGGTCTATGACTGAGTGCCGCACTTTGTTCATCTATAGTGTGGGAACCACTTGCGCTACATGTGTTTTGAGTGCGTGCATGCATTACAGAATTTATATCCATAGGCCTATAGCCTACACAATAGCCTGTAGGCATAACGTTAGGCCTAAGTCCAGCAGTCCTTGGCTTGAACAGGACCGTGTACTATGCTTAATGGTAGGGCCTATTCCGTACACGGCTCTTGCCAATACTCAAGAATTAAAGAGAATAAATATTGGAATTGGATAGCTTGCCCTGCTCAGATAGAGACCTGCTGTTCCACCAGCCAGGGTTTCCACATAATTAGGCCTAGGCCTATGCAAAAATATGGGACTGCAGAAATACCACCCCAAATATAGAGTGGCCTTTAAATAGCACTGCCGCTGTCACAACTGCTGTAGCCATCTGTTGTTGATTCTTAGAGTAGGCCTAGATGTATATGAGAGATACATAAGATAACATGAGGACATAAGGCTATGTGACTCATTTTTTATCTGCACTTTTCACAGAAAAATTCACTTAGGCCAAAATAAGACACCCAAATTATGACATGAAATGGCCTTCCAACTTGGACCCATGTTCCTGCATTACACTTGTCAAAATTCAGACTGCTTGTAATTCAAATCTACAGAAAAGACATGTCTCTACTTTATATCAAATGTTTAGACATGTGAACATAAGGAAAAAAATACATCTGACCAAAAATTTGATGATGTTCATAACTTGCAGTGTCAAGTCTGTTAAAAACATGAGCAAACACAAAATATCCCTGAGAACAAGATCAATTTCATTCAAACAGGTATTGACTGAATAGCAACCACTCCAGCTACTTTAAGGGCCAAACCTCTCACCCCAAACTACAATTTTGGTATGGGGGTACCAAAATTCTCAATTGGCTCAGCTCTTTGATTGACAGCTAATTCAAACAATGCAGAGCACCAAAGCTTACATTACGCAGCATGAATGGTACTGAGAGTGTTTGGATTATATAAATTGAATTTTCCTTTTCTCACCTTGAAGCAATAAACTGTGATTGTATCTGGATGAGCATGAATTACAGACAATTGTGGGAGGGGCTTTAAGGACAGGAGCAGTCATCCCAGATTGACGAAGTCTAGTAGACTGTCCAGTTTCATGATTGGCTGTTGGGTTTCATGTGACAATGTTTTTTCTCTTCAAATGTGAAATTTACCAGAAATAACTGTTTGATTTACCTTGAATATGCAATAGTTGAGTCATAAAATATAAATATAATTAAAGATAGTTTGAAGAGAAATTAGATGAGTTATTTAGCTTTTTCTTCAAAGTAAGATTGTGGGGACTGCTATTTACCTTTAAGTAGGGCTATGAACGTTTAGCAAAAAAGCTAAACGTTTAACCTCAAAAATTTGTGATTGTTTAGCAATAAACCGCGATTATCTTATCACAAAAAAAAAATAATTTCAGTATGTAGTGATTGATACTGAATGTAATGCAGAAGTAGTAATTGTTGTTATCTTGCATGGTAAAATCAAATTATTCTCAAACTTTGAAGCCTACAAGGTGCAAATATGCCCAGAATGTTCCATTTAACAAAAACCAGGGATCATCAGCATATACAAATAGATTTAAAAAAATTTCTATCCATTTGTATACTATAATAAAATGTCAAAAACAAGTTTTGCGATTAATCACTTGTAGCTTTGTACTAAACGTTTATTACACATGCGATCGTTTAGCGATTAATCGCGACATGTTCACAGCCCTAGGCTTAAGTAAGAAGGTTAGGAGAATTGGTACTGTTTGGGGTGAGAGAACTGGGCCTTTAAGCAGTGGATCAAATATTCTTGAGGAGTATGCATATTTTGCAATGCAGAAAGTTTCTTGATGATGTTCGTAACGGTGTAAAGTCTGTTGCAAACATCATCACATGTTGCAATGCCACTGAAAATCCTCCACACGGTGACCGTGGGTTATACATATTTTTGGTATGCAACACCTATTGTGAACTCCTGAATACATTGGAAACTTGATGCATTCATGAAAGCTGTGTATGCGACATACAAGTGGCCTTCGTTTGTGGTTTCAACTGAAAATTGGAGCATCGTGTCTTGTTATGAACATCATTGATTTTGGAATACTGTTGAAAAATTCCAATAAACTCATTTATTTTGAGACACCTACAGTACTACATACATTGGAGGATTCATGTATAACTTTATTTATTTTTATTTTTTAAAAGAAGGGCTTTTTGTCCATTGTTATGTGAAAATTATATAACCTCACCTTTCCTTTATGAACTTATGGTTTACTTTAAGAGTAGTCACCCCAACTTAAAGTAGTGTAGTAGCCTGCCCTGTTTCATGATTGGCTGTTGAGAGGCATGTGACAACAATTTCTTTTTCAAATGTGAAATTTAAGTAACTGCTTGGTTTACTGTATATGCAATAGTGAAGTCATAGAATATAATGTTTGCATTGAACTTGAGAAGAAAAATGTAAAATTAAGCTGTTGCTTCAAAATAAGTTTATGGGGCTGCTCTTGACCTGTAAGTTATTACTTCTATGTTTGGCAAATGAACATGGTGGTACAGGACGCTTTTTCTCAGGGGGGTGGTGACTTTTTCCCTGACTCCAGATCCCTAACCAGGGCATAATATCTGCTGGACTGAGCCACTGAAATCTGCCATATTCAGCAAAGGTTTTTTTTTTAGGGGGCAGCCCCTCTGCTCTCATCCTGCTCAGTCATACGTAAAATAAAATATGAATGAGTCAATGACAAACTCTCTGTGCTTTATGTCATTTTTAGAGCATAAGGTAATAAATTTCAATTTGGACATTTAATTTTGCTATGAAACTCATTTCTTGGTCTGGGTCTTGAGTTTGTCCTGGTCTGGGTCTCAATCTGGACACTTTCTGGTCTCGGATACTGCATGGCGTTCTCCACTACAACACTGGTTCTAAAAGGCCTTAGTCCAAGTGTTTTGTAGGGCCCAACTTTCCCACCCTAGGCATAGCCTAGGTCTAGCCTACACTATTTCCAGACTGTGCAGCTTAATATACTGTACAAGTCACATGGAAGATCTTCTGAGTGTGACTTCTGAGTGATAGGTAGCCTGGTAGGCATGCAAATTTGGGCAATAGGCATGCAACTTTTTAAGTTTTTTTTTCATGGTCTTGAATTTCATGTGCACAATATTTTTTTTTTGGCACATTAAAAAAGGAATCTTCCGCATGCAGAAAACAAACTTTTCAAACTGGTAGTAGCCTAGGCCTAGGCCTAAGTAGCGGCTAAAGATACAAGAAGCGAAGAAAAACATGCTACAGATTGGAGTGCAAGTGTATTGCACAGCATACAGTAGGTACATATTCTCAGTAATGACTTCTTCTTCTTCAAGATGGTGAGACATCCAAAAGGATGTTTATACACCGCCATGTGATCAGTCAGGCCCTCAAAGAGTTTGTAATGACATCCACTGGCTTTGGGTGACTTATGGCCCCCGCAATAAGACTCTCTGGGAGGTTATTCCAGTCCCGAATAGTATTAGGGACAAAACTGTACTTAAAGCAATTGGTCCCTAGCAGAGGGGTGGGGGGGGGGGGCAAAAGTGCAAAGCATGCATGTTACGAGAACAACGCGTAGGTTTACACAGATTAGACAGAGGGATGTTAGCTTGGCCATAAATACCTTTGGCAAAAATTATAAGTCTGCATCGTCTCCGGTGGTCAGACAAAGTATCTAGACCTAGATCTTTGAGGAGTGCGGTCATAGAGCCAACTTCTCGGGAGTACTCGCTGGATATAAACCTAGCAGATCTTTTTTGTACTCCCTCCAATCTATCTTGGAGTGAAATCTGATGTGGATCCCAGACGGAACAAGCATACTCCAACAAGGGCCTTAGTAAACCTTCATAGGCTGCCAATTTGACATCTTTGGAACAAAATGAGAGGTTCCTGTGTAATAGGCCTAAGATCCTATTTCCCTTATTACAAACAAGTTGGATATGCTTGCCCCAGCTGAGATTCTTAGTGATAGTCACCCCCAGATACTTAATTGAATCAACCCTCGTCAGATTAGCCCCATTAATAGTATAATTATAGATTATTGGGTTATGCTTCCTACTGTAGTAACAGACATAACATTACACTTAGCCGGGTGGAATCTCATACCCCAAGTTTTGGCCCACTGGCCCAAGTTTATAATGTCCTTCTGTAACTCACTGCAGCCACTGGGATTATTGATGACCCTATAGCAAACACAGTCATCAGCAAACAACCTAACTTCAGAAGAGGCATCACTAACAATATCATTCATATAAGACAAGAAAAGTACTGGTCCAAGGACAGACCCTTGAGGAACACCGGAAAGGACTGGAGCAGAAGCAGACCTAGTACCATTAACAACAACTGATTGTGAATGGTCAGTAAGAAAGTTATTAATGCAATTTATGACTTGCCTAGACACCCCCAAGGAGAATAGCTTCGTCTTAAGTAGTTCATGAGGAACTGTATCAAAAGCCTTCTCAAAGTCCAGGATGAAGACATCAACTTGTTTATTTTTATCTAAGGCTAAGGTCCAATCGACCACAACGGACAGAAACTGTGTATCACAACTATGATTTTTTTCTAAATGCATGCTGTTTAGAGGAAAGGCTGTTATTCGCTTGATAGTGATCCATCATATTTGAGCTGATTATATGCTCAAGTACCTTACAACATATACAAGTAAGAGAGACAGGGCGATAGTTGGATGGGAGAGAGCTATCGTTCTTCTTAAAAATAGGACAGATATTTGCCGTTTTTCAGTCCTTGGGGACTTGACCACTGTTGATTGATTGCTGGAAAAGATGACTGATCATTGGAGCAAGATCAGTAGCAAGCTCTTCAAGAACCCATGGGTGTATATTGTCAGGACCCATGGCCTTACTAATCTTAAGGTTTTGCAACAACTTTTCAACCCCAAATGTAGAGATGGAAATATCGCCATTCTACTACAGATAGGTCTTCTCTGTAGAGGGGCCTTGGCCTAAATAGTGGCTAAAGATGCAAGAAGGCAAGAAAAACATGCTACAGATTGGAGTGCAAGTGTATTGCACAGCATAGGCCTAGGTACATATTCTCAGTAATGACTTCACCCTGCTCAACTTCCAAATTATAGTTGGGACCTACTCCTAGGTCTCCCTCAATTGGGCATAGGCCTAAGCTTACTTACACTGAAGCTAGACTAGCATGCGCCTATAATACTTTAACAGGCCTCGGGATAGAATAGGCCTAGCCTATGTTCGCGCCGGTCAGTACGCATGGACCTAGGCCTAACTTAGGGCCTAACTTAGGCCTAGCGTTAGGCCTAACTTGGGCCTAGGCTAGGCTAGGTTAAACATTAGCTAAACACTTACTGCGTTCGGAGTCTCACTAACGTTAGGCCTAGGCTACGTTCTGTTTCGCTGACGCTTATATCAATGTTCCCCAATTGTTCCTTTTGTATTCTTCAGTTCGATCAGAAATATAATAAACAATTTCGGTGAAAGGCGTAAAGTTAAAGCAGTTTCGTTTGTGAGTGGTTGTCAGTTGCAATTTCCTACTGCAGCCAATAGCTTTCGTTCAGCGCAGCAAGTTTGCTTGTCGTCTCCAACCAATACAGTTGACACATTGCACACATGTTTTGGTTTTTAGACTTGACCGCCTCGCATCAGTCACTCACGGAGAACAGGTGGCAAGTACTGAGGGCACATGACCAAAACTTACACCAATCATACGATTGGAGGTGGGCGCGGTTTCGTTTTAATATGGGAGCCTGCAAGATCATCTCAAATATCCCTTTTATTCACCATGAGTATCAACGTATAGCATTAGCTGGTAATTAATTCATTAAGATGTCATTCTATAATTCTAAGAACCATCGAACGAGATAAGAAGAGAGTCATCGCGTGTAATTTCCAAGGCCATGGATTTTTCCCTTTTTAGCATAGCATGGTTTTCAAGGAACACTTGGACATGTCAGACTGTAGCGGTCAGACAGAAATCACTGCTTGAAATAAATGTAGGCCTAAATGGTTTTGAAAAAAGGAAATTACAAAGACAGTTATTCGAGAATGCCATCACAAGTGTTTGTGCAATGTCCACGTTTCAAAATAAGTTTACTTCAACATTTAATACAAATCCCAATGTCCCCTCAATCCCCACCGTTCCTGTACCATGAGAAATGTCCTTTGAAAAAAGGATTTGAACCAACTGGATTCGTTTTCAAGTTGAATGCAGCTTTTAAAATTCTCTCTTTCAAATGGATTTTCCATCCTAAAATGACGAAAATGACATCTCTTCATTTCCTACATCATAAGTCTGATTTGTTTTCAGTAAATGCTGAAAACTGGTGGTAAAAATAGTTGCCGGGCATGGGACGATGGAATTTTTAGCTTTAATACCGACTAAAGGACATAGAATGTATACCATGACAGGAATGAAATACCATGGATTTTCGAAATCCTTTTTGACATTGGACCTTTCAAGTTTCGTCTAGGGCAAATCATTCAATCTAGTCGTACCAATATAACTGTAACGAAGCTATGGTATCCTCGCTGTGTGAGATGGTATCCTCGTCGAGAAATCAGTTGAGTGGGAGTTCAGTGACGTAGCTTGAAACTCTCATTAAGAAATAATTAATACCGGTACCAAGTTTGAAACAAAAAATGCAGAACAGAAACGAAGCATCAGCTAGGCCTACATGTAACAGACTCGATCAGTGGCGTAGCTAGGGTATTTTCCAGGGAGCAAAGGTATGAAATTGTCCCCAAACCTTTCCCCGGTCAATGTGCATGTATTTCTTACAGCCTGTCAGTGTTAGGTACGCAAGCCGAAAACGGCGCGGTAAGGAGAAAACGCAAATCGATTTCTCTGTACCACAAGTCCAACAAAAAGAAGAGAGCGTACTTCAAGAACGTCTTGTTACAGCATGTTATGTACTGCATACATCCTCAATATTAGTGGACGAGTCTCAATGCTTTTAGAAAACAGCCGTTTAGACAAGAACACTGCATTCGTATACGTTTTTGTCTGCAACAACATGAAATTAAAGGAGGAGATGTTTTGATATCTGTAACTAAATACGTGAACACCAAGTCACGAAGACTCAAAAAAACTATAGCGAGTAAAGAAAACATGCGAAGTATCACCTGAACCACCTTTTTGCTCATTGACTCTTTTTCGAGGGTTATCTGTTAACGATAACTATCCGGTATACTGACATATTTCTGTGAATGGTGTCATTCTAAGATCATTGCATTTGAACTGTGTGTTTTTGCTACTTGACTTAGGCAAGTTTTTGACGTAAGACCAACAACAGAGTACAGTTATGTTTCAACTAGCGTGTACATTCATTGCATAATTAATAAAATAGGCAGGGAGTAGCATCATCTGATATTACGTATGCAGTCCCTTATTTCAAGTTTTGAATTTAACTTCGTTCTTAACGGGTATTCTGTCTTGTAATTAGAAAGGTAGCAACTTTGTGCTGTGGGATAGGATTACCGCCGATACTTTAAAGTACTAACCTGTTAGGTTTCTAAAATCTAAAACTAATAATAGGTGGGTATTAAGGATAGAATTGTCGGGAGGGGTGGTAAATGAGAGCGATAGAAAAGACTAAACTGAGAAATGGGAAGAGAAAGGCGGGAAGGAAGAGGAAAGGAGAAAAAACGAAGAGGCGATGAGGAAAGCAGAACAGGGGAAATGGGAAGGAAAAAGGAAAAATTAAAGGATAAAGTCGCGGTCACAGTACAACGAATTCCTAGTCGGATCGGATTACGATCCATGTCTTTACTTTTCTTTTATTTTTGCTTTGAGCACTATCTTCTCAATCTCTGATCGGGAAGAACTTAAATTTGAGCAATTGTGTAAGTATATGATTTGCAACAGAGGACTGTGAAAATGAAATGCTGATTAATTTGTGACGTCACATGACAGAAAGCTTTATCCGACACTCGTGGTCTGATAAAAGCTGTCTGTCGGTTCACTCTAAAACACATTGGTTAGGTTTAACCAACATGGTGGTAACAGATTAACCTATACCTCTCTTTGGTAAAAATAACCAGGAAATACGGGTCAAAATTCATATTACATTGGTAAAATCGATGAATTATTTTGAATTGTGGTCCAATATTAAAATTTTTATTGTAAACTTTAACCAGTCTTCCTGTATTTTTACCAGGCAATAGTTGGTTACATGTTTTTGTTCCCTTTTTTTCCAAATCTTCCTTAGTCATTTCTTTCCGTTTCCTTTCTGGTTTTCCTTTTTATTTTTCTTCAAGGTGTGTGTGTGGGGGGGGGGGGGGAGGGGGGACTGGGATTTGACGCAATGCACACACGCTTCTTAAATATATTTGAATTTCTTGTCAGCCATAGTGATCGTAAGGTCGTTCCTAACGCGCTATACCTCATTCCGTATACAAAGCTTACAACTTCATCCTCTAAATGAAATATGGAATCCTTTTGAAAATGCTCAGATTAGGTCAAATGTATGATAATTATGGGGCACGTTATTGGATAATTAGAGCTCTTATGATTTAGGTACATGATATTCCTTCTGTGAAAGAGTTTTTCATTTTCTACATTTCTTTATTTTCATTCGACTTTATTTAATTTCTTTTTTCAACTAGCAGAGCGCATGCCTCGAAAATCACCAAATAAATCTATAAAATAATCAATTTGGCCTACGCACAGAAATCTCAGTATCAGGCCTAAATAATATTTAGTCAGTTAAATAGTTAGATGGGATTTAAAGGGATATTCCGATGACAATTTTCAAAAGCTTAAAAAAATCAAGGTACTTTTATTTTCTGTACTGCTGAAAATTTCGTCTCAATAGTATGTTGCGTTCAGAAATTATGACTTTTTAAGAAAATATTCAAACCACAGTAACACATTGCATTGCATCCGTGATGCAGATTAAATGAGCATCTTTTCTTTTGTATTTTATGTAGTGTTCACACATGCAAATGAAATATGCAGGTACTTAGAGCTGCAACCTTTGTGTTCACAACATTTTCAGGTCAACCTCAAAGGACTAACATTCAATGTCCCGGCACTGGTGTGAAGTTTCATTTCGAGCTCAAATTAGTTACTCCAATTTTAAAGAACAACAAAAGATTTTAGAAAAAAACTGCCGGTATTACATAACATTTTGCAACCTTGGAGCAACTAGGAGTCTGTTTTTGACCCAGATAACCTATCTTCAAACAGAATTATCTTGAGTTGTGAACAAGCTATGATGTGGGGTGTGAAAGGAGTGCGACTGATAAAAAATCATTCTCGTTTATTTGAGACCTTATGAAATCGACACCGGGATATTCCTTTCCCGACACACCACCCCGAATGTTCCATAAGGGCGCCAAGCCTTTAGGGTAAGCAGATAGTCTCTAGGGCTCTTCTAAACTGACTAAACTTTACCCCCTCTTGCAGGAGTAGACTGTCATTAGCACTATGGCTCTCGAAAAGTGGGTACCGTACTCGAGCAAAAAGGCTACTAGCTTAAACCATTTTCGAATTCATTGCTCGCTTTCGTTACCTGAAACAGTTTTTTTTTATAAACCTTCGAGTCCCGTGCTTTAATTGCATTAACCCTTTACCGTTGTTTGGGTCCTTTTGGACTCAGACGGGGAGCGCGGCTGTCACCCATCTTTACTGTTTCCCGCGGAGCTCGAAACTGCGAGTAGCTACCCGAAAACTCGGCCACAACAACGAGAGAGACTATACTTTAAGGCCACGGGGTCAATAGCCTACGGAAGCTGGTGCGGGGCGTGCTACGTCCGCTTTTCCGGCCACTCCCGAGGCGGGCAAATATGCCCCGATTGGAGCATAACGGTAAAGGGTTAAATACAGAAAAACGTTTCCCTGTATTTCTCATGATATTATTGTTTACGTTACAAACGGTAGAAGAAAAGAAACCGATAACATTCTTGTCTGAAAGGCTCTGTTTTCTAGTAGCATTGAGACTCGTCCATTTATTTGAATGTTACTCAACACTTTACATGCTATAACAAAACGATCTTGAAGTACGCTCTCTTCTTTTTTGTTGGAATCATGGTACAGAGAAATCGATCTGCGTTTTCTCCCTACCGCGCCGCTCTCGGCTTCCGTACTTAGGTGTACTGTATGAACTGTTATTATACAACTGAATAACAGCTTTCTGTTGCCATAGTCCCACTGGACTGCACTGATCATAACACCGACGCGTATACAATACTCGGGGAGAGCATTCAATCTGTTGCACGGCGAGGACATTTTTGTGGAACGCGCGAGTGATGCCGATTTGTGCGACTCTGACGAAATCTGGGGAAATATGCTTAACCTCTGTAGCGTACAGGTGGCTGTTTCATAATTTAAAATAAAATTAAGTCCTTTGTCCTCAATGGCTAGATGGGCACTGATGATATACTCCATTATTATTTGTGGTATACCCTCAGCTGCTCTCCGCCCCCTTTTCTTAGTGTAGAAGTGTCTTACAACAGTACCTTCTATATTTGTTTTATTATGGGTCGGAACTTGTCCAACTTGTCCAAGTTCCGAGGATTGGCCCATAGAATTTTATGTTTAAAATAAGCTTCATGGGAAGGGTGTGGGCTATCAGTGCGATCTACTTTCCGCTCATGTAGAGGATATTTCCTGTTGTTTATTAATCACTGTTTTACACTAATGTTGTATTAGCCTTTGTCAAAGCTTTTCGGCCAACTATTATCTCGCTCATTTAATTTACATTGTACCCTAGCACGATAATAGGCTCGGCTCTTTCAACCTCCATATCGAACCTGCGCACGACCTGCATAAGTGCCCATATTAGATCTACCAGGGGTGTAACACAAAGGAGGTAACAGCCAGTGTGATTCCAAAGGGAGGAATGGAAGTTGAACGAGATCCGCCGGAAAGACTCGACAGAGGCTAATGCTGTATAGAGTATTCAGTGTTTTGAAGAAAATGCCGTCTCGGTTGAGCTTCCTAAGAGCTGGAAAGGTGCGCGTCACAGGCTGTCGTCACAGTGAAAGGTAGATCCCAATTGGAACACATTCTGCGTGTCATCGCGCAAGCGTTCACACGCGCAACACCTAATATATGTATAACATACATGCTCTATGCCACCCAGTTCCGACCAGTGCCACATTAGCGTGAATATCCTAATACCCTAACCTCTGTTACAGTTTACCTCTAGTAAATAAAATTTAATTTGGAACGCGGAAGTTCATGTGGCCCATACAAAGAATGTTTTTCAACGTGGTCACCAAGGATGGGGGCTAGAAATATGTTTCGCTGAACGAAAACTACCTCGATTGCTCTTTTTATGTTATTAAGTTACCGAGATGTTCGACAACTCTTATGCTCCGATTGGTGTTTTACTTTGCCCTGTAAAGGCGAATTACATGAAATTATTACCTTGGATTTAAAAGTCACCAGCTGCCGTCATTAGTTCAAAGCAGAAGTTAAAGTCCCTGACAACTCCTGGTTACACCCTACCGGCGTAACTTGCGATCAGCAAAACTAAGACGAAATACGTTTACAAAATGCACGGTAGCAAAAGTTAAATCACTTCTTGAGAGAATAATGCAAATTCCCATTAATATCAATCCAAGTCAATCCAAGCCAAATTCCGATTGGCAGGAATTTTGGGTTGGTCTCGAAGCCGTAAATTTCAAATGCCGTCGTCTATCCATTGTCGTTATATTGGTTTCCCTAATACTCACCCCTCCCCCCCCCCTCCCCCTAGGCCAGTTCAAAGCTTAACCTACCGTATATTCGTTAGGTACGGGGAGGCAGTTTTTAAAGGTGGTGTCCTTTCGAAACTTATGAGAATGAAGTCTCAAATGAAAGCATGACATTTATTTCCGTGGGTGGAAATGCGGGATACCCCGGCACATCTGGAGTTTCAAAGAGACCCATGTGTGAGTTACTTCTACGGTTTGTAAGTTGTATCTTCAGCATTCTTCTCCAGCACTGAAATGGAAACTTCTAGAGAATGGTCTGTAACGCAGACGATTCCCACAACACCGCGTTGAAATTAAGGTGGCGCTATAGCACAAAATAACACGACCTAGGTAATTCTGGGACTCCCGCCGGTTGATGTTCCCCAGTGAAAGTGGCTGACAAAACTAATTTTGTCGCTTGAGAACAATACAGAAAAGGCGCTAGGCTGGGAAATCTTGTTAATCTGGGACAATATATGACAAAAAAGGATTTTTATCAGATCGATCAGTAATATTGAAAGATAACGGCCTGCCGTTCTACTCATATACAACGAATTTCAGTTGCGAGCACAGGAATTGTAAGGCGTGGCTTGAGGGAGCGAGAAAAGGATCGAAGGGAGTGGCACTGGACAGTTTTAGCCATTTAAACTGGGTAAGCTAAAATGGTACCTCCTAATGACGACTAGCGGTTGAAGCGCCTCCGTGGCTTTCGTCTTGGTACTGCAAAAGCATCATCACAGCGATGAGCTGAACGAAAATAAAATCATCTTCACCTCACACAACTTCATATTTTCTCAAATCGATAGAAGCCTTTAAAGGCCATTTTCTATCGGTAAAATAGGCATATATTAAGGTCTTTGCGATAATAATGAAAAAATCAGTTTTCGCTCGAGAGAAGACAAAATCTTAGGTAGGTAAGTACACCTACATTTACTAAAACGGTCACCCACGGACCGTGGGTTACAAAGTGTTTTCGCTTTTTTCCCTGACAAATGTGAAATTCATCAAAAGTAACTGCTTGGTTTATATCTTGGAAATGCAGTCCTAAAATATGATGAAAGCTACTTATATGAGAAGAAAATTTTGAAATTAAGCTGTTTTTTTTTTTTTTAAATAAGTTTGTGGATTGTTCTTGACCTTAAAATTACGCACAACATTAAGTAACGGAAGTTACTAGTTGATGCGCTCTCGTTAGCCAGTTAAAAAGTTTCGAGTAGATGCGCGCGCACTATTTAAAAAGGTGTATCTTGATCGGCTGTTGCCATTGAATTCTTGCTAAACAATGGACATGGCGCCGCAATTTCTTGTTAAACCGCGTGCATTTAGCCTTAAAGGTATTATGCTATATAGAAAGCATGCATGTCCTGTCGTAAGAATTGTGTCACATGGCTGGAGTTATTTTTAGCAGAACTTGGCTCATTGGAAAAATTAGTCTGGGTCGATGCGCACTGTTTACCAAAAAAATTTCACTGGCTAACGATTGAGCTTATTCCTGGCCTTATCTCTAACTTTAACGAAGAATACAAACTAGCAGTGCCAATCAAAACATGTCTTAATTGTTAAACAGAGTGCATCAGCTACTTCAATCTGACCAAACTAATAATACTAGATTTACTCTCTATATTCAAACGAGTTAGAGACAGCCCTGAAATAAAGAGAGAATGTTCACTCTAAAAAAGTGAGAATGACTCTATTTCAATTGATATTTTTTACTCCAAATTTAGATTGAACCCTAATTTCACTCTACAAGAGTTAATTTTCGCTCTAATGGTATTAGAGAGTCCCGACTCACATGGGAACATCTATTTTAATTACTTCATATATTTTTATCTAAGATCCCGTGGGGAGTTCTGTTCCATAATGATAACACGTCAATGCAATAGATGTTTGGACATATTTACCCCTACAACCTAAATTAAATCAAGATTGATTCATGCTTATGATGGACCCAGATAACATGATACAGTTAATAGTTGATCTTATATACCATCGTGAGTTTTCGTTACCTTGGCCGAAATGTCACGTATAACTCAAAGTGTAGCCATAAACCCATTGGGGAACGTTAAATGTACCTTTAGTCCTCGTGGCCCTCTTAAATTCAGTGGACTTTACAGGGACTTGTCGAGGGTACTACGGTACTGTTTACAGGTACACATTACTTTGTGACCAATCCGGAAGAGCAAAGTTTCCAAACTTGTCAATTAAAATAGAGAAAATCCAAAAATAAAATTAAGAGTTTTGAAGTGTGGAAATCTAGCCTGGCATAAAAAGGAGAACAAAGGCTTCCAAACAGGCTTTGGAAGTAAGATAATTCAGTTTTAATGATTACAAATCTTTAAGAGTAAAATAAGGGATGAATCTAAATTTGGAGTGGAAAATTTTCCATCAAAAAGAGTCATTTTCACTCTTACAGAGTGAATAGTAAGGCTTGATTTGAGAACCGTCCATATTTTCGCTCTTTTGGATTTAGAAAGTAGAACTACCGTCGGGGATTGTGTCTTCTGAAGCCCAAAGCAATAAAAGAATGGTTTTTACAAGTTTGTTTTGTTCTGTTAGATGCACCAATGATTGATATCCTAGTGATCGGGGTTGATCACCATCACCAGTTTTGGTTATTAATCCTGCTATCCTCTCCAGTACTCATGCCATTTTGGGCGTATTTCGCTCACCAGTCCCTTAATTCTGCCAATAGATGGCGCTCTACTGCCTTTGAGAAAAGCTGAGTAACATACTTTCCTTGCCCACATGCAAATATGTAACACTTGGTTCGTTTTAAACGTGAAATTATTTCATTTACAAACTCTTTATTATTAGCCGTGTTCCCATTTGATCCAGGGAGGTGGATCTTGATCTACCGAGGTGGATCAACATCAGCTACCTTGATCGAGATCCGCGTTCCCATTTGAGTGAGCGCGGTAGATCAAACGTGTTTTATGAACACATTGCGCAAGCGCGAAAAGGTCACCAATGTTTACAAGTCGTATCGATGTATCACAAAAACATGCAGGAGTGTTACCGGAGATCCAGGGTCACTTGATCTACCGATGTGTTCCCATTACAAACTTTGATCCAGCGCGGTGGATCTGATCTACCCCGAACGGTCGATCAAAATCGGTGGATCTTGATCTTGAGTGAGTGTTGTTGATCTGCGTTCCCATTAGTGTTTGATCCACCTCGGTAGATCAAGATCCACCTCCCTGGATCAAATGGGAACACGGCTATAGTCTGCAAACATTTATCAACGTTGTTTGAAATAGGCCTACCTACGTTTTAAAATGAACTGAAGTTGCATTTTTGACGACCACGAAAGGTCAGTGATGCGTTAGGCGACAATAATGACATTTTGAACCTTTCGACTAATAAAAGGAAAAAACGGCAAAGGTACTCTCATGGTAAACTTAAAGTACTCTGAAGGTACGTACTAGTCTAAACGAACTCTTAATCACAAATTTAAATCTAATTCAACAGTTCAATAGCTGAGAAATAACTAGCCCTCGACTAAGTCAGTGTGTTCGTTACATGACCAATGATCGTTCCACTAGCCTACACAACCTTTTTGTGACCTTCGTCAATTTAGGTCAGCAATGTCAAGAGACTCATTCACGCAAGTCACTGGTTGGCACTGGTTGGCATAGAGCATGCGCAGGAACACATGCGTGCATATGTTCCTGTCCATGCACTTTCCGGGAGTTGCTCCACTAGCAACTCCCCGTTTTATTACATCCTGGTCTATTGGCGTGGATGTCCAGATGATCTGTTGTTAGACATGCTTTTCGGTATTGTTATTTTAGGTTTTGTCACTCTGGCATATTTTTCTACAATTTTCTCTCTTTTTTTTATTTGAATTTCCCCGACTGACGACTGGGTAAATTTTGCATACACTGGCTAACTAGGATGGAAACAATACGCTGGAAGTTCGGTAATTGGTTGGTGCGTGGAATTGTGGGTAACATGCAGTGTGGGATACACACACCGAGCTCAGCACACAATGTGAATCGTTCACTTGTTTTCGTTCAGTACAAGCTTAAAATACTACACATCAATCTGAATAGCCAACCCGAAAGAAAAAAGAAACTAATTCCGATACATTAAAGAAGATAAAATGCATTTTTAAAACAAAGTTCAATCAGGGAGTTGCAACTCCCTGGTTCAATGCACAAAACCTCATTTGTAATTCCTCCTTATGTAATGGTTGGATTAGGAAAGAATGATATCACCAAATTTTCATGTAAGTTCAAATTTTGGAATACCTGTAGTAGGTGCGGGATTGGGCTTTTCATCCCTACGATTAGGAGGATGTGCGCACCAAAACGAATCACCGAACGGGTTTGTAAGCCCCCTCTCCGGTTCATTCTTTCCGTTACACGGCCTGGGCATCGCTGAATATGTGGGTATAGATTGCTCTTTGAATATAATCCACGACTAAAAGTTCGTTCAACTTGGCTATGAGTTCAATCTTCTAATGCATGTTATGAGAACAGAAAATATTGCAGAGAAAATCTGAAAAGAAAGTGAGATGGCGTTGTTCATCCTATACAGGAAAGCACAGCCGGCTAGTTGATTGGTCCACTCGAGGGTGCTTTATTCCAGCGCCCAACCAACTTCGTCGGCTGGGTAACTGAGTTTAGTGGCAAGCCTATTCCAAGTGGAAGGTTAGCCGGAGTACCCGGAGAAAAACCCACGTCAATCGATTGGGACTGGAACCGATGTACATGTGAAATACAGTACACAGCAGCTGGAATAGACCCGTGACTCTGTCACAGGTTATTCTCCACAGCTTACTTTGCACGAAAGAAAAAGCTGTTAAGGAAAATGGGTGAATACAGATGGAATAAATGAACAATAGAATGATTGAAGTGATATCCTTCCAGTGTTTCATGCATTAATAATACATGGAGGGAAAAGCGTGCCTGCCTCAAGTTGTTTTTTGAGAGCAATATTTCCACTTGCCTATCAAATGCAAAATGATTTCAAAGAGAATCCATGGAGCCATGAATTTAAACGAGGCTTTGATAAATCAACAAGGAATTTATAATTTCGGGCATCATAAATTTTGAAATTGTTGGGCTAGGATAATGGAGAGAAAAGAAACAAACAACTCAACATTGTGATTATAGCACGAACCACTGATAGAGGAATAAAGTATGAAGCCGTGGCTTATAAAAATCCAGTTTACTTAGAAGTTTTCAAAAAAAAGTTAATACTGGCAGAAAAGTTTGGTAGGAAACTTTTCTTCTAGCCATTAACATACTGTCAGAATTTCCTGCTTATTCGGACGAAAACGAGCATTGCTTCAGCCCAAATCCTGTCTACCCCGCGTGTCGGACGTGGTCTTTTCGTTCAGCTCATCGCTACGAAAAACTCGAAAACATGCGCCGGCGTTGGAGCACTATTTCTACTTGCGTAGAAATCCAACGCAAACTTCATTTACATATCTGTACGTGGCTTGGTGGAAGCAAGTCTATTAAATGTTTATTTGAACGCGACAACGGTCAATGTAATTCGATTCTAGTATTGTATGGCACCGCGCAAGCACACACACAGCGACTGATAACTAACAACCGAGTCCACAGCCATGTGAAAAGACAGTTTGATATATTTCATCCAAAGATTATTTGTCAGCTATTAAACCAGCTCTTTGATGAAAAATTGTTGTTCTTTGTAAGAGGTTTCCCATGACCTAGACTTCCTTCTAAATTAGAGGCTTTAACGGACGTAATAAGCATATGTTTTTGTTTGGTTTGAACAAGTTTGTGGTCAACGTAGCATTGCAAAGATTCAGAGACATTTAGCACCACCTACCTCAGGAATAGAACAATTGTGGTGAGTGCTCATGACTATTAAGACCCCCAAGTTTTGGGCTCATTTAAAGGGATGTGTGACTATCGCCGACAGGCTCTGAGGGGCGGCAGCCTTGTGGGGCTGCAGCCACAGAGGCGCTACGCCGGCTATATCCCGTGAGACTGTAGTCTGGGGTAAGGGGACAACACCGTAAAAGATTTTGCCAATAGAAAGCAAGCCTATGAAGTTGCCATTAAGTAAGTCATCTTTACACATTTGGTATAATTTAAAAAAATCCCCAGAAGGCATTTCGCCCCATTTCATTTTTAGCGTGTCAAATCCAAAATGTGTAGAAAGAGAATTCATAGAGTAAGTAACTTAAACGAGCTTTGATAAAGTAGTGAGAAATAAAAAAAAATAAATTTTAAACATTGTTAGTTTTGAAACTGTTGAGCTAGAAAAACGAAGACGACAAAAGCAACAAACAACTTTAGCGAAATTGTGACAATAACACGAACTGTTTCCAATAGGTCGTGCTGAGAAATAAAATATGCAGCTGTTGCTTAGAAACATTAAGCTTACTTAGAAATTTTCGAAAAAACAAAAAGTTAATATTGGTAGAAAGAAGACAATTTTTTTCCATATTCGATCCCAGCATTATCAGTCCTAGACAAACAAAATTAACACCTTAATAAATATTTAGCATATAAAGTCAGCTTCGAGAATCTGCTACGGACAAAACGTTAGAGACAAACTCTGTGACGTTTTTAGCTTTTTATTATAACGCTGGAAAAGCAGGCATTCGGAAAACAAAGTTAATTATTCTTATTTTCTTTAAGGTACACTTAAAGGGTCTACTTAAACTGGTTTCATTGCAGTAACGATCTGAGGATAAGTAACATCATTTTCATCTACACAGGTCCTGTATTTTAAAACCAAAACGCTAGATTGTGCCAACTGAAATCTTGCATTCACTGCATCATTTGACCTGCAAACTGTATATAGGCTAATGTGTGTCATTTACTTCAGTAACACTTGGCGTCGTGGTAACTGATTTTATCCAGGTGAACACTCATAGCATTTGTTAGAATGTTGATGGCAAAGGCTTTAAACTGGACAAACAGTGAACCATATCGGAAAACATAGTGTGAATTTTTTGCTTGATAACTCAAAAACATTCCTCAAACGAGGTACATACTGTCATTGCTTTTTGAAGTTCGTTCAAGTTAACCACTCTGTCAAAGATAAATTTGATTATTTTTGGAAAAAGCCCAGAAGCAACTCAAGCCAACCCTGTGTTCAAAGTCAAAGAGTGATGTTGGGAAAGAGATGTTGGCAAACAATATGAAGTGGCTGAAAGTATTGTATTACTTTCTCCTTATTTGGGGAGAAAGTAAATATTTTGTAGCCGGTGAGTACAGTAATTAAGAGAAACAAGGCAAAATATAAGTTGGATAACGCGTTGTGACGATTTTTTCATTTCCCGTGTTTTGTGTGTCATCTGCAGCGAGAACATGTGGGGATGATTCTTGAAAGCACCCTTGAACATGAATTTCAATATTACTTTGAACATAGATTTCACATCACTTCAGCTAATCTTAACTCAGTCATTCGGGCATTACATGGAATGGCCGAGGACCAAGACAGGGCATATCTCATCCGAGACAGTTTCGATCCTCAGAGCTGAATTTGCTTAAAACCCCTCTCATACCAGGGAGGTGTCAGGAAGGAGCCACAACAGCCCTATCTGTCACACAATAGGTACTTCAAAAATAGTAATTCCCATTCAAACATCAAACTTTGATTGACAGTTCCCTTTGTTCCTATTGTTAGGCCTTGTTGATCTGTCCCATGCTTAAGAGGATTTGCCTCTTTCACACCCAAGTAGTCCTGAAACAATTGTCTTTGTTAAAAGATGCTTTGAAATGAGGTTCGTTTTTGACAGGTTTCAAACTCTAATCAAAAGTTTTAGCTAAACGACTGTCAATGAAAGTTAAAATAGTTTACTTGCTTTGTTTTGCAACGAATTCGATGAGTCGTCTGCTTTAGGCATTGTTAAAGGCTAAATCATTTTACCCAATTTTCGCAACTTTCCGCATAACTCCTCAACACACTAGAAATTTATACAGCGTTAAAATTCTCCAAAGAAATAAACAGAATTTACATTTATTAGGACGTATACAGACGAAAGTTTAAAATTTGATATGTTTTCATGACGGCTAGCAACGAAAAGTTAACGAGATACAACGTAAGGGCGTGCCCTCTCACTGGAATTTGGACAATGTATCACTGATCCTAGTTGGTCTAGGTATTGAGATAAAATATTTGGGAACAAAAGGAAGATTATTGTCGGCAACAAACATTGCCTCAAAGAGTCAATAGAACGTTGTGTCTCCTTCCTAACACCTCCCTGCTCATTCAAACAATACAGACAAAAAATTCGAGTTGTAGCCAGGGGGCATCCCAGCCAACATGCCCAGCTGGGCCCCAACTGGGTTTCAGCTGGGCTACTTGCTGGACCCCAGCTGGGACCCATTCGTGTTTGTCAGGTGTTCCCACGTGGGGCCCGACTGGGCTAGCCTTTCCCAGCTGAAGCCCAGCTGAAGCCCACCTAGGCTTCAGTTATTGAAGCGGGGATCAGCTGGGTTTCATCTGGGCATCAGCTGGGAAAGGCTAGCCCAGTTGGGCCCCACGTGGGAACACCTGACAAACACGAATGGGTCCCAGCTGGGACCCAGCAAGTAGCCCAGCTGAAACCCAGTTGGGGCCCAGCTGGACATGTTGGCTTGGATGGATGACCCCTAGAAAAATTTTCTGCCATTGTAACGTTTGAAGTTGTCTTAATTTCTACTCATTTTGCTCTCTTGAAAAGAATCTACCTCAAAAGCCATTTCGCCAAACTTATGGGGCAGAATCTTTTTTAGGCCTGTTAAGGACCTGTACCCAGGGGGTCATTGAAAGTCTTAATATGTAATAAAACACTCTCCTTGCATGTTGTTTGGCAGTCAAAACAGGGTATGAAGTGACCAATTTAGTCAGTTATATTTGAAAAAGTTTGATGATATCTGACTAAACATTCCGTAGTAATAGAGTTAATAATGTTAGACAAAATGTAGTCAATGAGGTTTAAAACCTTTCAAAAAGTACATCAATTAGTTAACTATCGGTCAAAAATTATTCAACATTGTTTACTTATTCAATAAGTGAAATTGTCGACTAATTGTGGACTAGTTCAATTAATCAGATGTTAGTCAATAATGAGTCAGTATCGTTGTGTAAAACGTCGATTCAGTACTGTTTTGACTTGTAGTGTTTACAGTGTATTATGATTTTAACAATCGGCATTTGAGATGTTTCCTTTATTCTCAAGCAATGATTTAGTTAAGACCGAACAGTGTATTTTGTTAATTCTAGCCGCACAGTTCACTAATTTACGTGAATAAACTGGACCCCACTGCCATGATGATCTAGTTCTTTAAACTCTACCTGCCTGGCTAAAAGCCTACAACGTTGTGACACCGATTTAGCTATATGAAGGATATGCCTCTTTTAATTTTTCTTTCTTTTTTGTTCCAAATCACTGGTTCCTGGCTGTTAAAACTGCTCCCAGTTATATGAATGTCTGAAATTCTTGTCGGGAAAACCAACATATTAGTTGTTTTGACTCTACAAGCGACGCAACTTAAACTGAACGCAAATATGTAATTTTCTTTCGCATACACTTACGCACACTCCAAGACTATGTGCGAGACTACAATCCAGTTGGATTGAGGTGCGCAAAATCATGTAGTGTGCGGCTCCTTTTTTCGGACGGTAACGAGGGAAAATCGATTTTTCAAAAAAGGAGACCTGTATTTCAAAATGGTTACGGTAAGAAATAAGATTAGGGCCACATGAACGAGTGATAATTGACCTGGGCCGGCCGCAACAGAAGCGTTGATAGCGCTACCAACACCACTCTCAGTACTGATAGCAAATTTTGACCTCACGGAAGCTTACTCCGTCCTGATAGCCTATCAGCAGTAGGCTGCACCTTAAAATCACTATGGTAATGCTATATATCGACTCAGTGAAAGTGACCAAAGCATCGTTAGTTATGGTGATAGTAAAATTACTTTGTTCACAGTAAGCATGAAGATGTAGCATGTTAGGTGCTGACATTTGTTTGGCAAATGACTGAGCAAATTCAGCAAAAGGCAATGGTAGCCTAGAGTATTTTGAACTGTTAAAGATAAAGCGAGAATGATCTTAACTTTTTAATTCAAACGAAAGTTTTAATGAACTTTTGAATATTATATGAGTGACAGAAAAAAACACCTTATTTCATGCTCGGGGTGATGGGGGTTGGGGGCGGTGGTGTTACTTGAAGGCTCTTCACCTTCACTTCCATACGTTGGTGTGAGACATCGGATGTGGAGAAGTTGAAGGGCCTTTCCGTCAGAGTCTAATTAGTGATTGGAGGGGAAAGGTAGGGCCAATACTGTCATATGTCTATGAAGGAAGTGATCTACAAAAAAGGGATCTGTCCTGTGGTACCTCACCGCATGGTGTAATTGGAGGACTGGGCAGGGGTGAAAAGGAGAGGGTGTTCCTTCCCCCCTTGAATTACTTTTGGAAAATTTAAGTACCCTCGGATGCAATCTGGTGCAGAATGACACTTATGGGTCGCCGTCCTGGGAGGGAAGTATGGGGGGGGGGGGGATTCCCATTCTCTTTGGAGTCTGCAAAGTATCACGGACAAACGGCAGGGCCTTAGAAGGGTGTAAAGACAAGATTGACTGCAGTTTGCGGAAGAAGAGGGGAAAACCCTGCCCTGGACGAACCTGATGCTACAGATGGACTAAAAGATTTGAAGGAAATACTACAAGTGATAGCCCAAGGCAGGCGCGTAGCCAGGATTGTGTCATGGGGAGGGTTTTGGTGTCAGGGGGAAGGGGTATTTGGGGCACGATATGAGGGAAAAGTCTGAGGACAGAGAGAAAACCCGCTATTTTAGGTGTTTTTTGCATCTGCAAGGTTGGGTCATGGGGGGGGGGGGTTCTAACCCCCCCCCCCCAAAACCCTCCCCGTGGCTACGCCACTGCCTACAGGGCAAACAAATTGGTGGGTGGAATTTTATTTGGGATGAAAGCACTGAATAGACAAAAAATCTATGGTCCATACCCAAAGGAATGCTTACTCTGTTTCAGTTTCAATGTTATGTCTTCATCGACCGAAAATTGGGAAAATTGGATCAGGGCAAAGATCAATTTACCAAGCCCCTGGCCAGAAAGGGATTCAGAGGCCGCCCTGCCATCCCGCAACTAACTGTGTGTTTGGAAAGCCACTTACATATAGAAAATTTTGTACTTGTGAACATTGATTTTTTGCATCTTGCTTCTTAACTACAATAAACAAAACTTTAAAACGATTCCAAAGTATTTTAATATGAAACTAAATAATTCGGCATTGTATATGAAAGGTGAAAATTGGGATGTGTCCTTTTCTTGTTGTGCCACATTAGATTCGCCTCTGGCATGCATGACTTACCATGATAAATTACTTTTATGCAGCTTTGACTTGGTTGGAGCACAATCCTTGCAGGCATAAGAAAACATTACCTCTGAATATTATTAAAAGGTGTCAGCACGATAACTCCAATGAAAATAGAGTTATTTGTAATGACCACTCTTATCAATCTTAAATGTGTCGATGGCCTCTTGATGTAATATGTTCATTGTTCCAAGCTTACGTTGAAACAACAGTTAATTTTCACGAATTTCCTCATAATACTTTTTCCTTTTAACTTTCAAGAAATTTTAGGACTTAGCTATGGCATATGAGAGGTAAAACATTGAGTAACCTCCCATAAATTGTACAACTCAGCGAGAAATATATTGTTCCAGGATCTTCAAGAGTCAGTTGATAAACTTTTACATTTATTCAAATTGTGATGACTGCATTTTCCCTCTAAGTTCATGACAGCACTGTAATTATGAGTTGAAGTAAATTTACTCATACCAGAAAAAAAGTTTGTTAAAACCTTAAAATCTTAGGTGACCCTTCATTTCTTTTTAAACATTCACAGACACATACACATTCTTCACATTCTACATCATATTCATGAGCGTAAAGAGGTTTTTCGTAAGGGGCTTCGTTATGCTGGTATATGTTTATTAATACTCCTCCATAACTATATTTTGGAGTTGCGCTCAATAAAATTGGGGTTTAGTTGTGGGGTTCTCCTGAGCCTTTTGAGCCCCTCTCTCTGTCTCTACGTTGAACCTGGTCATCATTTAATCATATTCCATTGTGAATTTAACTTCTTGTCTCGTTGCATTTCAATCTGCATAAAAAATTATCGTTGAAGGTTAAATGTAGTAACAGTGAAGGGTCGTTTCTTGCCACTCATTGGAGGAAAATGACATCATGATTCCCAATCTTCAAATGCCTCATACATTGCGGGAATCCCCCCCCCCCCCATAACATCAAAATTATGCTGGGACATCGGACATGTGCCTGCATTATTTCTACTTGATGCTTTATTCACGTCAACAAATACCATGCATTTACTGATATCTCGACGGTTACTTCGATCATATAGGCTTAATATAAAGTTTTGCATTTACCGAAACATAATCAATATTTGCAATTCTTGCTACAGTTTTAAAATGTGATCGGATGGAAACTTTCACAATTTGGCCCAGTTTAAATTCGATTGGGTGTTGTTTTTTCTTTTATTTGGGTTTGTTGTACAATTTTGAGTAACTTTTTCATGCAAATACTAAAATTCTATAATTGCAAGAAGTGTTTGTGAAGTTCTGTCTCAAACACATTTTCCCGATATTTTTACATTCAAATTTTATATAATGTAAAAAGACTCAATAAACTGTGGTTTTTCTTTTCGCACCTTCATCTCAAAGTTAATATCTGCCTGTGCAACCCACATCTGTGTATAGGAAGGTCCTAACTGTGCTATCAACATCACTTACGGTGCCTTGGTCACTTTTAGTGAATTGGTAAAACCTTACCAATATTGATAGTTTCTGTGCGGCCTTTTCCTGATAGGCTATTAGCTCTGATAGCTAAACCCTTACTCCAAAGTTTCTGTATTGTCAAAATTGGCTTTCAGTAGTTAAGTGGTGTTGGGAGAGGGATGAGCGCTTCTGTGCGGCCAGTGCTGTTAGTAGAAGGGTTGATAGAGGACTGATAGCGCTATCAAAGCTCCTACTGTCAACGCTTCTGTGCGGCCGCCCCTGATCTTTTACTATCTGGTGTCAGAATTACAAGTCGGAGAGCTGATCTTTTGGAACGTGGGTGTTTCCTTTTCCCCCAAAATTGATTGGTCCGAATGATTGTAAGTCCAATCGCTACTGTCCCACGTTGGAACAAATTCCTTTCTTCCGTCCCCTTTTACATGTGTATTCAAAATATATCGGTAAATTTTTTTTTCAAAGTAGACAATGAATTCCACTCATGACAAACTGTATATAAGGACCCGAAGTATTCAAAATGTCATGCAAAGGAATGAAGACCTCGTATTCCTAAACCTTCTCCAGAAAGTTAATACTTTTCAAAACAACATTCAGCACACCTCTCCCTTATAAATATATATATATATATATATATATATATATATATATATATATATATATATATATATATATATATATATATATATATATGTATATGTATATATCTAAATGCTACCTTTGGTCGACATTTCATCGTCTAAAATGTACCTTAGGTCGACATTTACATTAGGTCAACAAAAACGTGTCAACCTAATGTTTGTCGACCTATTACACCCCTTTCTCAACACATATTTAGTAATGTTATGCCATGTACGGTATCCCTATGGCCCCTAGTCTATTCTGTCATTATAGTGGCCTTGTACTTTCAACGTATGTTATATATATTTGAACGTGAAAAAATGGGGGTTATATCAGCGTCGTCTAAAAGTGTACCTTAAGTCGACATAAAATTATTGCGAAAACTATATGATGGGATCTGTAATTAAAAAAATAAATGAATGGATAGTACACGTTCCCATATAAAAAAAATTACATGGCGTTATTCGTGGCACGTCCCGCCTTGCTCATTCATACTAAACCAAAGGTTTCAACCACTTGTTCGGCACCTGTCACTGCTACAAGGCTACACAACTAATACCAAACTTTTTTTAGAGGTGAGGGTTACTCAAAGATAATCATATACGAATAACGATAGAATAACGATAGCATGCAGCACAAAGTTAAGCGACTAGCCAAGGGGTATTGTGCAACAATCAATCTGGCGGCTGTTTTGTCAATGGCCCTTGAGGATTTTCTTATGAATAATGTGACTACGGAATTGCAATACCCCAGTGTAACGCTTACGAATCAACGTTGTTTAAAAGAAAACTTAAAATCATTGATCAGATAAGTGTTTGTGTTTTATCTTGTTTGTGTCTTTATCTTGTTTCCCAGCAAAAGCGTATTGAAAGCCACGCCTGATTCTTTTTATACGACGGTAAAAGATATCGAAAAAAATATTGCAAGACAATATTTAGCAAGTGCGCATCCAGACATTCCAAAAAGGAGAGCTGACTTAACAGAAAACGTGCGGGAGCTACACTGCTAATCCCCGCCCCCACCCCAAATATGTTTTATTGTTGATCGGGCGAAAAAGGAGGCCGTGAAAGCCCCTCTCGAATCCGCGCCTGTCTAGTGTATACTCAGTAGCCCACCTTGATCGGTATTTTATTCGTATTTCTTCGATGGAAACCCGGTATAGTTCTTACTGGACTTCCTTCCAGTAAGAACTTCTAGTTAGTAATGCCGAAGAGAGGGAGTAGTGCACGGAATCCCCGGCAAGGGAAAAATACTTCAGAGACGGTTGCTTGTGCAAAGATAAGAACCGGGAAGTAAGCTCACTACCGTCTATCTTTCTTACAACAGGTGATTGTCCAGGTGGGTGCAAAGTTTGCAGCAATGGCACCCTTAAATGCTGGAGCTACAACGACATATTCACCCCTACAGAATTGGGAGAAATAGAACAAATCTTTCAATCTTTAGCGATTACAGAGGTGTAAGTAAAATAATATTGCTTAAGTTATTTTGTATGATTTCCTTATTACAAAAAATACCCTGAGTATGCATTTTTTAAAGTATGTTCAATGACCATCTAATTTCATGATTGGACTTTCCATGTTTAGATCTATATTTAAACGTAACATGTGGTTGGCGCAATTCCTTCATTTTGTTTCAGTATTATGATGTCATTAAACGGAAGCTCACTGATCGAGATGTAAGCTGAACACATGTTCATAAAACTGTAAGCATGGTCATCAACATGGCCTCTTAATTCGAATGATTTAAAATGAATTTAATAGAGTTAAAATAAATCAATTTAAAAAGTTTGGAATTAGCGACAACTGAACGTCCGTTTAAACTTCTATATTTTATTTTAAGATTTAAGAGAGTGATAGTCTAAACAGAACCTTAAGGGAGCAGTCACCCCAACTTGAAGTAGTGTAGATACTTTGAAGAGAAATTTGTGACATTTACCTGTGGCTTTAAGTAAATTTGGGTGGTCTGCTCTTGAAAACAAAGAGCCGTAGCCTGGCGGGGGAGGGTGAGCTTCAAATAAAGCCTGCGGTGAGGGGTCGAGGAAATTTGTCCTATAAGACTTCTAAATGGTTTATACACCAGATGTAAAGATGGTACTGTTTTACGTAGAGAGGGTTTGGACTACCCCTGGAGCTTTTGCTCCGACTTCGGCTCTGACAATAGTGTTATCAGGGTTATTAAAGGTGTTATTAAACCATATAGGATCTGATGATGCTGAGTAGGTATGTAATCCTTAAATTCATATTCTGGACACAAAATTTGCTTCAAAATATGCAGAAAATTTTTCTCTTTCCTGAGGTAAAAGCTGCATCCCAGCAGGTATCGTCCCGAAGATGCAAATTTTTTAAGTAATGCAATTTTTTCTTGAGATATGGTGCATCATGGGAATCTGTGATATCATCGTGACACATTAATTTAACCAGGGTGTTAACACCTCCCTGATTTAACACTGCATTCAATTTATTTATTTATAATTTTGAAGACGCTGTAGGCAATAGTTAGCATCATTGTTGGTTGTACCCTACAAACGGTGCAGGGTAATACTAGATCTACAAGATAAGATATATAGATACTCAAACATTATCAAATTTCAAGGACAAAAAGAACGTTCCATTATAAAGAAATGCAAAAGAAATCTGAGGCAATGTGCACACATTACATACCTTTCTGTTGCTTTGTTAACAAGTAGAGGTATTTTTAAATAACCAATATTTAAAGAAAGATATCTTGAACCAAGAAAAGGATATTGGGACAGAATATAAAAAATGATTTTTTACGAGATCCAGGTGAAAAACCACCAGAACATGCATCTAAATATATTGGTGTATATCTGGTGCAGCGTTCTTTTCAAGTTGTCAGAAGAGAGCTGAAATGAAATTGGTCCCTTGCTTCTTGTGGCTGTACGGATATGATAATAAATTTATTCAATGTTCAGCCTTTGAACAGGTTTTACTATTTTTTATAGTAGCGATTCAGTTTATATGACATCAACGGCGACCCAGTAACATTGGCAACTGCTTTCAAAATATGTCATTGAAATTAATTTGTGAATCTCCCTTTGTTATAACTATAGACGTTTGCTTTCCTGTCAATTTCTTTTGTTCTTCATATTAGAGTATTAATAGGCGATCAAAGGCAAGGTCACCCTGACAACTCGATAATTTCTTGGGATGACGCAAAAGGGTAGGCTATACATTTAAGTATAACTCTATGAAAAAGTATAGGTTCGATAGACTTTTGGTTTTCATCAATTATTTTATTGGAGTAGCCAAAGTATTTCGTTTTGTTTTCTGCATTGTCTACCAGCTTGGGATGGTAGTATAAGATGGAGTGGACAGAAACATGACCCAAGATATGGTAGAGCGATTACAATTTTGTAGTATTTGACTGAGACTCTCGTACTTGTCATGTTTTCTATATTTGATAACATTAAGTCAACTATTGTGGCCTTAAATCATCATGGATAAACTGTTCGTCATGAGAAAATCTGTCCGCTTGAAGAACGGCGGAACGAACTGGCCGATCAGGGAACAAACTGGTCGATTTTTTGACGTCATTTAACCACAAGAGTTGTTTGCTTAGTCAGCGCAAATATTTACTCTGCACGAAAGACAAGAACTGACCATTGTTCTGTTACAGTTTTGGTGCTAACAATTTTCTATAATTCCACCAAACCTGGACCGATTTTTCTGGTTTAAAATTCGTTTTAATGTCAACTTATCCATTAAGTTCAGTTTTGTCGAATAATTCTCTATAACTCCGAAAATTACGTCATTATGCTTCGAGCCACTTTTTGTCCACTGCAAGTAAGTTAACCGCATAAATGTGACATCTGGAGATATAATCCCTACAGCAGACGAAGGCAATTTTGTCTTTCCTTCAAGGGGACGAAATCTGTAATGTAAAATATAAAAAACAAAACTGAAATCTCACTTTTCCTTTCGAGGAAGTTGAAGAGGAAGGAGAATCATCGATGAAATTAGTCCGACAATATGAACTTGGCAATAATTATGCTCTTTCCAAGTACAGAAATTTGATTGGCAGATAACTCTTTTTAACTGTTTCACTTTTGTTACCTCTCCGTAAACTGATTTTAACAGTACCGTAATACTGTAACAAAGACCACTTTAATCGATTCCTCTAAGATATCTGTTCATTCCATCCGGATGAAATGTTTTCCCTGGTTCGATCTAAACAGCTGTTCAGTATTTTTAATCAAGGATGGGTAAAATTTTGTTGATGAAATTTCAAACGATTCAAGATTGTACCGTACCTGATATGGCTAAAAGGCATCTTAGCGTCCAGTGGCTTTACCAGGATTTTAAAAGTGGGGAGGGGGTGGATAGAGAGCACGGGAAATTGTTTGGAATGGGCAAACGACAATTTTGCGCGAAGCACAAAATCGACCAAAAACTTCGAGTTTATGGAGGTGGGGTCAAAGGACTTGCTTCGGGCCCCAAGTGAAGTTGAGGCAAAAAGATCCGGGCGCTCTAGGGTTATGGGATAGTACGTGATATCGCCATGGTTTTAGGGAGAATATAGCTTACGTGGTTTTACTTTGAAAAAAAAATGGGTGATGGCTTAATTTGCTTTGAGGATCATCTGTGAATTACTATGGCTAGAAAACTATTGTCAGGCCACCGTGCTTTGAGATCTGAGTGGGGGCATACCGGGGGCAAAGATTCCGACCAAAGGCAAATTCGTCCCTTCCCCTCCGGTGCAGCCACTGTTTGCTTAAAAAGTGATTAATAAGTACACTGCACCATTCATTACGTGGAACTTGACAGCTAAGGTTGAAAGGAACTTCGCTCCTTTTTGCGGCTGGCTGAGTACTGAGGGGAAACCATCCTATATGTCATGACAGATCCTTCCGGAGACTTTATAAATGGAACCGACCTCCAAGACTTGGTGCTCAACAGTAACCAATGGAGTAGAAAGCAAGTCAGTGAGCCAAAATTGAAAGAAAGGGCGTGGCCGGCGCGACACAAATCCGATTGGTTGGTCACAGAGCGGTTAAACCTAACCTAGTCTAACTAACTCCAATGAAGCAGACACGATGAGAACAGTTGTCTTCACTGACTTAATTCCTCTACTTTTAGCGGAATTGCAGGAATCACTTAATCACAATAAGCACATCGACTTAAACGTCGGCAAAGCACACAAGGCAAAGGAGGTGGCAAGCGTGTTTTACGCTTACCTTGCACTCTAAAAACAAAAGATTGAACTTAGTCGCTCTAATAATGAGAAGAGTAGGAATTCAGTCCATTCAGATTATTTATTCATTCCAAGAATTCACTCCAAGCAAAGTGAGATTTACCCAAAGTAGTGTGTGGGAAAATACGATTTTATCACGTGTCTGCAGGGATCACTCTCCATCAAGAGAAAAAACGTTGCTTTTTGGAGTGATTTTCACTTTTTTATTGCAATGTCCACTCTTTTCGGGTGAACTTACAACTTTCTCTCTTCTTACGGACAAAATTTTACTCTTTATTTTTTAAGTGTGCATTTCCTTAGAGATACAATAATACTCTCATTTGAGTCCACAATGGAACACCTTAATCTTCTGGTGTTTGAACTGTGTGCATCATGCTCCACATAAGCAATTGAGTAGGGAAAACAAGCTAGTGAGCCACAACTGGAAACAAGGACGTGACCGGCTCGTCTTGAACCAATATGTCACTTAGAAACTGGGCCGTAAAACTATCTAACTAACTGACTACCTAACTGATGTTTGAACTAAATTGGCCAGTTCTTGCTGATCTGGGTTCCAATAGTTAAGTTGATAAAGACAACCGTGGACACGTCATGTAGCTGGTGTAGCGTTTGGAAAATGTGTCTTCTCTAGAGCACCTCCTTTTTTGAAAGTCTTCCTTCTTTCTGAAAAATTACAATTTTTATCAAGACTAGATGCGTTAAGTTCAATATCAGTATGCAAGTAAAGATAAATCAAGTTATCGGACTTGGAAGCTTATTAAAGTGACATTATGCTGAAATGGGTGTGTGGGGGTTCGGGGTGCATTTTCCCATTGTAGATGCGGGAATGGAATCTTGATCAACGTCATGGGAGGGGCAACCTCTTTTCAAAAATGTACTCCTAACAGGGAGTTTGAACTGTGCTTTTGATTTA
Source organism: Holothuria scabra (assembly GCA_037179385.1). Lineage (NCBI taxonomy): Eukaryota > Metazoa > Echinodermata > Holothuroidea > Aspidochirotida > Holothuriidae > Holothuria > Holothuria scabra. Next base: position 33,347,089 of record CM074190.1, read on the forward strand.
CAGGCCAAATCTTCTCACCCAGACATTTCCAATTCCACTAACCCACTAACTTTAATTCCTCTGATTAAAATTCATTCTTATTAAGAAACAATCGCAATTTATTGCTTCAAGGTGGCCATAAGACCCACAGTATAAACAGGACACTACTCTGCAATTTTTCGGAAATGCTGTCGTTTCAAAAGTGTGCCAATTGAGAATTCCTGTAGGCTACAATCAAAAAATGACTGCCTTCAAATCAATTTTACGCAGTTGATCTCATGCGAAAATTTTCGCCCCTTCAGACCTGCAGAACCTTGTCTGGCTAACGGCCTGTTTCTAATGCAATGAACGTCTGGCTGTGTAACACTTCTTTGCTCTACAATGTCGTCTTTGATTCCATGAATCCATTGTTACCAAATGTTTTTCAACAAGCGGTAAAATAAATGAATGGAAATTTTTAACACCATAAAAGTACCACTAACTTACTAAGGCTTTACTAAATATCATTTGTACAATACAATGAGTAAAAAATTTGAAGGGGATGTTTTGTAGAAATTCCTAGAAAGGGCCATGGGACCCACATTGGTTCTTGGGCAAAACACACGACAAAAAATTCAAAATAAATAAAAAATTACTTACTGGCTTTAAATCATCATTTAGAAAGGCCCGCTTATTTGTTTTACATTAACTGAACAATGTGACCCATACCGGGACCTTAGACCCAACATTCCTGAACACCATACAACAATAAACACAAGCTGAGTATCGCAAAGACTCATTTATACGGCACAACAAAAAATTTTAAAAGCACTCTGCAGATTTTCATTTCATGGCCCATAGGCCAATATGAACAGGCCCAAAATTCAAGAACCCATTGATAGATCATTGACTAGGCATCGTTATCCTCTTTCTCATGTAAATCGGATGAAAATATTACCCCAAGCTATTATATGTTTCACAAACTGGACGCTACGGTCCACATTGGACGTTTTCCCATGCAATATTCCTGAAAATTCATGGGAACTACTAATTTGAAAGTTTCTTTATTTTCTACAAATAACAATTTTCCAGTATGAAGGCCACATTCTTCACGTTCAGCTAATCAGTGGGCAAGTACAGATGAATTATGGAACTCACTCATTAATATGACATTTTATACTTAAACGCGTGAGTGTGAGGGGAGCTACATTCTTCCTTCACTACCTTTACATACGAATCTCTGAATTGAAAAATTATGGAGCGCTCTCACAGAACTCACTGTTGTGAACTTCAATGTCAGTGGAATTTAATGGTTCAGGTTACCATAAAGACCTCGACACAAAAAGTCACATCTTCGGCTTTAATGGTTTTGGCCACTCAAACTAGATGAGATCCCAAGATAAATTTGTCACTATTGTACGATGTTTGTTTTAGGTAACACTTTTGTGAAGGTAAATTGCCTGCCCAGAACTTTGGTTAGAAATTGAAGGCATTGCTTCATGAGAAATGCTCTTTGCATTATTTTATATAATGGATCCTACGGTCCATCTGAGCCCTTGGTCTCAAAATTCCCGAACATCCCGGAAGCTACTTATTGAGGCCCACTGTGAGAAACTACTGATATTGTTTTAGAGAATCTTATGGGTGTGAAAGTTGCAGAATTTTATAGAAAAGGTCATATGGTTCACCTAAGCCTTGGACCAATAAGAGAACCGTAAGTAGATCCTGAACGAAGTTTCATGATGACAAGGATTGAACTCTTTACAGATAATTAAAACAAGTGCTAACTATTTCGGAAAGTCTCACAAAATGAACCTAATAGGGTACATCTTCTAAAGGGCCCAAAGCCTAAATTTTCTGCGCACCGCTACCACTAATTGAGTATCATTAGAGTAGCTATCACTAATGTAAATAACAATTCGTAGGAGGGGACACATTTTTACAAAAAAAAAAAAAAATGTAAAATGTCCCCTAGATTACAAATGGTACATTGGAACATAAATCCATAAAGTATGTGGTATCAGTTAAAATACGCTGAAAAATTGTAAATTGCACCCGAACTTCTCAATAAGATCCCTGAAAAGACGGTCCGTGTATTACCGGACACGTTGCCAACGTCTTCACTGAAATATAGGTTTGAGGAGTCAAAGACTCTTTGCAAGTTAAAACAATTTTGTTCCCCAGGACACAAATTACTGTTGTGATTTTAAACGGATGTAAAATCCAGTCTTCTCGGACAGTTCTTCCGGCCAGGATAGAACGCAAATTTTGAAGTACACAATGTGCGACTGGACACAATTTTCCACAGGAGACATGATTTCAGTTTACATTGATCGCAGGTTCTCCTGGAGCTCGGGAATCAGATTCCGATTAAAAAGCAGAGTCTTCCTCCGTTATAAGGCAATCTTGCCAATGTCAGATTTAATAATGTCGCAACTTTCTAAATTTGTGGAGGGAAACAATGTTCTTATGTATTTTACTATCATCTGTTCACTCAATTTTGTTTTTTATAAGTCCCATGTTAAAGAATAGTTCTGTACCCATAGACGTACGGGACGAGGGGAGGGAAGGGCTACCGCCCTTCCCACATTGGCAAAATCCTTGCTGAATCGGACAGGCGTTGGTGCCTCATTTGGGCAGAGATTACGCCTTGGTTGAGGATATGGAGTCGGTTAAAAGGTCACCGCCCCCCCCCCTTAGAGAGAGCGTTCCGTACGGCCATGTCCAGACCAATATTTTTATTTGATATGAAGCACTGGATCATATTACAACTTTTTAATCCGAAAGTCGACCAGTTTTCATATCTAAATCATACTGATGGTTTTCTATTCGAACTTTGTTCCAAAGGTGGACCTTTTGGGGAAGAGATGAACTACGAAAACTAATCCAAATTGGGCTGTTATCTTATCCGAAATAACTGTATTGTGACCAGCGCTTTCAACGTTCCATTGTTGAAAATGCATTCATTGTATTAGCATATCAGAGATTTGTATTTTGTAAATTTTAAAGGCAATAAATAGTTATGATTACAAATATTACATATCTGTGTTTTAAGAAGCTGACGGAAACTCCCTTTTATTATGTACGGTACATGACCTTTTAAAGGCATTTGTTCAACACCTGCAGAAGGTGCAGAAGTTCCCTCAATCAATCGTACTTAATCCTAGCCCTTCCCACAATTGTCCAAAACTCATCGTCATCCAGACACAGTCCCAGTTTACCATTTACTGTTTCAGTGCATATCCCGGTGAGTTTACAAGTCCCTATATGTAATGGGTACATGATGTGTATTTTTTTTAATTCGATTTCAGTCAAAGAAATGCACCAATCGAATACTTATGAAGATTACTAGTGTACGTTGTGGTTTGGGGTGATGAATGACTGCCTTTAAATCATTGATTCAATGTCACAATAGAATTAATTTGAGGTTTATTGTATAGAAGTGACTTTTGTAATTTTTCCAAAGCAACTGTATAATTTCCGTTTTCGTTGATGATATTGTCTTTTGCACAACAGAAAGGTATCCTCGACGGGCAAACGGTCGTGGACAGATGCAGTTGGTACCGATTTAAAGAACCTTCTTCGTAACATATCCTTTGGGTAATTATTACTTTCTTGCATGGCAAGGAGAAAATATTTTTCTCACACCCTTTTCATTAGGATGAACTTTTGTTAAACTTAATAACACATAAAAACGACATTTATATCTGCGTGGGTGTGTGGGTGTATGGGTGTGTGGGTGTGTGGGTGTGTGGGTGTGTGGGTGTATGGGTGTGTGGGTGTGTGCGTGTGTGGGTGTATGGGTGTGTGGGTGTATGGGTGTGTGGGTGTATGGGTGTGTGGGTGTGTGGGTGTATGGGTGTGTGGGTGTGTTGGTGTATGGGTGTGTGGGTGTATGGGTGTGTGGGTGTGTATGGGTGTATGGGTGTGTGGGTGTATGGGTGTGTGGGTGTATGGGTGTGTGGGTGTGTGGGTGTGGGGTCGGTGGAGGGGGGAGGGAGGTTGAGGTGTGCATAAACAGAACAAATCAATTATCATTGATGAAAGATTCAGGTACTTTAGATTTACGAATTTTTCCTAAAATCATTTGTGACTGACCATGGACCTTTAAATTCTGATGAAAATCTTTAAATTTACAAGAGAGTTTTATATTTCTTGATTACAAGAAGGACGTAGTTTCGAAAAAACGATACCGTAATTTGACTTGTTGGGAGTCCGAGCGGCCGATCTTCAAAGACGCCAAACATTCAAGGTTTTCGCATCTGTGATTTGAGTCCTTACCTCAAATCCAGAAAATGGATTGATATCTGGATATATCTGGCTAAATCAGATTTTATGTGACCATATCAATCCAGATGTACTGTTAGATAGAACCTTGATACATTACGGCACATCAAGCTTTATATGGACATATCAAGCCAGATATAAATTGATAGAATGCCTTTCTGAATATGCAAATAATTGCAAATAATTCTATATCTGTTTAAAAGGCCATAACAAGCAAAATGTAACTCGAAATGTTTTTTCTTTTTTAATTTTTTTATTTGATATTTGGATTAGTATGCTTTTTCCAAATTAAGACATATCTAGATTCAGCATTACCTTCAAAGAGACAATTATTTAGTAGTTATATTTTTATTTAAACCGCGGTATACTGAATGAACTTATGCAAATGATTTGCATATTTCGAGAACTTGTTTTTAAACCTTCATCTTTCTTGTCTAAGGAAGATGGAAGTAAAATATGCACTACGAAGTCAACAAAATTTAGAGCTAAACACGTAATACAGTTTTCAAAACGAAGCCCATATCACTGTTTACCAATGAAGTGACTTTGCAACTGTTCTAGAGCAAGAATTCGGAGGCTCTGCTGGCAATCTCAATCGAAACTGTCATACGCATTATTTCCCTCAGCTTCATTGTACATGGCCCTTAAATCTAATTGCCGTGATATCGATTTTCCTGATAAAGTGAATATTTTTCTGAGGATAAATTTTTACCATGTGGCAGTTTTCCTTAATGTTATGTTTGAAACTTCGATTTATCTCAAATATGAATACTTCACACATTAATTATGAAGTCACGTGGTCGTGACGTAATCCGTGAAAAGGTTACCGAAGGATTGCGTTTTGAGATTTTTCTTCATGACGACACCTCATGTTTAATACTGGGAGAGGACCAGTCAAATCAGTTCCTACAACATCTGATATTTATGCCTATTGTTGCTCGTTTTATAATCATCTTCACCTTTTCTAGTACACTTAAACAAATTGTTTCAACGAATTATATTAACGTAATCTATTAAGTGAAATGTATTTAGATAACTCCTTTTCAAATGTCCATTGAAAAACTAATTGAAACACTTGTATTTGTGTATTTGTATTAGCTGAGAAAGAGCAGTATTCGTAATTAAACTGCATAACATTAAAAATATTTCTTTTGTTGATTTCTGATATTTTTGTCAATGGTTGTGACCCTCTGATGATGATACCCCTTTCTCAGAGGTTCTGTAATTGACAGATCGTACTGGAAAAGTAGATGTCGTTTGTGTATCTTATCTTTATTACAAATTACTTGGCCAATATACTATATCCTTTCAAGCTCACCAAAGGCGGCTAGTTGATAAGCGACGACACATATTGTATATGTTATGAAATAATATTATATGCCACTGCGATTTGAATCACTAAATACTTTTAAAATCAGAAAACATAAACTTAACATTGTAACGTGTTTGACATTATGGGTTTATACCACAGAGCTAAGACTGTATACGATTTTTACTTCTGCAGGGCATTCGAGGAATTGGGCATAACATACATCAGCAAAGAAGACTTTGCAATGTTCGAATTCCTTTCTATATTGTAAGTCTCAATAACTGCCTGTTATGTTACAACACTTTAAACTTTAAGGTAGTGTGACATCAAAATGACAAAGTCGGGTATTTGATGTAAAGAGCATTAAAAACCAAGGAAATTGCCACAATTTCAATCAAAATCGGTTAAAAATTGACCATTTTACAGGTTTATTTCTGACTTGCACTTAATCATGCATAAATATGAGCTCAATATGTAAATTTTGTGATGTCATGGGAGGGACATGCCATATATGGCTTATTTTATCCTTTGTTTTTGTTATCTTCATTTCAAGGGCAGTTGTAACATAAGTATTTCCTAAAGGGTTTACTTTCAAAGTTTAAATTGTGGCCTTGAAAACCATCAGCATCAATCACCAAACCGTAAAGTATCTGATGAGTAATTAAGATATAATTGATATAGGGTTACCAAAAGAAATGTCAACACTGTGCAACACTCAGCATCACTATTTTTGCACAACCAACAAGTTGCTTCAGAAACATTAAAACTTTGAAGAGATTTATCTTGAGAACGGTAAATGATATTAACATAATTTCAATGGATTCTTCCTTAGGAGACCTTGCTCCTTAACTACCAAGTAAATTCAGAGCTTTTTGTTGACATGTGACACTACCTTTAACACAATCACAGTCAGTGGGTGAACAAAGGATTTAATAGTTGAAGGGTAATAACGTTACCACATTAAAAGGAACCGTCATTCGACTAGTACGCGACGACACACTTAGAAGTTCATGAATTCAGAGAAGACTTAATTGGTATAAAAATTACGGAGGATGGACCATAGGACCGAGAAATTGTTAATAAATATCAAAAGACTGAAAAGACAAGAGCCGCCATCCATTAACTGCAGCCGTCCCAACTTAAAGTAGCGTAGTAGAGTGTCAAGTTTATGATTGGCAGTTGAGAGTCATGTGACAACACCTTTGCTCTTCAAATTTAAAATTTACAGAAGTAACTATTTGGTTGAACTTGAGTATACAATATTGAAGTCAAACTACAGGATGAAAGATATTTTGAACAGAAATAAAAAGAAAATTTTAATATTGAGCTGTTGATTCAAAATAAGTTTGGGAGGACTCCTCCTGACCTTTACAGCTACGCCCTAGATCTCAAACATGTAGTGGGGAAGGAAGCAATATGAAAGTGTGGGGGGAGCAGTTTTCAGACGATGCACCTCAAACTACCCCCCCCATAATATCGCTAAACAGCACAATTCCGGCTTTCGGTACATATATGACAAGTGTGACAGGGTACTTCTCGGAATACGTTTTTTTTCCACAGCTCATAGTCTTTTTTTTATTGCTTGTTTTTTTTTAAAATAATCGGTCCTTGGTCTTATAGCATGCATCATTTTTATGGACGCTCAGTGGCTGTTGGTTTCGTTAAGCACAGGGTAATACATAACATATAACAGCAAATATCCTATGGTAATGTTGAAAGTTTACCTTGCAGGCTTGCAGTGTCTCGTTCATTTTAGGTTGAGCCCAAAATTTTTAGGCAAAAGAACCTGAATGCCCTATTTGGGTGCTTACGATGTGACCACTTAACCTTCCTTTTAGTACCAATGAACATAATGAGGTTACTCAATCGCCAATCTGTTCACTCATACTTTTCGTACTTTCTCTGTAATGTTCGTTGCTAATACGGTGTTTACATGTGTAGTCGAAAAGCAGTACGACCGTGTGAACCATTAATTTCAGTAACTTACTTCGATGAAAATCTCAGCAAACCTACAAGGGTTTGCCTATAGGTACGCGTTAAGTTTCCTAACTAGGGATGGTCTAATAACTATGATATCTTTCAAAAAGGCTAACAATTTAGAGATATGTATTTCAAGAAAACCACCAACATGAACAAATATTTTTCATGAGAAGGGGATGACCGTACCACTAAAGCCTTTCCCGGAAAAGTGACGTCCTGGAAAAATCCAACGAAAAGCCAACACTAATGAGTAGTGGCTGCAGTGTTTTTGAAGTTTAAATTAAAAAAAATGTTAAATTAAAACCCAAACGAGATCACGTTTCACTAAAGCCTAGGTTGTCTGTGTCATGATTGTTAATGACAAGTCTTGAAATTTAACTTAATTTTGTTTTTGAAAGATTTTTCTTAAAACAACATTTAAATTCACAAAGATATCCTTCTTTTCTTTTAACAAATTCGTAGTGGGGACCATGTAACAAAAAGGATCATCAGTATGCTGACGGCGATCAAAAGTGGACGAGCATTTAAAAAAAATTAGAAAAACGCCTTGCCCATTTTCCAGAAATGCTACTCTCTCTGGTTTAAAAGCTCATTTATTCGTATTACACATTTTAAGTCATTAAAACCAGAATGAAAAAATGCATTGAGGTTTCGACGGTACATAAAAATGTAACGTTCCAAACAGTGCCATCATGCACAATGATCTTCATATTCAGATGTCATACTAGCATGTTCAAAAAATAATTATGTCATCTCAGATGACCTTATGACCTCCAAAAAAGCCATTCATAGATAGACAGACAAACATTCAGACAGATAGATGGGCAGACAGCTATCTGGAAAGATCTTTTTTAAAAAAGTTTCCAGACTTTGACCCCTGGACACCCCAGTTGACCTTTCATATCTGCCCAAAACAATGGGGACCATCCTTTGATCATAACGCATCCACATACCCAAATATGAAATCTATCCAAGTTTCCTATCTTGAAAATCACATTAACAGGATTTTCAGACTTTGACCAGGGGTGACCCAAGGTGACATTTGACCTCCACCGAAAACAATAGATACCATTACCTGACCGCAACGCATCCACATACCAAATACGAAATCTATCCAACCTTCCTATCTTGAGATATCAGGTTAACGAGATTTTCAGACTTTGACCCCCGGTTACCCGAGATGATCTTTGACCTCTACCAAAAAACAATAGGGACCATCCTTTAATCATAACGCATCCACATACCCAAATATGAAATCTATACAAGCTTCTCATCTTGGGATACCCTGTTAAGAAGTTTTTCCGAATTTGACTCCGGTTGACCCCAGATGACCTTTGACTTTCACTAAAAACAACAGGGACCATCTTCTGACTATAGCGCATCCACATATCAAATATGAAATCTATCCAAGATTCCTATCTTGAGATATCAGGTTAACGAGATTTCCAGACTTTGACCCCCGGTGACCCAAGATGACCGATGACCTTTAACCTCCACCCAAAAAACAGGGACCATCTTCTGGCTGTAACGCTTCCACATACCAAATATGAAATCTATCCAAGCTTCTCATCTTGAGATACCCTGTTAAGAATTTTTTTCAGAATTTGACTCCGGGCGACCCCAGATGACCTTTGACCTTCACCAAAAACAATAGGGACTGTCTTCTGACTATAGCGCATCCACATATCAAATATGAAATGTATTCAAGCTTCCTATCTTGAGATATCAGGTTAACGAGATTTTCAGACTTTTACCCCTGGTGACCCCATATGACTTTTGACCTTCACCAGAAACAATAGAGACCATCTTCTGACTATAACGCATCCACATAGCAAATATGAAATCTATCCACGTTTCCTTCCTTGAGATATCATGTGAACAAGGTTTTCAGGGTTTGACCCCTGTGACCCCAAATGACCTTCATGTCTTCATGTGGGGCAACTAAGATCCAAGTTTGAAATCTGTCAGACATTCCTACCTTGAGATATCTTGTTAACGAGTTAGTTGTGTTAAATGTAAAGTGTTTCGAGTTTTTGACCCCTGTCACCTCAGATGACCTTTGAACTCGACCAAAAATAAAAGGGTTCTACCTCTTAATATGGGGCATCTATGTACTAGTTTGAAAACTCAGTGACACTCCTATCTTGAGATATCGTGTAAACAAGCAAATTGTCACAAACACACACACACACGCACAGGCACACGCATACACACGCACGTCATCATGATTTCATTGGTTTCTCTTGTCATCCAAACCAATAAGTACCTTCTCATTACTAACCTTGCTTGCATACGAGTCAACGTTTCCAGCAGTGGTACATCGACTTACCCAGGATTTCGGACTAAGGGCTTAAAATTTTAGGGACATTATGAATGAAACCATAATTTGGCGTAAAGCGCCAAAGAAGTTCGGCTAAAAGTCTCACTTATAGCTGGAAATGACATTTACAGGCCTATTATTGCATATAAATACTAAATGAACATTAAAATATACTGAAGGGGAGGTTGTCCGTCGACTTCCCACTACTAAATACACGCCTGGCCTAATGGCTGCACAAACATCTGTTGCAGAGGTGTAAAAGCAAGCAAATGTTGTGTCCTATCCTAGTTAAAAAAACACACAAAGTCTGGGTTTCTTGTAAGGAAATTTGAAAAAGTGTGGATATTACTGAAGAATCTATCCTCCCAGCTGTTAGCAAAATCCGAGCATTTAAGGTTACTGCAGATCATTGTTGCTACATGATGTTATAATGATAGCCCTGTTCCCGAAACTTTGTTTCCCCTATAAGCAACATTTTAAAAACTCCGGAATTTATAGTAACGAATATTTAAAACATGATGAAAGAAAAATGTGGGAAAACCGCACTGTGGTGTCATTTGATAATTTTTCAGAGCTAGGAAAAGTTAATAAAATTGTAATGCCGTTTTAGACAAATATTTAAAAATCAAGAGCTAACACTGGAAAAAAATGAAATTGAAAGAACAAGAATTGGGAAATTTGCGCCGTCGACACAGATATCACTTTATTTATCCAGAGCCAGCTCCTATGCAAAGGTCGTGTTACACAGCCCACAAAATGAGAACGTTTTTGTCCTGGCTACAGCTAATGACTGACCAGGAAGCCAATATCTGAACTAGTACATGCGTCATACTAAGATATAAGCCTGGCGACAATTTCTAGGGATGGGTCGAATACCTTAAACCTACCTCTCCCATTCATGTCATTCCCGGAATGGGAAGGTAAGTTCCAAACACTAAACAATATTATAATTGATACGAGAACTTCAGTTAAATTAAGAAAACACTTTAAATTTAAAACCTTACCAGATCTCTGCATTGTTTACAACAGTTTAACTCAATTTTGTTTTTTAGAAGCTTAGCACACAGCAACATTCAAGAAATAGATCAAGGCGCTCTTCCACCAAATCTATTACAACTGTAAGAATCTTCATTTCTGAAAACATTTCATGAAGTTACCTGCACTGAAATATCTCTTCTAGTTTTCCACACTAATTTTAATACAGTTTAACACGGTAAAATGTTTGCTGAAAGAATCTTTCTTTCAAGTAAGTCACCAACGTTAACATACGGTACGCTTTTCCTGATCAGGAGATTGCCATACCACTAATGTCATTCCTGGAACGGGGCGTCTCGGGAAGATCCATAGTAAAGCCAACCGCACGGAGTATCCCTACAGGGCTTTTTTAATTTAATAAAGAACAATGTTAAATAAAAATGTCAATGAGAGTTTACGTGTCACTAAAGGCTACGCTGTCTGTGTCACGATTGTCGGTTGCAAGTCTTGAAATCTAACTCAATTTTGTTTTTCAAAGATTTATCATAGAGCAACATTCAACAAATTGACGAAAATATCCTTCTACCAAACAGGATCCTTTTTATGAAATTTTAGTGGGGACTATGAAACAAAGGGATCATCTATGCTGACCGCGGTCATAAGAAGACGAGTATTTTATAGAAAGAAAAACGGCTTACCCATTTGCCAGAAAAGATGATCTTTATGGTTTTAAAGTTCATTTATTCTATTATACATTTTAAGTAATTAAAAGTACTACTTTTTCATTACTAAACTTGCTTGAATACAAGGAGTCAACGTTTCCAGCAGTGGTGCAGAGACTTACCCAGGATTTCGGATTAAGGGCTTAAAGTGTATCTCAAGTCAAAAAATTCAAAAATACATATTAAACAGCAGGAAAAATGAATTCTAACAGTCCAACTTCTATCTTCATACAGCACATTCTCGAGCAGAGATATATAATGTTGAAGTTTATTCACTCATAACAATTTTGTCCATTATGCAATAATTTGTGACTCTCTGTTTTTCAACTCACATATCCTGCTATGTTTTCCTTTAAAATTAAAAATGTTTTTATGAGCTTGAACACTTCCTGTTTGTTTGCAAAGCATGTTGAACAGAAAGGGATCAATTAATTATGTCGCTCCCTTTGAGTAAAAGCGATATTACACCTTGGTCAGTTGGTGCAAGGTGCAGTAACTTCTAGAAAATCAAAGAAATACAAAAATTGTAATTTGGGTAGTACAACAATGACATCAAAAATTATTGCGCAATATACCATTTTCAGTTGAATGAATAAACTTCAACATTTTATTTATACTCTTTAATACATTTTTTTGAATTTTTGACTTAAGGTACACTTTAAAATTGTAGGGACTATCTGAGTGCAACGATAATTTGATACGAAGCGTGAAAAACGTTTGGCTAAAAACGCCTAACTAATCGCTGGGAAATTACACTTACAGGCATATTTACTGTATACGAATGTAGGAATGAGCATTAAAATAAACTGAAGGGGAGGTTGCTCATCGATCTCTGACTACTCAATTCACGCCTGATTTCATGGCTAGGCAAACATCTATTGCAGAAGTGTGAAACCAAGCAAATGTTGTGTCCCATCACAGTAAAAAACTGACAAACAAAGGTCAAAGTTTGGGTTTGTTGTAAGGAAGTTTGATTTTTTTGGATGTTTCTGGAAAGTCTATCCTTCCAGCTGTTAGCAAAATCCGAGAATGTAAGGTGACTGCAGACCGTTGTTGATTCATGATGTTATATAAGCCCTGTTCCCGAAACTTTGTTTCTTCCTTCAGAACTTGTTTATGACTCCGGAATTTATAGTGACTGAAATTTGGAACAGGATGAAAGAAAAAATATATGGGAAGCCGCACTGTGTTGTCACTTGCTAATTTTCCAGAGCCAGGAAAAGTTACTGAAATTTTGTTGCCGTTTTAGACAAATATTTGAAAATCAAAAGCTTCCCCTACGTATGTTCTGTCAACATTTCATGAAGTTGCCTGCACTGAAATAACTCTTCTTGTTTTCCACCACTATAATTTGACACAGTTTTAACCCTTTGAAATGTGTGCTGAAAGTAAATAAGTAACTCACCAACGTGTACATACGTTTGTCATGAACAGGAGAATGCCGTCATTCCTGGAACAGAGGAGTCTCGGGAAAGTGGAACCAACAGTACGGAGTATCTCTATAGGGTTTTTTTTTTTAAATTTAATAAAGAAAAATGTTAAATAAAAATCCCAATCATATTCGTTTCACTAAAGACTGCCGTCTGTGACACGATTGTGAGTTGCAAGGCTTGAAATTTAACTCAATTTTGTTTTTCAACGATTTGTCATAAAACAACATTTAAATTGACGAAGATATCCTCCTACCAAACAGGGTCCTTTTTAAGAAATTTTAGTGGGGATCATGAAACAAAAGGGATCATATGCTGACGGCGATAATAAGCCGACGAGTATTTTGTAGAAAGAAAAACGCCATACCTATTTCCCAGAAATGATACTCTCTATGGTGTAAGAGTTCATTCATTCTATTACACATTTTTAGTCATTAAAAGAACTAGTTTTTCATTACTAAACTTACAACCTTGCTTGCATACAACGAGTCAACGTTTCTAGCAGTGGTGTATCGACTTACCCAGGGTTTCAGACTAAGGGCTTAGTTTTGTTGGACTATCTGAGTGCAACCAAAATTTGGAACGAATAGCAAAAAAAAAAAAAAAAAAGTTCGGACACAAATGCCTCACTAATCGCTGGGAAATGATACTTAACAGACAGATTGACTGAATATGAATAGAGAAATGATCATTAAAAAAATACTCAAGGGGGTTGCCCACCTGTGTCTTCATAATACTTGCCTGATTTAATGGCTGTCCAAAATTCTGTTGCGGAACATTGTATATAAGCATACCAGACAAAAGAATTAACCGTTACTTCGTGTTTGATTAAACAGGATGAGGTGTGACACCAAGCCAAAGCCAGGCCCATCCCAGTAAAATAACAAACGAAGGTGCAAGTCTGGCTTTCTTGTAAAAAATTGAAACAGTTTAGATATTTCTGAAGGTTCTACCCTCTCAGGTATTAGCAAAATCCGAGAATGCAAGGTGACTGCAGATCATTGCTGCCACATGATGTTAAAACAGTGATAGCCCTGTTCCCGAAACTTTGTTTCCTCTTCAAACAAAATATTTAAAACTTGGGAATTCATAGTGAAGATAACTTGAAATTTGATGAAAGATCTAGCTTCATATGGAAATGTCAAGTGCATATTTGTTCAGTGTACACGCTTAACTGTGTAAATCACTATGAAAATATGGTACCTTTTCTGACAAACTGAGCCTCTCTTGCCTAAACACAAAATAAATAAACACATTTCACTCACGATTGATTTCCTTGCCAGGTTCCCTTTAAACTGTTTTGAGTCTAATTTTCATGTAGTGAGGAAAAGGAAGTGGTTTTATGACTTTCCTACTGGAAACAGAGATTTTAGGGTGTTTTCGGTTGATAGTAGCAAACAAAACTTGTCATAATTTTTGCCCAGTGTAATTGGTCCAATAATTTCAAGTGATGTAAAAATTTACACACCTCTCCCTAAAACATTTTTAAGATTCAGTTTGATTGGACAATGAAAACCCTCGTATTTTTGACATCGAATTAGAAAAAGAAGCTAAAAAATCTTTCAATAAGATAACGTACGAGCTCAAAGACCGATTCTGCGAAAAATCCTGCTGCGCGTGATTTAGAGGTAAACATTCCTATAGGCCTATGGAAAAAAGGATACGTGAAGGTGAAATCGGCAAGAAAATAATTGCTAATAATCATGTTATTGCTTTTACAGGGCAACAACTTTTAGAACATCAACTAGCTCAACTCAAATTCGTGTCAGGTTGGGACAGAGAATTCTTTGCCAAAGTATGTAATCATTCTCTTAGAGATCTGAGCGAACAGAAACTTTAAAAAATCGCGACCCTCAGAGAGCTTTGAATGACATTTCCCATGCTTGTGAAGTACACTCTAAGCAGTCTTGACCTTGTATTTTCGTTTGCAATTAAGTGTTCACTTCAATAAGAAATGATCTATAGCAAAACGATCCGATAAATTACTAGACAAAATATACCACTTCAAAATTTACGGCCAAAACTTTGTGTTCTTTATACATCAGGGTACGTTCCCAACTGAACTGCATTTTTTAACCTGAAAACATCCCAAAATTATTTTGGGTAACTATAGAAGGGAGAATTTTCTAACATATAGGGCTAAATGATGCCCATAATATGAAATGAGGTTAAGGAATGGTTGTTTTGTTTAGGCTGCCAGAATGTGTGACCAATTATCATTATGTTTGGGATTTTACCGTGACTGTGATCCTTTTTTTATTTGTAAAGCAAATTTCTGAAAGAAGTATTCCCCTTTAATGTTAGTTATCTTTCAATGAAACTTGGTGTCATATAAGCTACCTTTAAATTTAAATTATGTTAAATGTTTTACGTACTTGAAAGAAGTAACCAGAAAGCCAAAAGGCTTAGTGATTCCTTGCTGCTGAAATGTAAGGCCTTTTTTCACATTGACATTGCTTTGCAATTTTTTTCAATTAACAGGGCTCCATAATGTGCCCACAAAGTACACATGCAAGGCATCCAATCTTCCTACATTGAGATGCCCCTTGCCCGTCGTGAACCCAAATGACATTTGACCTCCACCAAAAACTTCTGGGACCATGTATTCACTATGTGCCATCTACATGACAAGTTACAGGACCCTACAAGTGACCTTTCTTGAAAGACTGTGCAGGAAAGCTTGTCAGGCTTTGAACATGCTGACTTCAAATGAACTTTGACCTTTGGGAAAATCAATAGGGATCATCTACTAAATATGACCAATCCACTCACTAAATGTGAGCACAGTCACATGTACCGTTCTTGAGATACAGTGTTTACGAAGTTTTGACCTTTTGACCTTTCATGACCCCAAATGACCTTTGACCTCCACCAAAAACAATTGGGAACATCCACTTAATATGGCCAACACACTCGCCAAATATGTGCATAGTCACATGTACCGTTCTCGAGTTATCGTGTTTACGAAGTTTTGACCTTTTGACCTCTCGTGACCCCAAATGACCTTTGATCTCCGCCAAAAACAATAGGGATCATCAACTCAATAAGGTCAATGCACACACCAAATATGAGATTAGTCACACTTACCCTTCTTGAGATACAGTGTTTACAAGCAATTTCTAAGGAATTTACCTACTGACCTCTCGTGACCCCAAATGACCTTTGACCTCCACGAAAATTAATAGGGATCGTCTACTTAATATGACCAACCCACACACTAAATGTGAGCATAGTCACATGTACCGTTCTTGAGATATCGTGTTTACAAAGTTTTGACCTTTTGACCTCTGGTGACCCTAAATAACCTTTGATCTCCACGAAAATCTAGAGAGATCATCTACTCAATATGGCCAATGCACACACCAAATATGAGATTAATCACACTTACTCTTCTTGAGATACCGTGTTTACAAGCAATTTCTAAGGAATTTACCTATTTACCTCTCGTGACCGAAATGACCTTTGACCTCCACGAAAATCAATAGAGATCATCTACTTAATATGACCAACCCACACACCAAATATGAGCATTGTCACATGTACCGTTCTTGAGTTATCGTGTTTACGAAGTTTTGACCTTTCGACCTCTCGTGACTCCAAATGACCTTTGATCTCCGCCAAAAACGTTAGGGATCATCAACTTAGTATGGTCAATGCACACACCAAATATGAGGTTAGTCACACTTACCCTTCTTGAGATACCGTGTTTACAAGCAATTTCTAAGGAATTTACCTATTGACCTCTCGTGACCCCAAATGACCTTTGACCTCCACGAAAATCAATAGCAATCATTTAATTAATATGACCAATCCACACACCAAATATGAGCATTGTCACATGTACCGTTCTTGAGTTATCGTGTTTACGAAGTTTTGACCTTTTGACCTCTCGTGACTCCAAATGACCTTTGATCTCCGCCAAAAACGTTAGGGATCATCAACTTAGTATGGTCAATGCACACACCAAATATGAGATTAGTCACACTTACCCTTCTTGAGATACCGTGTTTACAAGCAATTTCTAAGGAATTTACCTATTGACCTCTCGTGACCCCAAATGACCTTTGACCTCCACGAAAATCAATAGCAATCATTTACTTAATATGACCAATCCACACACCAAATATGAGCATTGTCACATGTACCGTTCTTGAGATATCGTGTTTACAAAGTTTTGACCTTTTGACCTCTCGTGACTCCAAATGACCTTTGATCCCCACCAAAAACAATAGGGATCATCTACTTAATATGACCAACCTACAAACCGAATACGAGGTTAGTCACACTTACCCTTCTTGAGATATCGTGTTTACAAGCCAAAGCGTCACATACACACACACACACATACACACGACATCATCATCGCATAGATTCCTTGCCTGCCTTCGGCAAGGAATCAAAAAAGGCATCTGTGAGATCGAATGGTCCAATGCGTTATCATAGTGCTTGAAAACTGTACTATCTGCACTTAAACACCCATGGCATTTAAGCTATACCTCTAAAGACAGTTTATGTTTACATTTACATACTATACTACAGTTAAGCTATATCTCTAAAGAGGCATAACTTAAATGAGTTTGGGAAAACTTGAAATCGACGGGTGACATTCTCCCTAACAAAAGCGTGAAGTAAAACACGAAGTACTTGTGAGCAAAGCCGACCTTATTCTGCACTAAAACAGTTGTTAAACCAATTTGAAAAATCTGAATGCGATTGAATGATTTAGACGGTTCTTATGAATAAAACAATAGGGCCGAGGACTTCAACTTCGTGGCCCCATCTCGCCCAAACCTACCACGAGAGTGCATCTTTGAAGTTTCAAAAGAGGGGGGTGCAATGATTGATAGATCGCTGTCTTGATGAGAGGATCAGAGGATGGGACACCCTTCTCTTTGGAAAATATTTGCTCTTGGTAAAAGGATGAAAAGCTTTAAATTTATTCTGGGTCAAAATGCCATCTTACCCTATCTTATAAAGAGATAAAGCTGGAATGCCTATGAGGAAAAATTAAAATCGATGGGTGGCATGCGCACTCACTCACCTCACATCGATGAAACAGAAGCTTGGAGTGCAAAATGAAGAAATTGTAAACAAAGCCAGACGAATTCTGCTCTAAAAAAGTTGTAAAACCCACTAATTTGAAAGATCTGCAAGCAATCATTGACTGATTGAGACGGGTCTTAAGAATAAAATAACATAGTCTGAGACTCAGTGCGAAAAGTGCACTAAAACTTTTGTAATTTGGAAAACAGTTTTGACAGAAAACACTAAAAAAAACTGTTATATTTGTTCAAGAGACAGCAGAGAGGATGAAGACGAACCTTTATTTTTCGGATGAGTGTTTCAGAAATCAGCTCATCTGTGTAATTTATTGTATTAATTGTCATAAGACTGCAAATTACTAAGAATGTCTTACAGGCTTGTCGCAATTGTTACTAGAAATCATTTTATGACAAACGTTGTACGCAGACCTTGCGTCAAGACATCTTCAGTTTCTTTAAGATGTTTTTGCCAATTTCAAGATGAATCTGTTGCCTGGTCATCCAATGAAGCTTTCAGTTTTTATTAATTATAACTTTACAAAAGGAGAGAAAGGCAAGAATTCTCTTGCTTTGCGATCTGAGCTCTATAATGACATCCTTCAGCCTAAGCGGAACCATCAACCTTATCGGACTAATCGCATAAGTAGATATGTTTGAGAGATGCTATTGATAATTAATACATCGATGATGCTGAGGCTCGAGGAGGGCGCCAAAAGTTGTACAGTATGTGAGGAATCCGTGAAAATGTACCCCGCCCATAAGCTTCCAAAACCACCAACCGGAAAGAAGACTGCGTCTAATTTTGATGGCGCAAACTACGGATGTGAAACACTCAATTCAACTAGAACAACTGTTTTTGCTGGCAACTACATTTGATTGCAGTGCGCATAGTAAGAGGATGTATTATTATTGTGAACACTCGACTGTCTTTGTCTGGCAAGGTCAAGTTGTTATAAATGAATTTGAAAACAAAAGGAGTTTGAGGAAAGGGAAGTGTGAGGTCTTTTCACTTTCTTTTATCTAGAAATTCTGAACTTGCAGGCAAGTACCTCAAAGCCATTGAAAAGTAATGGAATTTAGCTGGTCATCACTAAGTTTGTACTCATAACAAAATGCACACAAGGCTCAAGCTAGGCTAAAGGAAATAATAAATTTCATTGAATAACATTGGCAATACACACTAGGGCCGACACTAGAATATGCTGTTGTTTTCAATTGGGCCAATGAGGCTGTTTAAAGTTTCTGATGCACACTCATAGCTGAAATCAGATGTTTAAGTTTCATAGCTGTTGTTTAGTCGAAGAACCAAGAAATACATGAATGCAGACTCTTGGCTTCATGTGAAGAAGAAGCAAGGAGAAATATAGCTGTAGTACACAATGTACATGCAAAGGAATGTGCACCATCTGCCAACTCCCTAAAGCCCCAGGTTTTAACTGTATGCTTTCTTGACTTATACTGATATGTTAGCCTGACACTCCACACCCAAATGACTGCATTAGAGTCCATACAAGGGTTACCAGTGCACTCATTGGTAGGGTCTGTCCAGTTTGTGGTGAAGGCTACACCCAGCAGGCGAAGTTCAAAAGGGGCAGGGTGCGGAAGAAAGAGGCAGGGTGCATGAGTACCTTCACATGAGGGCATTGTGAGACTGAAGAGGGGGAGGGTTGTGCTGCCCCAGTGAAAAAATGAAGATAGTGGTCTGATATTTGCATCCTTACACCTGCAAAGAATGATATCTTAGCACAATCTCAGGCAAAAGCATTTAGTACGCAAATGTCATCTGGCAGTACATGGAAATCCAATCTCCCGGCCCCCTAAACTTGACAGACTGGTAATATGTCAGATTAAATTGTTCAATCTGAAATCATACTGTAGCTGAACTTGGATGTTCACTGCTGTTGTTCAGTCCAGGAACCAAAAATATGCATCCTTATGCTTGCCAAAAATGATATCTTATTGCACATTCTTAAGCAAATGCATTGGCAAATGTCATCTGGTGGTCCATGGAAATCTCTCATTCCCTGGCACTGGACAGATTGGTGACGGTATATGAGAGAAAAAAAGTTGTGATATACTCTTATTTGCTGAAAGACACACAGTCCAAAATTTCCAAAATATTAAATTACAGTTAGTTTGTAGTTGACAATGACCAATGACATGATGAACTTTTCCTGAATATTCTTTTATAACGTTTAGGTTATTGTGATCACTAACCATTAAGATAAATCAATGGTAAAAAAGCAGCTATTGAACACACTGCAACAATTACCCACTGAACAAATCGGACTACCCATGCTGGAAGTAAAACTAGGTGTAGTCTCATTTTGCTGCTGTTGGTAGTGTCATTTTGCATTCATTGAGAGTTTGACATAACAGTATTAACTGAGAGTTTGCCAACACCGTATTAATGAGTTTTGTAGAGTAACATTAGTCTATATTGTACCATTATACACCGAGAAACAGAGAAAGGGTTTCTCAGCTGGTTTTCAATACGGTGGTCATGCCTTGACGCCATACAACATTTTTTGGCTACAAAAACACCCTCATGGACGGAAAATGTCCTTCCTGGTGTTCTATTAGGATGATGAAATTGGGACACATGTAAAAATGAAATCATCCAGTTGTTGGAAATGTTAACATAAGAATTTCAGAAAAGGGAATATTCAATATTCAACATCCCAGACAATTGCTCCAAACACTGCATCTATTCTGAATATCAGGAAATTATGACTTGGCACTGCACTGACAAGTGAGGTGGTGTACAAGGCTCCAATAGGCCTATAACCTACTAATTGTGCTACCGGCCATGGAAACTGTACGATAAAATGACTGTACGATAAAATGACTGTCGACTTCGCAGGCCCATCGAGTTCGCAACCGCATTAATATTTCATATAAAATCTTGATAAGATAGATCTCTTAGGTGCCAGGCGCCTTCAACGGTATACACAGATATAGGATTTTGGCTAGCCTAAATGGGAGAATGTAGTAAATGTTACTTCTTTCATCTGAGCAAAACAAATCTGAGGTCTTCTTCTCGTAAGGCCTCAGCAACACGAACACACGGAATTCAGTCAGGCGTATATGCTTTACTTGTACTATATTATGCAAGTTTCACCCTCTGTTTACAGTGACAGTAACGAAAGTTAGGCCTTAGCCCTTGAACAGGGCTGTGTGTTCGTGACATGGTCTAGGCTAATTCCTCTCAAGGCAGAGCCCTTGCGCGGATAACGTTCGCAAACTTGGTTACTAGCCATGACGCCCGCGGAACGTCATCTCTTGCGTCCCCAAATAGCAAAATATTCCCACCAAATTTCACACGCAGATGATCTGTGACACCGCATTTACCTTTCGGCAAAAGATGCTCACAAAGTTTTATCAAAGAATGGCCGAATTTTCACTACCAGTTTTGACCGTAACATGAAGTCAATGGGTCATGTTTTCGAGTTCTCGACAGTTGCTCTCAGTATAGAGGTCACATGTCACGAGGGCGAAACGGGATACTTTACCTGCGTAGCTGTCTTTATATTACTATTTTTTATTCGGTAACAATAAGAAGTGAACGTTATTCGAAATGCCGCGTAGACTATAAGCTTCTTTCACTTAGCAACAGCATTCGGAGCCAATCATACATCAAAAGAAAATGGCCGGTACTCGTGCAGACGACGACACGACGCAAAGCTAGAGTTTTCTTTATATCTTGTTCCAAATGATCCCTGTTTGCCGTTATTTGGGTTTCGTTCATGGTGTGATGCCTAACTTACTTGTAAAAGTATTGAACCAGGTCAGTTATTTCATATTTTGTGCATCCTGGTTAGTGACTACGTTTGTGAACGTTATCCGCGCAAGGGCTGTGTTATGAGAGTAATGAGCCTTAGCCCTTGAACAGGGCTGTGTGTTACGTTACATGGCCTAAGCTCATTTCACTCCACATCACATGATGTGGAGTGAAATGAGCTTAGGCCATGTAATGTAACACACAGCCCTGTTCAAGGGCTAAATGAGCCTAGGCCATCTAATGGATACACAGCCCTGTTCGAGGGCTAATAGGCCTATGCTAGGCACTTGTAATGCCCGCCATAAGTTACCTTGGCCCTATCAGCAGTACATTAGTACTGAACTTACAGTTACGTTAGGTGTATAGGTTGGTTATCGTCATGATCTAACTAAGCCTAATTAGCTTTTAATGCTTTTACGTTGTCATGTTGATATTCGATCATTATTGTTGCCTGTAGGCTATGTTACTGAACAATGAACTTCATGTCGGAAAAAATACTCTTAGAACAATCTCGTCAGGAACTGCTCTCAGTACTACTTATATGCCCATTTAAGCATGCGAAAATGACCATGAAGGTTGAAATTTGACACCACGTTATCGCATAATAAGCTGAAAGGGGATGTAGCCCTTCAGTGCACTTTAAGTAATTTGATTCACTTTTTTCCCAGCACTTATTTCAGGATTTGTTGTAAGTTGTTATTTGAACCCCAAAGTTGTTGGGCTTCTATTGTTACGAAATGGTCATCAAACCTGCTGCTCATTGAAGCAGCTAATAGGAGTAATGAGCCAGTAGTTGGGTACTATAATTGGGAACTGCAGTTTTTCCCTAAAAACTGTCGTAGCCATGACAGATCACCTTTAAGGCTAATATCCCGTTATGTTGTTAGGGCTATGAGGGATAATTCTGGTTTTCTTTAGGGCTTTTAAACAATCAGACACTTTTACCTACAAGACTGGTTCATCAACTTCATCAAGATAACTTCTGTTCTGTTCAGAGACCGGAGACTGGCGAATCGTTCTTCGAATTCACATGCACACAGGCTAGGCAAGGATCATTACCAGTCGACAGTGCTGCAAAGTCAGTGTTTCCATAGCTCACAGTTATTACAGTTCCAAGTTTTCAAAAAATACGTCTTTTCAATAAACGCTGTATGACAGTCTTGCTGCATTTTGCCTTAACTATTCAACTGACCATTCGGAGTAATTAAAGGCGAAATTTGTCAATATTTTTTCCTATCCCAAAAGTAGACATCCGGAAGTATCTAGTCCGAAATAGGTATCAAATTCCTGAAAAAGTGGAAAAATGTAGCTCACTCTTAGTGCGGATTAATGCGCAGTGCTCAAACTTCCAGATTTCAATGAAAATTTTCTATTTTCATTTATGCATTTAAACTTATCGGTATGTTCAAGTGTGAATTGTAAACCATTGGCATGAAAAACCTGTGCATATCTTGCACTTTTACATGGAAGAAATTCGTTTTCAAAGTGATTAACCTTTCTTTACATGCAAAGGCATGGTAGTCGTCTGGCGGATATTCACATATTTGCAAGTCTGCTAGCTGTAGATTTTACTGAGTAGCAAAGCTGTTATCTGGAACGTCTGCACTGTAAGAGCGAATGAAAAACAGGCACCGATCAGCCAAGTAGCTCGTCAGGAATGCCATAAATGCCAATATTGTATAGTGCCCCCAATAATTACTAGTCTTTCCACAGCTCAGTTCAAGACTTCCAAGATGGGCCCCCATAATTTGATTTATTCATGTACTCTCTCATGAATCATGCCATTATTTCTGAATGAGTGTGTGTACTCCTGTGGTCGTTAACTGAGAGTCTAGACTGAAACCAGAGATATCCTGTCATTATTTCGTTGGATAAGCACTGTGCAGCACTATACAAGGGCGTCACTTAAAAAATTCGGTTTGAAATACTCAAAAAACTCGAGTAAAGCTGTTCCCTATAGTATGCATCATTTGAATAAGTTTGTTCTGTTATGGTGAGAATATTACCCATCCAAAGCTTTAAATACTCAGTGCGTGCGTTTCGGTCATTATTTTGTCCCCTGTAGTATTCACTTGGCGCTTATATTTTACGCACCTCTGTTTAAAATTAGTAACTAGTGGCCTTTGGTGAGTAAATATACTCACCGTAGGATAAGCTTATGCAGATTGTGCATGCTGTACGGAAGAACTTTAATCGCGTTGTCGAAGTATTTTTAACCAAACATATTTTATAGTGTATAGACACACACACAAAAGTGTCAGCATGCATCCATTTTGTTGAGCCAATCCATCTACCATTACGCCTTAACGCGGTATTACGTAGTCATGAACCTGTGAAGCTGGGATGGGGGACCACAAACATGAATTTTACAAGCTTTGGAAAAAATTCTTTTGAAAGTTACGACTTAAGGTACACTTTTATTTTAAGGCTTCCCCAGTAAGTCTTCACGGCCCTTCTACATAGGCCTGCATACAAAATTCATAAATTTGTCCATGGACATCGTCGTAATGTTTGAACAAAATGGGAATATGAATTACATTTCTTCTCCAGCCTAACACCACCATTATTTGTTCCGCCACATTAATGTTGTACAGAACTCTGCGAGTGTATACATGGGCTAGTTTACCACAGGCAATTATTTACGTTTGCCCTCCCTGGTAGAATTGCTTTCCAAATAGGCTTTGTTCTGAAATATGTCTAGCCTAATGTCAGGTTAGGGGTAGGCTATTAGGCTTACATTAAGTCTATCGTTAGGAGTGCGATTGCTTCAGCCTAACAGCGATGACTGCACTCGCATTCGTGCACTCCCAGTGTCCTAAATATTCACATTTTAACACCTTAGGGGCTCCATGAAGAGATTATTCTCAATAGTACAAGGGAAACATGCAACCTTCTTGTTATATTGGTAAATATTAAATGGAAAACGATGAAAATGTTCAGTTTGGTACGATACCTTCGAATAACAGCAGTTTTTTGGTCACTTGAAAGACAGCGAGCACTGTTCGTACACGCGTAAGAGAAAATGAATGTCACTGTGTGTAACGTTACTCGGTCAAAGATTGGTTTTATTTGGTTAAAGCATAAATGTATAAAGGTTTGAGTAATAATAACCCCGATCCGAGTTTTGTTTTATTCCATCATCAAAGTACGTGCAGTACGCACTTTGAGTACCTCTAAAGAATGTCGAGAACACTACCCAACCGACGAATAAAGAAAGTAACGGATGTGTCAATACCTTTAACGGCAGGTTAAAATTACTGGCCAGGTACTGAATTATGTTGTGGAATTGTTAAATTAAACAAGATATGAATAAAAATGATACAGAAATTGAGTTCTTTCGAGATTTACTCGTTGTCTGTACGTTATGACACTCATTTGAGCCAACAATTTTTTTTCAGTGTATTACAATGACAAATAACAACTCTGTGGCCGCATGCTTTGCTACGCTAGACCACGTGTTGCCTTCTTGTGAATATTTACTAACATAGTCAACCAGCCTCGAGGCCACATATTTCTATGAATATCCAAACGAATTTGTTCGGTGGTCACCTTGGGAGGCGTTAGGAATATGACAGAATTAGGAATATGCCGTACAGACTGCTACGCAGGTAAATGAAATTTGGGCTTTACGGTACTAACTTTAATAATGAAACGCAGACAAGTCTGCGGCACTTGATCTAGTTGGGGAAGTCGACATGCACAGGCTCAGTCGGAAAAAAAAACTTGCCAGACCGAGTAAGATAAGATCACGTGGCATTTGGAATCTTCCAACTTAAGTTCCCCCTAACCATTTAAGTGGCAATGAAACACCCCACAACCCAGGTCGCGACAGCTCTGTGACCGTGGCCACCATGCATGTAAAAAAACACAATGTACCAAATTTATCAATACTTCCCCCTCGCGAATAGCCATTGAAGCGGAAGTCTTTTCGTTCAGCTCATCGCTTCGAAAAACCAACTGAGGGGTGGCAGCCTAAAGCGGCTGCAGTCACAGAGGCGCTACGCAGGCTACTTCGCGACCATCAGCGTGAAAATCTCGCCTTCTCTCGTGGTGGTCACAACGTATGATGGTCGTCCCCCCCCCCTCCCTTCCTTTGATGATTAATCAGTTATGGTAGATTATACATTAGTTGCAACCAGATATACATACAAAGTGAAAAAAGAAGTTATGAGAGTTTCTAAGGTACAATTTGTCAATGCTCAAAGAGGTTAACCTTGGTAGCCATCCATTTTGGCCTATGTATCCACCTAAGCAAATGTATACCAACAGTTGTCTCTTCAACGAGTAAGAGAGGGAACCAAATCTAAATAGGCACACAGAAGTAAAAAAAAGACAAAAAGGAAGACACATCAGTTAAAAATGAAAAATTTTGAAACACATATGTAGTTCAATAAAGGGTTTAATGGAGAGCTCTTTTTTTTCAAGTTAACCACCAAATTTTACATTTTTTTTTTTCAAAAGGATGGGGGTTACCTTATCCACTTTACTTTCACTCTCTTAAATGAGTGTCTTGGGAAGTTAGTTACTTAGAAGAGGTTTTACGGCTCAGTTTCTAACCCATTGCAGTTATGGTCGAGCTGTAAATCGCCTGTTTCCCAGTTGTGGCTAACTGGCAACGAACTAGTTCAATATTTTAGATTCATCGGAGCAAGTGCAAATATTGAAGTAGAAAAAGCATCCAGATTGCATAAAAACCAAGTATACAACACATTCACAGAAGTTTAAAAAGTGTTCATGCAGTAATTGTTACTTCAAATTTAACAAAGAAAATTTTGATCAAGATTACTGTTTTGTATTATCATACAACAACATACATCAATTTGATGAAGTTGGCCTTTCACCTTATCTATCAACACGGTATGAATCTTAGTTTATGTCAATCTTCCTGCACTGAAATATCTATTCTGGTTTGCATACTGCTCTGTCCTCGATTTATTTACGGATAACATACGGTAAGGAGAGGTCTGGTTGACCGTGTACTGTAATTTTTCCTACAGCCTCATATGAAGCATATGAAGTATACGAAGCTGATGAAAGAGCCATTCTGTCACAAAATTCGAGGAGTGTTTGAAAAGGGACTTTTCTTTTAATATTGTTTTTTCTTCAGGAGTAAAAGCATTCCAAATAAATGTTATTTAAATGAAAACAATTCGTTCTGAAATAACGATCCAAGAAAAAAAAAATAGGATTTGGACGTAAACGATATGGGAAGGATTTAAGTCAAATTCTTTTAATGAGAATATTTTGCTGTTTTCTTTCTATTGTCAGAGACTATAATTTCCAAAATAACTTAAAATTTCAGTTTATCCTGACGGCTAGGCAAGGTGTTGTATATTAACCCTTTACCGTTGCTTGGGTCCTTTTGGACCCATGCGGAGAGCTCGGCTGTCACACATCTTTACTGTTTCACGCGGAGCTCGAAACTGCGAGTAGCTACCCGAAAATTCGGCCGCAAGAGCGAGAGAGACAATAGTTTAAGGTCACGGGGTCAATGGCCTACGGAAGCCGATGCGGGGCGGACTACGTCCGCTTTTCCGCCCAATCCCGAGGCGCGCAAATGTGCAACGATCGGAGCGCAACGGTAAAGGGTTAAGCTAAAATGTCTGCACCACTCGGCTAAGGGTCTACGTGCACACACGCAGAGACATTGGCATCGGCTTTGCAGTAAACACACTCCACAGGCTTAGTTTAACCCTTTACCGTTGCTTGGGTCCTTTTGGGCCCATGCGGAGAGCTCGGCTGTCACACATATTTACTGTTTCACGCGGAGCTCGAAACTGCGAGTAGCTACCCGAAAATTCGGCCGCAAGAGCGAGAGAGACAATAGTTTAAGGTCACGGGGTCAATGGCCTACGGAAGCCGATGCGGGGCGGACTACGTCCGCTTTTCCGCCCAATCCCGAGGCGCGCAAATGTGCCTCGATCGGAGCACAACGGTAAAGGGTTAAGCTAAAATGTCTGCACCACTCGGCTAAAGGTTTACGTGCACACACGCAGAGACATTGGCATCGGCTTTGCAGTAAACACACTCCACAGGC
Source organism: Holothuria scabra (assembly GCA_037179385.1). Taxonomy (NCBI): domain Eukaryota; kingdom Metazoa; phylum Echinodermata; class Holothuroidea; order Aspidochirotida; family Holothuriidae; genus Holothuria; species Holothuria scabra. The sequence goes on from CM074190.1 coordinate 33,374,930, forward strand.
TTAGTTTAACCCTTTACCGTTGCTTGGGTCCTTTTGGGCCCATGCGGAGAGCTCGGCTGTCACACATATTTACTGTTTCACGCGGAGCTCGAAACTGCGAGTAGCTACCCGAAAATTCGGCCGCAAGAGCGAGAGAGACAATAGTTTAAGGTCACGGGGTCAATGGCCTACGGAAGCCGATGCGGGGCGGACTACGTCCGCTTTTCCGCCCAATCCCGAGGCGCGCAAATGTGCCTCGATCGGAGCACAACGGTAAAGGGTTAAGCTAAAATGTCTGCACCACTCGGCTAAAGGTTTACGTGCACACACGCAGAGACATTGGCATCGGCTTTGCAGTAAACACACTCCACAGGCTTAGTTTAACCCTTTACCGTTGCTTGGGTCCTTTTGGGCCCATGCGGAGAGCTCGGCTGTCACACATATTTACTGTTTCACGCGGAGCTCGAAACTGCGAGTAGCTACCCGAAAATTCGGCCGCAAGAGCGAGAGAGACAATAGTTTAAGGTCACGGGGTCAATGGCCTACGGAAGCCGATGCGGGGCGGACTACGTCCGCTTTTCCGCCCAATCCCGAGGCGCGCAAATGTGCCTCGATCGGAGCACAACGGTAAAGGGTTAAGCTAAAATGTCTGCACCACTCGGCTAAAGGTTTACGTGCACACACGCAGAGACATTGGCATCGGCTTTGCAGTAAACACACTCCACAGGCTTAGTTTAACCCTTTACCGTTGCTTGGGTCCTTTTGGGCCCATGCGGAGAGCTCGGCTGTCACACATATTTACTGTTTCACGCGGAGCTCGAAACTGCGAGTAGCTACCCGAAAATTCGGCCGCAAGAGCGAGAGAGACAATAGTTTAAGGTCACGGGGTCAATGGCCTACGGAAGCCGATGCGGGGCGGACTACGTCCGCTTTTCCGCCCAATCCCGAGGCGCGCAAATGTGCCTCGATCGGAGCACAACGGTAAAGGGTTAAGCTAAAGTATCTGCACCACTCGGCTAAAGGTTTACGTGCACACACGCAGAGACAGTTGCATCGGCTTTGCAGTAAACACACTCCACAGGCTTAGTTTAACCCTTTACCGTTGCTTGGGTCCTTTTGGGCCCATGCGGAGAGCTCGGCTGTCACACATATTTACTGTTTCACGCGGAGCTCGAAACTGCGAGTAGCTACCCGAAAATTCGGCCGCAAGAGCGAGAGAGACAATAGTTTAAGGTCACGGGGTCAATGGCCTACGGAAGCCGATGCGGGGCGGACTACGTCCGCTTTTCCGCCCAATCCCGAGGCGCGCAAATGTGCCTCGATCGGAGCACAACGGTAAAGGGTTAAGCTAAAATATCTGCACCACTCGGCTAAAGGTTTACGTGCACACACGCAGAGACAGTGGCATCGGCTTTGCAGTAAACACACTCCACAGGCTTAGTTTAACCCTTTACCGTTGCTTGGGTCCTTTTGGGCCCATGCGGAGAGCTCGGCTGTCACACATATTTACTGTTTCACGCGGAGCTCGAAACTGCGAGTAGCTACCCGAAAATTCGGCCGCAAGAGCGAGAGAGACAATAGTTTAAGGTCACGGGGTCAATGGCCTACGGAAGCCGATGCGGGGCGGACTACGTCCGCTTTTCCGCCCAATCCCGAGGCGCGCAAATGTGCCTCGATCGGAGCACAACGGTAAAGGGTTAAGCTAAAATATCTGCACCACTCGGCTAAAGGTTTACGTGCACACACGCAGAGACAGTGGCATCGGCTTTGCAGTAAACACACTCCACAGGCTTAGTTTAACCCTTTACCGTTGCTTGGGTCCTTTTGGGCCCATGCGGAGAGCTCGGCTGTCACACATATTTACTGTTTCACGCGGAGCTCGAAACTGCGAGTAGCTACCCGAAAATTCGGCCGCAAGAGCGAGAGAGACAATAGTTTAAGGTCACGGGGTCAATGGCCTACGGAAGCCGATGCGGGGCGGACTACGTCCGCTTTTCCGCCCAATCCCGAGGCGCGCAAATGTGCCTCGATCGGAGCACAACGGTAAAGGGTTAAGCTAAAATATCTGCACCACTCGGCTAAAGGTTTACGTGCACACACGCAGAGACAGTGGCATCGGCTTTGCAGTAAACACACTCCACAGGCTTAGTTTAACCCTTTACCGTTGCTTGGGTCCTTTTGGGCCCATGCGGAGAGCTCGGCTGTCACACATATTTACTGTTTCACGCGGAGCTCGAAACTGCGAGTAGCTACCCGAAAATTCGGCCGCAAGAGCGAGAGAGACAATAGTTTAAGGTCACGGGGTCAATGGCCTACGGAAGCCGATGCGGGGCGGACTACGTCCGCTTTTCCGCCCAATCCCGAGGCGCGCAAATGTGCCTCGATCGGAGCACAACGGTAAAGGGTTAAGCTAAAATATCTGCACCACTCGGCTAAAGGTTTACGTGCACACACGCAGAGACATTGGCATCGGCTTTGTAGTAAACACACTCCACAGGCTTAGTTTAACCCTTTACCGTTGCTTGGGTCCTTTTGGGCCGTCCTCTCTCAATTTTATGGTTCGAGCAGTGCGGCTTCTTGTTTCCCGTATTATTGTGACAACCTTTTTGTTCTCGAGATTTGGACACTTCAAAATGTTAGCTAAAGAGATATGTATTTGGCAAGTAAGCCACCAATTTGAACATACGTTTTTCATGAGGAGGGGACTGCCGTAACACTAATGCCATTCCCGAGACGGGGGAGACGCCTTGGGAAGATCCAACGTAGAGCCTACACTACGGAGTATCGCTACAGGGTTTTTAAAGCTAAGTTAAGAAATCTAAAAAGATCACATTTCACTAAAACCTTCGTTGTCTGTGGCATGCCAGTGACTAACAATGTCAAGCCTTATGAAATTAACTCAACTTTTTCGAAGATTTATAATAAAAAAACATTCCCCAAACTGACGAAGACATCCTTCTACCAAACAAGGTCCTTTTGAAGAAATTTTACCGGGGCCATGAAACAAAAGGGATCATGTATGCTGATGGCTATCATAAGTCGACGAGTATTTTATAAAAAGAAAAACTCCTATTCCCATTTCCCAGAAATGATACTCTCTATGGTTTAAAGACGATTTATTCTATGATACATTTTTAGTCATTAAAAAAAAGTACTTTTTTATTATAACCTTGCTTGCATACGAGTCAACGTTTCCAGCAGTGATGCATCGACTTACCCAGGATTTCGGACATAGGGCTTACAGTTGTAGGGGCTATCTGAGTGCAACCATAATTTGGCACGAGGCACAAAATGTTCGGCTAACATTCCTCACTAACAGACTCATCGCTGGAAAATTACACTTAACAGGCCAACTTACTGAATACAAATAAAGAAATGAACATTAAAATATACTGAAGGGGAGGTTGCCCACCTCTTTCTACATTATACACGCCTGATTTAATGGACGCGCAACCATCTGTTGCAGATTAGTATGAGCTGACCAGACAAAATAATTGACCGTAACTTATTGTTTGATTAAACAGGCTGAGGTGTGAAGCAAAGCCAAAGTCGGGCCCCATCCCAGTAAAATAACACACAAAGGTCAAATGTTGGGTTTCTTGTATGGCAATTTGAAAAAGTTTGGAAATTTCCAAAGAATCTACCCTCCCAGCAAAATCCGAGAATGTAAGGTGACTGTATATCATTGTTGTTACATGATGTCATAAAGATATCCATGTTCCCGAGACTTTGTTTCCTCTTTAAGCAAAATATTTAAAACTCCTGAATTAAAAGTAACGAATATTTAAAACACGATGAAAAAAAAATGTGTGAAAACCGCATTATGGTGTCACTTGGCAATTTGTTCAGGGCAAGGAGAAGGTAATAAAAATTTGTTGCCGTTTGTAGACAGATATTTGAAAATCAAAAGTTTACATCGAAAAAAAAATGAAATTGAATGAAAAAGAATTGGGGAAATTTGCACCGTCGACACATGTATCACTTGATGATCTGGTGTCACAAATTCCCAAATTTTTTAATTATCCAGAGCCAGCTCTTATGAAAGGGTAGTGTTACACAACCCACAACATGAGAACGTTTTCATTTCTGGCTACAGGTACTGTAATGGCCGTCTAGGATGCCAATTTCTGAACACAGGCATTGTATCAAAATATGAACCTGGCGACAATTTCTAGGGATGGGTCGATTCCCCTTAAACCTAGCCTTCCCATTCATGTCATTCCCGGAATGGGAAAGTAAGTGTAAAACACTAAATAATATTACAATTGATACGGGAACCTCAGTTAAATGAAGGAAACGCTTCAATTTTGTTTTTTGAGATTTATCATAAAACAACACTCAACGAATTGACGAAGATATCCTTCTACAAAACAGAGTCCTTTTTAAGAAATGTAAGTAAGGACCATGAAACAAAAGGGTTTATTTATGCTGACGGCGATCATAATTTGATGAGAAATTTATAGAAAGAAAAAAGCTTCAGTGATTTGCCAGGAATGATACTCTCAATGGGTTAAAAGTTCATTTATAATCATATATTTTTAGTCGTTAAAAGAAGTACTTTTTCATTACGAACCTTGCTTGTAATAACTAGGCAGCGTTTACCGCAGTGGTGCATCGACTTACCCAGGATTTCGGACTAGGGGCTTAAAATTGTAGGGACTGTCTGAGTGGAACCAAAATTTGGCGTGAAGCGCAAAAGACGTTCGGCTAAAAATGCCTCACTAATCGCTGGAAATGACACTTAAGTTACAGGCTTATTCACTGCATATAGAAATGAACATTAAAATATACTGAAGGGGAGGTTGCCCATCGATCTCTGGCTACTTAATACACGTCTTACTTAATGGCTGCGCATACATCTGTTGCAGAGGTGTGAAACCAAGCAAATGTGGGGTCCCACTCCCAATGAAAAACACACAAATGTCCAAGTATGGGTTTCTCGTACGGAAATTTGAAAAAGTTTGGATATTTCCGAAGAATCTACCCTCCGAGCTATTAGCAAAATCCGAGAATGCAAGGTGACTGTGGATCATTGTTGTTACATGATGTTATAATGATAGCCCTGTTCCCGATACTTCGTTTCCTCTAGAAGCAAAATATTTTAAACTCAGGAATTTATAGTGGCAAAATTGGAATTTGATGTAAGAAAACGTAGGAAAACCGCACTGTGGTGTCACTTTATAGTTTTTCAGGGCAAGGAAAAGTTAATAAAAGTTTGTGCCGTTTAAGACAAATTATTGAAAATTATGAGCTAAAATTGGAAAAAATGAAATTGAATGAAAAAGAATTGGAGAATTCGCACCGTCAACACAGGTATCACTTGATGATGTGGTGTCACAAATTCTCATTTTTTTTTAATTAATTATCCAGAGCCAGCTCCTATGAAGTGGTATTTTTACAGAACCCACAAAATAAGAAAGAACGTTTTGATTTTGGCTACAGATTATGCCTGGATGCCAATATCTGAATACATTGCATTGTTTTTAAGATATGAACTTTGCGACAATCTCTAGAGGTGGGTCGAATCCCTTAAACCTACCCTTCCCATTCATGTCATTCCCGGAATGGGACGGTAAGTGTAAAAGACCAGATAATATTATAATTGATACGGGAATATAAACTTAAATTAAGAAAACGCTTTATTAAATTTTAAACCTAACCAGATCACTGCATTGTTAACGACAGTTTAACTCAATTTTATTTTTCAGGTGGTTATCACACAACAACATTCAGCAAATTGAGGAAGGCGTTCTTCCACCAAATCTTTCAACACTGTGAGAATCTTCATTTTTGTCAACATTTCATGAAGTAACCTGCACTGAAATATCTTTTCTAGTTTTCCACATTATCTTATAACACAGTTTTAACACTTTGAAATGTTTGCTGAAATAAGAATCTATATTTCAAGTATGTCACCAACGTGAACATACGTTTTTCATGAACAGGAAATTGCCATACCACTAATGTCATTCATGGAACGGGGCGTCTCGGGAAGATCCAAAGTAGAGCCAACAGTGCGGAGTATTCCTACAGGGTTTTTTTTTAATTTAATAAAGAAAACTGTTTAATAAAAATCCCCATGAGATGATACGTTTCACTAAAGGCTACGTTGTCTGTGAAACGATTGTCGGTTGCAAGCCTCCAAAATAAATTCAGTTTTGTTTTTTCAAAGATTTATCAAAAAACAGCTTTCAACAAATTGACGAAGATATCCTTCTACAAAACAGAGTCCTTTTTAAGAAATTTTAGTGGGGGCCATGAAACAAAAGGGATCATCTTTGCTGACGGCGATCATAATTCGATGAGTACTTTAAACAAAGAAAAACGCTTCACCGATTTGCCAGATATTATACTCTCTATGGTGTAAAAGTTTATTTATAATTATATATTTTTAGTCATTAAAAAGGCAATTTTTCATTACTAACCTTGCTTGCATATAACGAGGCAGCGTTTCCAGCAGTGGTGCATCGACTTACCCAGGATTTTGGACTAAGGGCTTAAAATTGTAGGGACTGTCTGAGTGAAACCAAAATTTGGCGTGAAGCGCCAAAGACGTTCCGCTAAACATGCCTCACTAATCGCTGGAAATGACACTTAAGTTACAGGCCTGTTCAATGCATTTAGAAAAGAACATTAAACATGCTGAAGGGGAGGTTGCCCATCGATCTCTGGTTACTTTATACACGTCTGACACCTGTTACAGAGGTGTGAAACCAAGCAAATGTTGTGGCCCATCCCAATTAAAAACACCCAAAGGTCAAAGTTTGGGTTTCTCGTAAGGAAATTTGAAAAAGTTTGGATGTTTCCGAGGAATCTACTCCCGAGATGTTAGCAAAATCCAAATATGCAAGGTGACTGTAGATCATTGTTTTAACATTATGGTATAATGATAGCCCTGTTCCCGAGACTTTGTTCCTCTATAAGCATAATTTTTTAAACTCAGAAATTTATAGTAGCAAAAAATTGAAATTTGATGTAAGAAAACGTGGGAAAACCGCACTGTGGTGTCACTTTATAATTTTTCACAGCAAGGAAAAGTTAATAAAAATTTGTGCCGTCAAATATCGAAAATCATGAGCTAAAATTGGAAAAAATGGAATTGAATGAAAAAGAATTGGAAAATTCGCACCGTCGACACAGGTATCACTTGATGATATGGTGTCACAAATTCCAATTTTTTTTTTAATTATCCAGAGCCAGCTCCTTTGTAAGGGTAGTGTTACACAACCCACAAAATGAGATTGTTTTGATTTTGGGCACATCTAATGCCTGGATGCCAATATCTGAATACATTGCATTGTTTTAAGATATGAACTTGGCGACAATCTCTAAGGGAGCTTCGATTCCCCTTAACCTACCCTTCCCATTCATGTCATTTCCGGAATGGGACGGTAAGTGTGAAACACCAAACAATATTATATTTTATACGAGAAATAAGAAATCTCCTGAAATAAGAATCTATATTTCAAGTATGTCACCAACGTGAGAATACGTTTGTCATGAACAGGACATTGCCATGCCACTAATGTCATTTCCGAAACGGGGCGTCTCGGGAAGATCCAAAGTACAGTCAACAGTACGGAGTATTCCTACAGGGTTTTTTTTTTTTAAATTGAATAAAGAAAAATGTTTAATAAAAATCCCCATGAGAGGATACGTTTCACTAAAGACTACGTTGTCTGTGCCACGTTTGTCGGTTGGAAGCCTTGAAAATAAATTCAATTTTGTTTTTCAAAGATTTATCATAAAACAACCTTCAACAAATTGACGAAGATATCCTTCTACAAAACAGAGTCCTTTTTAAGAAATTTTAGTGGGGACCATGTAACAAAAGGGATCATCTTTGCTGACGGCGATCATAATTCGATAAGTACTTTATAGAAAGAAAAACAACTTCATGTTTTCAAGGCGAAATAGATGCTTATAAAACAAAACGAAAATGTTGATCGATCGTAATTTCCGTCACCACTCTGTCTTAAACAGGGACTTCCTATATGCACGAACCAAGGATTATGAAAAAAATCTGTCGCCACCGTTCAAACCAAAACCACCCTGAAGCTATAATTCGTTGCGTGATTTGACGCCGACTCTGAGATATTTTGAACAAAGTTTTAACTCGAATTGGAAAGAATATCACATTCCTTTAACACGTGTAGTGATTTGGACTTTACCTTGCATTATTTCGAAAATATTAATGTTTTTGCAAAATCTATTGATTTGAGCTAAGTCCAACCATTCACATACAATACCATATCAAACAGCATCTGGCTAAGCCTATACTCAAACTTACGGTGGTGACAATCTACGCAAAGGACGTCATTGCAGTATGCTATGTCCATGTATATAGGAAATTAGTGGTCTTAAAGTATCAGGTAAAGGTTTGCTGATACAGTGTTTCCACTCTTTTCACTGTTCTGATATCTATGGTATTTCTTTCTCTACGAATATTGTGTTATGATAAAACAAGAAATTTAATGCAACATAAAGCATATTTTTACTTTCAACGTATTGTCCTATATCGCCAGGAAGACACTTCAAATCACTGAAGTATGACATTAAAAGAAGGGTTAAAGTTCACATGAAGTTTTGAAGTTTCACCTTTCACTAAAGACTACGTTGTCTGTGCCACGGTTGTCGGTTGCAAGCCTTGAAAATAAATTCAATTTTGTTTTTCAAAGATTTTTAATAAAAAAGCTTTCAAAGAATGGACAAAGATATCCTTCTACAAAACAGAGTCCTTTTTAAGAAATTTTTGTGGGGACCATGAAACAAAAGGGATCATCTTTGCTGACGGCGATCATAATTCGACGAGCATTTTGTGAAAAGAAAAACGCTTCACCGATTTGCCAGAAATGATACTCTCTATGGTGTAAAAGTTAATTTACAGTTATATATTTTTAGTCATTAAAAAGGCACTTTTCATTACTAACCTTGCCTGCATACAACGAGGCAGCGGTTCCCGCAGTGGTGGATCGACTTACCCAGGATTTCGGATTAAGGGCTCAAACTTGTAGGGACTATCTGAGTAAAACCATAATTTGGCGTAAAGAGTAAAAGACGTTCGGCTAAAAATGCCTCACTTATCGCTAGAAATGACACTTACAGGCTCATTCACTGCATACAAATATAGAAATCAACATTAAAATCGACCTCTGGCTAGTTAATACACGCCTGATTTAATGGCTGCGCAAACATCTGTTGCAGAACATTGTACAGTTGTATGAACAGACCAGACAAAATAACCGTTACTTCGTGTTTGATGTAACAGGTTGAGGTGTGAAGCCATGCAAAAACCGGGTCCAATCCCAGTAAATTATTACACAAAGGTCAAAGTTTGGGGCTTTTGTAAAGAAATTTGAACCAGTTGAGATATTTCTGAAGAATCCACTCTTTCAGTTATTAGAAAAATTCGAGAATACAAGGTAATTTTAGATCATTGTTGCCACATGATGTTATAATGATAGCCCCGTTCCCGAAACTTTGTTTCCTCTTTTAGCAAAATATTTAAAACTCAGGAATTCATAGTAAAGAAAACTTGGAATTTGATGAAAGAAAATATGAAAAACCTTACTGCGGCGTCACTTCATAATTTTTCAGATCCAGGAAAAGTAACCAAAAAGAAAATTGTTGCCTATTTAGACAAATATTTGAAAATTAAGAGCTTACATTAGAAATAAATTGAAATTGAATAAACAAAAAGGGAAAATCACACCGTCGACCGATATCACTTGATGATCTGGTGTCACAAACTCCCAATTTTTGAATTTTCCAGAGCCAGCTCCCATGCAAGGGTAGTGTTACGATGGCGAAAAGGGTCTAGTCGCACATGGTGAAATATTGTTTGGATCATAGTGATTACATTAATGCCAAAAAAGTAAAAGTAACTGTGAGAAAAAAATTAGCTATCTTTTCATTTTTTGTTATTCTCATAAAAACCCTGTCTTGATAATCAATATGAACCTTAATTTTTTCAAGTATTGCGATTAGTGAACGACTAGCTTTGAAAAAAGTGAGACTTGAAGGTGTATTGGGCAAGGAAATAATTGCTAATATTCATGTTTATTGCATTTTCACGCCAACAAATTTTAGAACATCAACTAGCTCAACTCAAGTTCGTGTTAGGTTGAGACAGAGTATTCCCTGCCAAATTATGTAATCATTCCCTTAGAGATCTGGGCGAGCAGAAAAATTTTGAGAATCGCGACCCTCAGAGAGGAGTGAATGACGCTTGTTAAGTAAAATCTTAGCAGTCTTGAATTTGTGTTTCTGTTTCCAACAAAATGTCTACTTCAATAAAAATGATCTAGTTGCAAAACAACGGATAAATTACTACATAAAATACATCACTACAAAATTTATAGCCAAAACTGTGTGCTCTGTATTCACCTGGGTACCTTCCCATCTGCCTTTGTAACCTGGAAGTTAAAAACATCCTATTTTTGGGGGGGGGGGAATTACCGAAGGGAGAATTTTCTACAATATTGGGCTAAATGACGCCCAGAGTATGTAATGAGGTTAAGGAATGGTTGTTTTGTATAGGCTGCCAGGATGTGTAACCAATTATCATTATGTTTTGTATTTTACCGTGACTATGATCCTTTTTTATTAGTAAGGCAAATTTCTGAAAGATTCGGAGACGCTTAATGGTTTTCTGTGTAATTAAAAAGACGCCAGATTTTTTTAAGACTAAAATTGCTGCACGAATGTTATCATATCTCTGACGAAATGCAGACCTTGAGGAAATTGGGAGGAAGTCTATTCTGCCACATGGGTTTAATGTCTAAGGGAGGGAGTGTCACAATACCCCATTGAACTTGGAAACTATTTTAATGTTAGTTGTCTTTCCATGAAACTTGGTGTCATATAAGCTACCTTTGAATCAAAATTATGTTAAATATTTTACTTATTTGAAAGAAGTGAAAAAAGCATCTGTGAGATGGAAGGGTCCAATGCTTTCCCGGCTACGATAGTGCTTGAGAACGTGTATTCCCTGTACTTAACAAACACCCATGACATTTAAGCTATACCTCTAAAGACAGCTTTTATTTACATCTAAATACTAAACTACATTTAAAGAGATAAAGCTTAATGCCTTTAGGGAAAAACTTAAATCGACGGGTGACATGCGCACTCACAATAACTTGAAGTGAAAAACGAAGTAATTGAGGGCAAAGCCGACCAAATTCTGCTATAAACAGCGTAAAACCCATTAATTTGAAAAATCTGCCTGCAAGTGACTGACTGAGACAGTTTTTAAGAATAAAACAACAGAGCCTTAGACTCAGTGCAAAAAATGCACTAAAACTTTGGTAATTTGGAAAACAGTTTTGACAGAAAACAATAAGAAAAGCTGTTACTTGTTCAAGAGATACACTCTAAAAAATGTTGTGTAGAATTTACACAACGTTGTGTGACTAGTCCACCAATCAACAAATGTGTAGAAAGTACACATGGTTGTGTAATAAATTTACACAACATGTGTATAAATTACACAATGTTGTGTAAATTCTACACATGTTGTGTAAAATTTTTACCCCCCATTATTTTGATTCATTCATGTACTCTCTCATGAATCATTCTATTGTTTCTGAATGAGTGTGTGCACTCCTGTGGTCGCTACCTGAGAGTCTAGACTAAAACCTGAGATGTCCTCTCATTATTGTGTTGGATAAGCACTATTCAGTGGGTACAACAAGGGCGTGGGTATTACAATGAAACATAACAATTGTGTGGTAGCATGGTTTGCTACGCTGGATCAAATGTTGCCTCCTTGCGAATATATACTTACATGGTCAACCAGTCTCGAAGCTACATATTTCTATGAATATCCAAACAAGTTTATGCGGCGTTCACCTTGGCAGGCGTTAGGGATATGACTGCATAAGAATATGCCGTACAGCCTGCTACGCCGGTAGGTGAAATTTGGGCTCTACGGTATTACTAATAACTTTTATAATGACACACGGAGAAGTCTGCTCCACTTGATCTAGTTGGGGAAGTCGACATAGGCTCAGTCGGGAAAAAAACGTAACGTGCTGGACTGAGTATGAGAAAATCGTGGCATTTCAGACCTTGAACTAAAGTAATTCCCTCTTACCACTTAAGTGGGGATGCATGAAACACCTCACAACCCCGAAAGCCCTGCGTTTATGGGACTGGTGACCATAGCCAGCACCCCTGTACCAAATTTGTCAAAACTTCCCCTTCACGACCGTCACCGTAAAAATCGCCCTTGCCTTCGTGGTGGTCACAGCTTATGATGATCGTCGCCCCCTTTCTCTTTGACAAGTAATCACTTATGATAGATTAAACATAAGTTGCAGTCAAATATAGATACAAAGTGAAAAAAAGAAGTGATAATAGTTTCCAAGGTAACATTTGTCAAAGTTCAAAGATAGTAACCTTGGAACCTTTGTAGGTTATGTTTCCACCTAAGCCAATGTATATCGTCAGCCGTCTCTTTAACGAGTCAGAGAGGGGGCCAATCTAAATATACCCATAGATCTAAGAAGTAAGACAAATTTAGTTAAAAATGAGAATTTTGAAACATATATGTAATTTAATAAAGGGTTTGCTGGTGAGCTCTTTTTTTTTCAAAAAGGAGGGGAACACCTCACCCACTATACTTTCACTCCTTTAAATGATTGTCTTGGGAAGTTAGTTACTTAGATAGTTTCAGTTTCTAACCTATTGCAGTTAGAAGTTGAGCTTTCCACCGCCGGTTGCCCAGTTGTGGCCCACTTGCAACGAACTAGTTCAATATATAGATTCATCAGAGGAAGTGAAAAGAGGTTTTCAGACATGTAGGTATTCCAAATATATGTTATTAAAATGAAAACAATTAGTACTGAAATAACGATCCAACAAAAATTGGGATTGGGGCGTAAACGATATGGGAATGATTGAAGTCAGATACTTTTAGGGAGAACATTTTGTTGTTTTCTTTCTATAGTCACAAACTTATTTCCAAAATATCTTTTAAATTTCAGTTCATCCTGACGGCAAGGCAAAGTGATGTATATAAAACCATCAGATATACAGTCAGATATACAGGTAGTGAAATGAACTTCACCAATCAATACAGATTCATCGTAGCAAGTGAAAAGGGATTTTAAATACGAGATATAGACAATACGAGGTACAGACAACCATTCAAAATTAAAATTTATGAACAGTCAAGTGAGGGTTTGATTGAATCTGGAGTAACATAAATAGGGTCGGACAGCTTTAAAGTGTACCTCAAGTCTGAAATTTAAAAAAATGTATTTTGACGGAGCATGAAAACCGATGGTTCATCCCCCATCTTTATTGTAGGGGGGGGGGGGCACTTGCCTGGTACGGTCGTATTGACTTCATAGACAACTCGAACACGATCTCTGGAGATGATTACTTCATATTTATTCTGGTTAACTCATCGTACTAGGTCTCACTGATAGGTAGCCATGTTTATCATCTGGCTCGAGGGCGCTATACAACAATATAGGTTCAAGCTATCAGTCATTGAATGCATGCAACATTTATAACAATCATTACATCTCCCTTTTTTAAAAACATACACTTCACTGTAGTACTATTTACAACCAGTCACTTCTTCAATAAGAATTACAGGGTTTCTATTAGACGCTGAGGCTTATGAATGACACGGGATGATCTACGGAGGTTTGGGGTATCCTGACTAAATTTTTCTTGACCCTCCTGGGAATGCGGGTTGTTTGTCTCACTCTGGGAGTCTGCCTGTTGTGGACTACCCTTGTGAGTAGAGGGGGTGTTTGACTCGTTTTCCTCTCTTTGAGGCAAACCACTTGAACTTTCAGGTAGGCTGACTTTTTGAATGTCAATCCGATTACGACGGACTAAAGCCCCCTTTTCTGTTTGTACCAAGAATGATCTAGGAGCTACCTTCTGTTTCAAAATCCCTTTTTCATCCCAAAACTTTCCACTTGATGAAAGTCTCACTGTGTCACCAGTACTAACCATGGGTAGGCTTTTTGCCTTCAAGTCATGATAATACTTTTGCCTTCTTTTTGATTTTGTTTGTGCTTGACAATTTTGATGTCTTTGGGTGACAACAGGTCTTCATGTGTCGGAAGGTCTGAACGCAATCTCCCATTCATTAACAACTGTGCTGGGGACCTTCCACAAGCCAGCGGAGTAGACCTGAATATTAAAAGTCCCATACTAATATCTTGTGCACTGTCTTTACACTTTTTAAATATGTTCTTTACTGTTTGAACAGAACGTTCAATAAAGCCATTTGACTTAGCATATAATGGACTCGAAGTACAATGTTGGAAATCCCATTCATCAGCAAACTGCTGAAATTCACTGCTACTAAATTGCGGGCCATTATCAGTGAACAAAGTTGCCGGGATTCCATGACCACCAAAAACACTCTTTAGTTTAGTTATCACTGAACCACTAGAAGTTGATGTCAAGCTTATCACATCTGGGTAATTTGAGTAATAGTCAGTAACCAGGAGATATTCCTTATTCTCCCATGTGAACAAGTCTGCGCCCACCTTTTGCCAAGGTAACTTGGTCACCTCATGCGGTAATAATGGCTCTCTCTGTTGCTTGTTCTGAAATTTTTGACAAGTTTCACATTTTGTGACCATCTGTTATATGATATCCTCATTAATACCAGGCCAATACAATGCTTCACGAGCACGAGATTTGCATTTCTCTATGCCTTGATGTCCTTCATGTATTTAAGAAGCATCTCTCTACGGAGAGACTGCGGAATTACTATTCTTTTCCCTTTGAATACAACCCCATTAACAACACTAAGCTCATTTTGAATGGTCCAGTATGGCATAACTAGCATGGCACACTCATTTTTTGCAGAGGGACATCCCTTGAGGCACACTTCAGTAAGCACTTTGGTTGTTTCGTCTGATAATGATTCAGATTTGATCTGATTTAGTCTATTAGAAGACACAGGTATTGCTTCCTTGATAACATGAGTTAGATATTCTTTGATATCCTGTTCCATGTTTCCTTGAGCAACTGTGTGATCAGTCGCTCTTGAAAGAGTATCCGCTGCATACATGAACTTACCAGGTGTGAAAAATACATCTAAGTCATACTTTTGCAACCTTATTATCATTCTCTGAATTCTGAGGGGACAATCATTCAATGCCTTTATGAACAATGGAACTAGGGGTTTATGATCAGTCTCTACACTGATTTTTTGACCATATACAAATTGGTGGAAACGTTCACAAGCATAAGTAATTACCAAAAGCTCCTTTTCAATTTGAGCACATTTGGTTCAGCCTCCGTCATTGCCCTTGAGGCATATGCTACAGGTTGCCAACTATCATATTTCTGCAGTAGAACGGCATCTATACCTGAACTAGAAGCATCTGATGATATTCTTACTTCTTTACAAGGATCGTAGAACTTAAGTACTGGTTCTGTTGAGAGCAACACTTTCAACCCAGACCAAGCTTGCTCCTGTGTTGGGGTCCAATCCCATTCTATGGCTTGGTTTAACAAGATCATAAGACATGCTGTCTTGGTGGACAAATCAGGGACAAATTTGGCCAAGTAGTTTACCATTCCCATTAGCCTTTGTAAGTCTTTCTTACACTGAGGCCTTGGCATGTTGATAATTGCATACACTTTTTCCGGGTCTGGCTTTACACCATCACTAGAGAGAATATCTCCTATAAACTTAAGTTGGGTACGCCCAAACTGACATTTCTCTCTATTTAGTTTGAGATTGGCTTTCCTTGTGACTTCTAACACTTGCTTCAAACGGGAGTCATGTTCCTCTTTTGTGTTTCCCCAGACAATAATGTCATCCATACTGGTATTAACGCCGCTAATACCTTGGAACAATGAACTGACTGTTTTGTGATACACCTCTGGTGCTGAAACCACACCAAATGGTAGTCGCAAAAAGCGATACCTCCCAAATGGGGTTATGAACGCACAAATGTTTGCACTACTATCATCAAGGCGTAATTGCCAGAAACCTGACGACGCATCAAGTTTGCTGAAGAATTTGGCATCAGCGAACTCTGCCATGATTTCCTCACGGGAGGGTAACTTGTAATGTTCCCTCTGGATGTGTTTGTTTAAATCCCTGGGATCCAGACACACCCTGATTTTACCATTTTTCTTATCTATTATGACTAATGAGCTAACCCACTCTGTAGGTTCATCTTCCTTTTGGATTACTTCCATGGCTTCCATTCAATCTAGCTCTTTCTTAAGCTGATCTCTAATTTTGAAAGGTATTTTTCGACAGGCATGTACTACTGGCTGTGCATTTTCCTTAAGTTTGATTTTATGCACACCAGGAAGGCATCCCAGCCCTTGGAATACATCACGGTACTCCTCTAATAATTTGAGATAATTTGGATCATCATTGTCAGTTTCTATTGACAAAACTCTTTTAACAACTCTAAGTTTTTCACACGTAGTCAATCCTAAGATAGGCTGTACCTGTACTTCCTGAGGTACCACTACAAACGATGTATACACTGATGTATTCTTACACTTTACTGTAGCCATGCATTTACCAATGTTTGGTATCTCAGCCCCACCATAACCTTTAATCTTGGTGTTTGTTTTATGGAGCACTGGTTTACCCTTAAGTTTCCTAAAGTCAATTTCAGGCAATACATTTACTTCTGCCCCGGTGTCCAATTTGAATGGTATTACTGTATTGTTCACAGTGATTGGTACAATCCATTGCTTTTCATCTTTGTTTTCTCCATTAATTGAATCGATAACAAATTCTTATCCAAGTAATTGCTCTTGATGTTTTTCTTCCACTACATCTACCTTGATTCTAGATCTGCAACACTTGGGAAAATGCCCAATCTTATGACATTTATTACAGGATTTCCCTTCAGCTGGACACTGGCCATAAGGGTGATGTCTTCCACATTTGCCACACTATCTCCTTTGGGAGTACTTAGAGCTATTTTTGGCTGTTTCTTTCTGCCGTGACTTTCCTTTAGCCCCTAAACCAACTTAATGAACAGGCTGTGCTTCATTTGTTGACTGTTGGCCTACTAATTCTTTTGCTCTGGACTTCGTCGTCTCTGTGGCTCGGCACATATTAACTGCTTTTGTGAGAGTCAAGTCATCTTCTCGGAGAAGCCTTTCCCTTAATGCGTTATCTGGTATACCACATATGATTCTGTCACGTATTAATGAATCTGATAATTCCCCAAACTCACAGGTTTTGGCTTTCGTCTTAAGCTCAGTCAGGTACTGATCAATGGTTTCGTTAGGCCTTTGAGAGCATGTGAAAAATTTATGACGCTCATAGGTTAAGTTTGACTTTGGGTTACAGTGTGATTCAAATTTTTCCATGACGACACTCAATTTCAAATTGGTTGGTGCCCCTGATGCATCATTCTCAAATTTGAAGGTTTTATAGAGTTCTAGCGCCTCTTCGCCAATTACGTGAAGGAGCACAGAAGTTTGAATCTTGTCATCCTTCTTATCATATCCAGTTGCGGTCATATACAGCTCTAATCGCTGTTTAAACTTATTCCAATTGTCCGCAATATTACCTTCTAGACGTAATGCCGGGGGTGGTGTCAAGGTATCCATCCTGCTGAATTGTAAACAAAGTTCACTACAGAATTTCCTGCTTTTCTGCATCTGGAGTCATGTAGAATGGTTGGCGCATAATCCACAACCTATAAGTTACCACTACGTAGGCTATGTAGCCTATAGGCTTGCTCATCTTAACGTCAAGCCATCTACTGTACACCGTAGCCTATTATCACTTTGGATACATTACAGTGTAGTGTTATAGTCTATGCAGTCTCCAGGTGAAATAGTGTGTATTCACGTGAAGCAACTCGCAGGTAATAATATGCTAGATTTTACCCTTCATCTGTCCCGACTCTTGTCAATATCGTCAAATCCCATTCTCTGACACCATGTTACGATCGTATTGACTTCATAGACAACTCGAACACGATCTCTGGAGATGATTACTTCATATTAATTCTGGTTAACTCATCGTAGGTCTCACTGATAGGTAGCCATGTTTATCATCTGGCTCGAGGGCGCTATACAACAATATAGGTTCAAGCTATCAGTCATTGAATGCATGCAACATTTATAACAATCGTTACATTGCCCCCCCCCCTGAAAATCAAAAATTTGAAAAAACGTATAAAAATCAAAGCAAAAACCCGAACAAAACGTGTTTTCCAAGTTTCTATGCGAAGAATAGGCTTTAGAAATGCCATTTCCGGCGATCTGGGAGGCATTTTTGGCTGAAATTTTTGCATGCTTTGTGTCAATTCATGGTGACTTGGAGGTTTTGCCTCCCCATAGAAATCCCCCCCCCCCGACTTTTTTCTGCGGACGCCCATGGAGTCAGTGTCAATAAATTTCAAGATTCCAAAGTCTCAGCAATAGACAAACTAAGTGGCGGTTGGAACAAAATGATTCATTTCTGCAATTATTTTGAAATTCTATATTCTTTGCTTACCTGTTCTATGAATAAGTTTACATTAATACACCTATTGATTCCATGAATACACTAGCTGTTTGGATTTGTGTCTGCCAAAACAAAAAAATACAACGTGGCCAGTCAAATTCGCAAAGTGTTCGTGGAACAAGTTGTCAGTGCCGATATGATCATCAATTAACAAAGAAAATACTTTGATAACAAGGACGGTGGGATAATAGGGTGGGGAAAGCTTCGGGGCTCAAAGAGGGGTAACTGTCTGCAATGGCCCCGCCAGAATGTCAAAATTGAGGGGCAAACTAAGTAAAAAAGGATAATGTTGGGTGTAATAAATTTTTGGCGCAAATCGAAACCGAGCCTAAATCACCCTTTTATGGATGTGGAGTTAAGGGGGCAAAGCCCTCAAAGGTCGGAGGTCTTAGCATAGGCCTACTTGTGGGTGAAAATAAGTCCCTGTAGAGGTATATTATTTCTTTCTTTTTTTTTTCTCGCTTAACCCAACCCCTAATTACTGACCTAATGGGGCTAGCCCAAAATTTGGGGGAGCAAATGCCTCCTTTTTCCCACAGTAGCGCAGCCACTGAATGTATGATTGGCTTTTAATTACTTCTTCGTCAACATTTACCATGGCAAACAAAGATACAAAGGAAAATGACAAGAAAATGATATTTTCTAAGCTAAAATCTGTCTGTCCTTGGTACGGTTGTGGCTCATATTTCAGTTCAGGCCCATGTACCCATACAGTTGTTTTTCAAGGGGATAGAGAGCAGTGGCGAATCGGGGGTTGGTCGCCGACGTCCGGACCCCTTCAAATTTCCCAATTTGCCCTTTTTCAAATTTTGTTTTGTTTTTTCTTATTAAAAAATACAACAACAAAAAAATCTAAAGTTAATCAAAGTTCCCTGTTGTAGCTAAAACGACAACGTGAGGCAGCATATGACGTCATTTGACTTTGTTGCCATGCCGATCGTTACATTCTGCTCGTGCGCATTCCAATCTTTTGCTGCGCGTCCTGTCCTGTTTGCCTACCCGTGTTGAAATCGAAAAGTCTTGTTATACCGAGCGGGACGCTCGCAAACCGATCGAGACGCTTTGCTTTGCTCGCTCGTGGTGTGAAAGGTGCGCGCGATTGGCTATTGTCGTCCATAAGGTATTTCATGGGCGTCGATTTGGGGGGACAGGGGGGACATGTCCCCCACTTTTTTGAGTTGAGGGGAAACTAATGTAAACGTCCCCCTCATTTTTTGTGACCTGAAACTTAAAAGTTAGGTACTACCATAAAGACTATACATGTAGGTTATGAGAAGTGTGCTCTACCGATTAGGATGGACTTCTGTATCAATAATTACACTTTTATACAAATTGCAAAACCCCAAAGTTTTCGTGCGCTTGCAGTCTCATTGATGTTCCCTTTTCACTCGCATATCAAACATACATTATTTATCGGTCTCTATGATTATTGTTTGTGTGCATAGGGCAGCAGGTGTGGTTTTGAAGGAGCACAACATTCAGAAATTTGAAGAGGAATCGTCTCCTTCTATTTTTAATGAAATTTGTAATCTTTAGTGAATAACTGGCCTGGCAGGCGTTACACAATTTTAGGAAAATGTCTCAGTGCACAGTCTGGATGCAACTTTTTCAGGAAAAAAATGATTTCTAATACAAAATTTCGACACGAGCACATCACACATTCGTATAGCGATTCGACAATTTCGTATTGAGACCATTATTAGAGAACTAAAATAACACTGAATGCTAAATTAGAGACTTCAATGTGGAATTAGAGGTACACCTCGATCCTCTGTCTGCAGATAGTGTATGATGATCTGTCGTTCGAAACTTCGAAAGACATATTTTAGTGTTTTTGTATCAACAATCTTACACCGGTAGGCCTATGCAACGGCGTCCCAGTAGCACCAGTGGGTGCCATCCCCCCTCGATCTGTGATTTTCCTGCAGAAGATTAAAGTGTACTTTGATCAGTTTGTGGATTTATTTAACCTTCTTTCATCACATATGGTTCATTACTATTAGAACTTTTGTACAAATCCTTCGCAAACTATAACAATTTTCGTTGTGATTCTATTTCTCTATAGAGTATACCCGGTATTTAAATTCACATTGACCGTATAGTCCGTTGAAGTAATTACCCACACTTTCAAGACCCAGACTTTCAAAAAATTGAAACATTTAACACCATTTTGCATCTGAGTCCCCTTTTCTCAGACACCCAGTGGCGTAGCTAGAGGGGCATGCGGCTCTGAAAATGAAGAATTCGGATATTT
The DNA here is from genome assembly GCA_037179385.1 of Holothuria scabra. Lineage (NCBI taxonomy): Eukaryota > Metazoa > Echinodermata > Holothuroidea > Aspidochirotida > Holothuriidae > Holothuria > Holothuria scabra. Next base: position 33,395,641 of record CM074190.1, read on the forward strand.
GCCATTTGTGAAACCAGTCTACTTTGTGGTTTTGACAACTCATGAAATTCCGAAATTCACTCCAATAAACACTCCATATTCGTCATTATATGTTTCAAAAAATGCAAAATTTTCCACGCGCTTCGCGCGTTGCAAATTGCAATTCCTAGGCAGAGGTGCTCGCTCATAACCTCAATTTGGTAAACTTTTCCGAGCTCTGGAGATGACAAAATCGTAAAATTTGCTACATGTAACACCAGATCATCAAGTGACAACGGTAACTACAGTTCTATTTTTATAAGTTTTCTTTCATAAAATTCCAAATTTTCTCCAATATAAGCTCTAAACTCAAAAATTTTCCTCGGAGAGCTTCATTTCGTAGACCTTGGATAAGATTATGTAGCAACAACGATCTTTGGTCGCCGCTCAATCACGGATTTTCCAACAGGATGACGCAAATTCTTCAGTAATCCCCAACGTTTCAAATTTCTTTTTTTTCAAATTTTTTAAATATTCGAAAATATTCGACAAAAATTTCAGCGCACTTCGCGAGCCGTAAATTACGTCCCTAGAACATTGGTATTCACACTTAAAAATCGTAAAATTTGGATGCTTACAAATCCCCCCTTCCTGCAAAAGTGTGGAGCTACGCCGCTGTGGACACCTTACCAAGACAGGAGAAAAATTTCTCCCCCCTCCACTTTGAAAGTCAAATCGATGCCCCTGAGGTATTTAATGCGCTTTGCTTTGCTCGCGGTGTGAAATCGCCTTAATCACTCTAACCTGATGAAGGTCAGGTAGTAGAATCGAGCATAGGCGTTTGCGTAACAAGCCGAGTGTTATGGTGGTATTAGCATTACCACCTCTGGTAAAGTACTCGTTCTGTGTTTTTGTTGTTTTGTTGTATTGAATATTCATATATAAGTGCATTCGTATTGCTTGGATTACTGACTGGTAAAGATGAAGTGGGATAAACTTTGATAGTTCACTTTGTCAATTTTTGTATTTTTTGTCGTTATTTTTACGGAAATTGGGAAAAATTTGGCAGAATTTTGACGTAAAGGATTGCTTATTCGTCCTCATTGTTCGTATGTACTATTTAAATGTTCTGTGAAAAGTTTGGTCAGAATAATTTAACGTATTTATGTCCCTTTTGTCGAACACAAAGTATCACTTTAACGTTCGGTCTAGAAACAGGACGGTACAGGGGTTACCATGGAAATTTCCCTCGTCCATTACGGACGTGTTTCTTTGACGTTAAATTTGCAAGTTGGCTGCATGCAAACGTACGTCATTTGTGTAGTAGCATGCATGCATGCTGCTGACAAAATTGACAAACAACACTGAATGATCTGGTCAGCCATGTTAACGAATTATTCCGTGCTAAGATAAAGGAGGAAGCTTCCTTGAGGTTAAAATTTCACATTTTGTAGATCTTGACTACAAATTAGCGATGCGTGTAGATGCAGCGCTGCAAAAGCATTGCAGCTTTGCGCGCGTCATTCTTGTTTTGATGTCATTCTACCGCCCCACCGTCGTCTACAAAACCGAAACGCCTTTAATGTCAGGACGGAACGCCGCGTGCGCGTGCGTTAAACTCTCCGTCCTAATTGCTCTGTCGTCCTGAATCGAAAAGTCACTAATGTCGACCCATTTATTGTGCTCAAAACGCCAGGCAAACAAGATCCACGTAAACGTAAAGCAGCAACACCGTTGTTCCTGACTCTGTCCATGATGATATAGTTTTTTTTTTTTAGAAATATTCAACCAGACGCGTTCAGTTCGAAAAAGTAAAGTGAAACGCTCCATTCGCTTGTTTGTAATAGCTGGTAAAATGAGCGCTACCGAGCGCCCAAATGTCCAAACGTTCAAACCTTGGACGCTCCGAACGCCAACGCTTGAAACGCTTTTGGTGTGAAAGCAGCTTATTAAGTTTGACTGCTAAATACTCTTACCATCAAAAACTAGGTGTGCACGTCCGCTACTCAAATGAAGTTCGAATATTATCACGCGACTTTTATTCCGCCTAGTGGAAATCTAAGTTGCCAGAATTTCAGGTCGAGGATGTCAGCTCGACGACGTGAACTGTGGGTTAAAGCCCAGGTCACACTACAGCGATATCGGATCGGATTACTGTCCGATTTCTGTGAGTTTTAGTTAAAAAATCCGCCTTCCATTGTCGGAAAGAGCCCAAAATTTGCCATCTTTTGTAAATAAATGATCGATATGAGAGGACCACGGAAGAGAATTTTTATTTATTTCTTGACGTCACATTGACAAAAAGCTTCTGTCGGACTACGCGTATTCCGATTAAAGCTGTCTGCGGATATTAAGTCACGGAATAATTGATATAACTTAGAATTGCCTATTCCTGCGAAACAATTCATATATCTACACAGGTTGACAAATTGTTGTTTCTTTTCTACCAAAGATGGAGGAGATATTAATTCAAACTCAAAAAAATCGGAGCGAAATCCAATTCGATATCGCTGTAGTGTGACCCGGCCTTAAAGCTGCGGTCACACTACAGCGTTTTCGGATCGGATTCCGATCCGATTTTAAATCGTTCCGATAAATCGGATCGGAAGGCTGGTCACACTAGCACGATTTTGGCTCCGATAAATTACAACGCGCGTGTGATCTGTTTGTGACGTAATTCATGACTTCGATTTGGCGGGGAATAGAGGCAGAACAGACCGGTATATAGCTTTTTTACATCAACTCCTGATATAGCCTTTGTGTGTTTAGAAAAATCGGGAACTTGGCCCACTAGTAACTAGTGGCGTCTACCCAGCTTTGATTTTATTTAATATTGTTTTTCTCCTAGTTCATGAAGTTGCCTTTCAAGGTGATATTATCCTAAGGGAAATTTTACAGGAAGGATGCTGGTTGGGACTGCTTTTGAGAAGCATGCTGCGATTATTGGCAAACTTCAGAGAATAACAATGCGACGTCAGAATGTCAAAAACAGAGGCGTACGAGCGGGTTGCGGGGGGGCACTCGCAAAAGCAGTTGGTCTATTCGGGAATAATATGGGCAAACCATCCTTTAAAAAATTTTTGCACAAATTAAGCAATTTGTGTAAAATTTTGCACAAATTCAGTTGAAGTACTCACTTATTTCGAGTAGAAATACTCATTTTCGTGAGTATCCTAATTTTTAAACAAAATCGTTTAAATATTTTTTAGAGTGCATGATAAACGGTGACATTATTGAATATTCAGGCAAAAAATTGCACTTGATCCCTCAAAAAAAAAAAAAAAAATTACACCCGTTCGCCTATGGTCAAAATGGTTTTTCTGGCACAGTCCGAAACCGAGCCTAAAGAGCTGGTCCTGCGGTTGGGATCCAGTGGGCGAAACCCCCGGATGCTGTTCGAATGGGGATTTATTTCAGATTCAAACCCGCGGATGGCTCGATTTGCTACGAGTCATTCATTGTTTGCAAAACTAATAAACGTGTAGAGGGAAGATCTTTCTCAGTAGGTCGGTGATGTCTAGGGGGCTAGGACCAACCGTCCCCAAACGGCATTAGGTCTAGTGCCCCGCCATAGCCTCTGTGAGTAGGTTGCCAATGCAAAGCTCCTCTCGGGGATTTCATGGAACAAATCGCCGGCCCGGAAGCTCTAAGCTAACTTTCTAGCTGTAAAAGTTCACAAGACAACAAAAAGAACCATTTGACGTTTTTCAATTACAATTTTATTGGCGAAAACAGTCGACTGTGTTCGAAAATGCAGAGAACTTGAGAAAAGAGTGAAGAATGGATTATTCCAAGGATTTCAAGTTACAAGTCTAAGCTGAAATCTGGGAGCTCTGTTAATCAGGAACCTGCTTAAATTAACAGAAATTTTGATCACAACAGAATATTAAAATATTAACACTTGGGAGTGAAGGAGTCAAAGGGGAGCAAAAATGTTTTTAAGTCACCATGCTTTAACTCGAATCTTTTAAAGGCAAAATCAGTCGCCCAAAAAATATTCAAAACACAGCCAGATCCCACAAATTTCCTCTTACTTACTAATTTATTGAACGGTTTGAGGGTCAGGAAGCCATTTGGCTTATCGAGGGACCTATACCAGAGTGAGCTTCATTATCTTTCATGATATATCATGACTTTAACATTGCATATTTAAGGTAAATCACTCAGTCGCACGTCTAAAGTTCATAATTTAGTGAGAAAAGTATCGTCAAATCATGAATTTCCAGAGCGGATCATGGAACACGACAGAATACTACCCTAATGAAAATTCAGATAACCTAATTAATTAAGTAAAAGGGGGGCGTAGGGGGAGGAAAAATGTTACAGTAAAACAACAATCCAAGACAAATGTTTTGAGTATTATCAAGAAATTGCTAACACTTTATCTAAAAGTTAAATGAAGGGCTATGCAATGCACAAGATTCAACAGAACAGCTTTACGTTGTCTGATTTGGGGCTTAGACTAGTGACATATATACTAGAGTTAAGTAATGGAAATTGTTTTTTTTTTCTTTTGTCCTAGTCATAGAAACGTTTTTTTTTTTTTTTTAATTAAACAAAATACTAGAGCAAATTGACAATTTGTCATTTGCTTAATTTTACATGAAAATACCAAGCTGATAATTGTAAAGATCTAAGATTATGAGAATGTGGAACTTTTTGAAGAGTGTGCCTGTACAACGAGTGAAAGATACAGTAAATTTCAAATATTTTGAACAGTGACTCCCCCCCCCCCAATCTTGGCAAGATCTGGAACCTGGGTTCTTATATTACTTTAGTAGTAGATGATGAGACGCCTGGTGTTTATTGTCTCACATACATGGATCCAAAGGTCCTTGAAAACTGCTAGCCAAATTTTGACAAGCGACTTTACAAGCATAATAATTTGAATTAACAGGCTGCTCAATTCCACCAAAACGGGCCAATTCTCCTGATCAAAGAGGCATGCGACACAAAAAACAGGGTGTCTTTATTTGTCAGAAATTAGGGAGGCTTTTTTCAAAATGCAAGAACAATGGAAAAGCAAAGTGACATATTTAGCTAGACCCTGAGAGTGAAAACAGGTAAAAAATGTGAGGGTCTTAAGCAAGGATGGTCCCAATGGATGTGGGCAAACAATTTCAGAGCAAACTAACAAGCTAGCCTATCACCTGAAAAACCACTGCCCTAATGATTTAGGCTACAACAACTTCATTGATACCCCTTGTGTGGTGCAGTAGCACCCTCAGCAAACCTGGCTACATTAATCAGGTGGTAAACAAAAAAGGTAGGATGGCTAGTCTTCCCACCCTGATCAAAAGTCATTACAAATATACACCAAGATGGGACGGTCAAGCACATGCACAACAAGCAAATGAAAGTAAAAATACTAATACCATCTCTGCAGAGATCTGAAAAACCTAATGTACTATTTTTAATCATTCCTTGCCATTTAAATGGTCATCCTCTATTTTGGAAGTGTTCATTTTAATAACCAACTGTAAAGTGATAAATAATTTTAAAATTCGCCATTGTACATTTTGTGTCTATTTAATTAAACCAATTCAAGTTAAACAAATGTTCACAGTATCATGGATTCATTTATTCACCCTAGAATTCTAAAGGCCTGCATACATGAGCAACATTTGTAAAACATTCTCAAAACACTTCACCTGCAACAAACCCAAAACATGCTTGTTTTCGGTTTGTTGCACAGTGTAGACGGAGTAAAAAAAATTGAAAACATTTTGAAAATGTTTTGAAAAGAATTGACAGGACATTTCTTTTGCAACATTTTCAAAACATGCTGTATATCCTGTCTACACTGTGCAACAAACCGAAAACAAGCATGTTTTGGATTTGTTGCAGGTGGATGTTTTGGAAATGTTTTTGAGAATGTTTTGCAAATGTTGCTCATGTATACAGACCTTTAGATTTCACTGGTAAAGTTTTTTTTATTTATTGTTCCACCTCCAGTTGTTCTTCTCCAGCTCCTCAGCAGCACTTAGAGTCATATCCCAATAGCTAGCAGTCAATATTCCATTTTGAAAATGCTGAAGAATCATTGCCTTTCTACTAAATCGAATAGAAAGTTTTTCATATATTTTTTGCTTCCTGCAAGAAATCCAGTTATTAAATGCTGTTGAAATGGTAACACTAAATATTGGTTATACCATGTGATATGCACAGTTTCATTAGACAGACTTGCAGTGGCATAGCCAGGGAGGTTATTGTCTTATGTCCTTCTTGTTAAAATTTTAAGTTCCTAAACGTAGGCAAATATTTTAACACAAACTTATTTTAAATTATTTATTTGGAACCTGATTGTTAATCATTGTTTACAGGATCCCCCTAATTTTCTACACCCCCATTGGTTCTTGACAACGCAATCAAACAATTTACTAAATGCCCCCACCCCTTGAAAAGAATCCTGGCTATACCACGAAAAATCTTTTTCTTGTCAAGTGGGTTTGAAAGCTGGGCTGTTGAAATTTCTTCCTTCGTGCTCACAACACAAACAACCAAGGTCGGGCGTGTGGAGTTGTAATAACTCAAGTTATAAGCTCTCTTATCTCCTGAAGAAAAAAAGAAGAAAAAAAAAACCATGATCAATAACAAATAAATTGTTAAAAATGCTTCCAGATTGCTGGATGTGGTGCTTCTAATGTGTCTCATTACTGCATGCCCAGAATTTGCCATTTACGGCAGATGGTTTTCACTTACATTAGAAATTTGGGTGTGTATGTGTTTAGCAAAACAGTGTGGGTGAACTTGATTTGCTTACTGGTGGGGTAACAGGTCAAAATAAGGAGGTCAAAGGTGAAACTTGCAAACAAGTGGCTTGCAACTCTTCCTTAATCATGTGAATTTGATTTTTCAAATTAGTGGAAATGAAATCTGCAACTCCATGGCTTGCCCACTTGTTTTCAATTGTTCATTATGCACATGCACAACTGACCTAGGAGTACAAACTACATCATTATCTTAACCAACTCATTCCTGGCCTTTTGATATTCAAAGTTCTCACTTTCTTGAAATATAGTAGTTACTGTACTCACTATCAGCTGGTTTATTGTGCTTAAGCTTCGGTCATCTCTTCATCCATGGTCTCATTCTGTGATGCTTGCTTCCTGCCACATCTGCAGTTTAGATTCAACCCAAAATGAAGCCATCTTCTTTTGTACTATTTAAAAAAAATAAAGAACATTTCATGAATTTTAAGAACACAGACAAAATTGTGCTTGTATCTTTTTCTTAATATATGATGTTGCACACTATTTAGCCTTAATTGTGTTTGGTAGTTTGTACTGAGCTGAAAGTGACTTACTCAGCTGGTTTGGTTACTATTTGTTTATTTTCAGATGACTGGATGTATAGTATACATGTTGTACCAATGTATGATTATTTTTTCAATTAGATATACACATTTGAAATATTTGAAAAGAGTACTAGTTATTTAGTACTGATTTTTTTGCCATCTTTAGTATCACAAATTGGTATGGTATATTCACCATGGAGTTCTAACCGAATTAATCATCAAACAGGGCACAAGAAGTCAGTACATTATGTAACACTTTAATTTTACACTGAAATTTTTTTTCTGGTTCTTATCATTGCCCACCCCAAGTTTTTTATGGTATTTAATGAAAACATGGTGCATATGGCAAGATAAATGTTAATCAATGAGTCAAACGCTTGTAAATTATGCTGCTTCCAGTGACAAAATTTCACTCTAAAAAGTATGATACATGTATGTTTTAGTCCAAGACCACAATTTGCACGGCACCAGAAACTTTTAAATGCATGGAGAACTGTAATTCTGAAAGGCTAATTGACATGACGTCATCCCCTGCAGTATATGGAGGCTATGTCCTAAAATTTATTGTTACTTTTATTTCTTACAGGGTTAAACAGAATGTAATAGATGCAGAACCTATTTTCAATTCAAACCACCAAATGACTTGTAAATATAGGCAGTCCACTCTAGCTGAGAGTTAGGCCCAGTCCTAACGTGTATACGTATTATGTAGCCTGCAGAACTACCAAAATTATGAGTAGTATTTACATAGCTTTGCCTCTGCCACTATGTAAAATTGATCGTCACATTTGCCCAAACAGTTCTAACCAGGCGTGCATCGATGGGTAGAACCAAGTTGTGAACAAAGTTGCATGCAGTACATACGACACGACCCAGGGCGCCTAGGCATAGGCCTATTGCAGACTGTACTGCTCACCAAGTGCTTCATTGAGCAAAGTGAAATGAATGGTAGTGTGTAGGAACCTCATTATTAAGGGCTATATGCTTAGCCTAGGTTTGTACGTTGTGACCTAGACCTAGCCCTCAAACAGAGCTGGTGTTCGTTACATGATCTAGCCTAGGCTCATTCCTCTTATAACGAATACACAGCCCTGTTTGACAGTGGCATTTCTTTGTAGGCCTAGGCCTATACAAGAAGTGAACGGAACGCTGCATCGGATTATATGACCACGTTCATCTACTAAGTCTAATTAGGGTAGTCCCTAGGCTTACTTACTTAGCCTATCCATAGCCTAGTTTCCGCATAGCTTTAGGCCCCTACTTAGGTTATTGCTAAGGTGGCTAGTTAGGCCTAACGTTAGGTCGTAGGCTTGCAGTAAGTTTTTGTTTACATTTACAAATTTTTCTTGCCACTCCAGTAGGTTATGATAACCAAACCTACCCAGATCCCTGTTCAAAATCCATAACGTTTGGTCTGTAGGGTAACACAGGCTAGGTTCATTCCATGTGTCCAAGAGAGTAACGTTAGGGGTGTAAACCTTGCCCTCGCAATTTGCGCATAGGCCTAGGCTAGGCCTAACTTAGGCGCGGGTACTGGACGCCATGCCTAACGTTGGATCTTACTTCACTCTGACCAATTAATTCAATTACAATTTATTTCTTATATGAACTACTAGACCTAGCCTAGCTCAGGCTAAGAACAAATAAAAGTAGATGACAACGGTTTGTAGGCTAGCTATAGGCTAGGAACAGAAGAATGGCGCTAGAAAAACGGTTCATTGTCAATAAAGTTTTGACCATTGTCAATTTCTCACCTAACTTGTATAGGCCTAGGCCTAATGATGACCGTCGACTCCGGGACGGTCGAGTGCACAGCTGCATTACTGAACCTTATATATACAAATCTTGAATCATAGAGCTCAGTTAGGTGCGCATTCGACGGTACACTAAGTATTCTGAAGGTCATGATATAGCCTAGCTAGGCCTACACTCTTAAAAAAAATGGGCAAAATTTGCCCAACTTTTTGACCAACACTGGGCATCTATTCAACAACCTAAACAGTTGGGCAAAACTTTAACCAACCAAATTTGGTAAAGTTTGAACCTAACTGTTGGGCAGGAAACTACCCAACTGTTTGGTAAATGAGCATTTAAAACATACCCACTTGTTGGGCACGTCTTTTATTAAGATGTTGGGCAAATGCATTCACCAACCGTTGGTTAAACGTTAATCATCTTTTCCATAAGCGTGGGTGCTTTTTCAACATCAGTTGGGCATATTCTTTAACCAACTGTTGGGCTAATCCCTAGGGCATTGCCCTAGTAAATGTGGCCATTTATAAATCAGGCTCAGATTATCCGACAATAAGGCATCATGAAGACTTGAAGATTGTGTTGAAATAAATATGAGCACATGGCAAGGAGAGAAGTATCCAATGATAGAATCAAACGATTAGGAAACCGTGATGCTGCCATAGTAAGCCAAAGGATGTAGGCTAGCCTAGTCTGTAGGCTAATCAAACTCACATTGACACATTACAGTACCAAACATAGTGTTAGGCTATGTTAGCCTAGCCTGGATGAGCAGGCGAACGTTTCGGCCATGGCTCAGTAGCAGCACCAGTTTCTTCCTAAATCGTGTTGATTATATCTTCGATATAAACATTAAATACTCCACACAACTCCTTGTACTCGTATTTAGCCTCAAACACACTCAAGAACCCCCCAAGCTCCATTCCTCAAGGTAATCTGAGACATTAGTCAGCGAGATAGTTGTCGTTTGATGAGCTGCTAATGACTTTGAACCACTGAGAAATACGTACGTACGCCTGTTCTTAACTTTCACATGTTCATTGTGTGCAATGCTTTTATCACATTTACGTATGCGGAACGCGCAAAGTTTATTGCCCAACCAATGAGCAAACATTATGCTAATTAGCAATTAATTACCCAACAAGTAGATAGACCAAATATATGCCCAACCGTTGAGTGTAAGCTTGTTAACAGTTTGCCCAATGATTGGATAGTGGAATAAACGTGAATCGAAGAAACGTTTTTACCATTAAATGAGCAAAGTTTGACCAACATTTAACCAAAGCGTTTTACCCAACGAAAATATTGCCCAGTGTTTTAAGAGTGTAGGCCCATAACGCGAACGTTATATAACGTTAATACATCACGGCACGGTGATTGTATACAATGTAGCCTAGGCCTACGCTAGTCTACACAATACGTAGGCTACTCAGCATTGCGGAAACTCCGCTTGTGGAAACACCGGGCAAAACACTTCTAGCACAAAACACGAAGGCACGTACCATTTTTGTCAATCTTTTCAGCCTTTTGATGATAAACGTGGATTCGTGCAAGTTGGGTCTGACATCGTGTCATTCAGAATGTAAAACGAGTAGTAAACCAGAAAATTCTTCCTAAACTCATTCGATCATGCTTGTGACTTGGTCGTGTGACCGTGGCGTACGTACAGCTGATCTCGAACAGTTGCTAGGCATGACGTCAGCTTAAATACGGGCAATGATTGGACAAAACTGAGAAAATCGGAAAGCTTTCCGACAAAAATCGCTCAGCTCCGATTAAAAAAATAATTCGGATCGGACTACTATGTCAGGAAGCAATCCGAATTCGGAATCGCTGTAGTGTGACCGTCTACATAAGAAACCCACTAGTTTGATCTTTCCTGAAAAAAATCGGATCGGAGTCCGATCCGATATCGCTGTAGTGGGACCGCAGCTTAAGACGCCGCGTCTTTCCGGCCACGTCGTGTTATCCAAAGCCACACACTGTGCCACTCTCTGCGACGCAACTCCTTGCGACGAGACTATTCAGACACGTCACAAAGAGTGGAATGTTTTAAAGATATTACAATATCTTTGGAATACTTAGCTTTAATTAAAGCTCCCCCTATTCTTGCAACGAGAAACTGGCAGTGTTACAACTTGCCCCTGTAACAACTAGCGATGCCACCCCGCCCTACTCCAAAAAGTGGGGCTCTCGAAGTGGACCGTGCTGAATATATTCTTTATCGGTCAAATGCACATTCACCTCAGAAGATTCGAAAGTGCCGTTTCCGGCCATTTGGAGAGTTTGCAAAGCCAAAAATGTTCTTGTACGCTCCGCGCCTACAAATGGTGGCGCTCGTCTTAGATATTTCTTGCTGGCATTCAGTCCCCCTCCAATATTTTTCGTTCGACCGCGCCTAAGTAAATTGCATAATCGTTGACGTTTGTAGAAGCAAAAATTTAAAATGAATGTGCCCTTTTATATGTTGGACCCTCTCTCAAAAAGATCATAGATCCGCCCCTGGAAAGGGAACCAAATATATTGAGCCATTTTGCTAAATAATAAGGTACATTAGTTGTAATGGGAATTTTGATATCTATATGTAGTTCAATGTTTTGCCGAAGTAAGCCTCCAAATTTAAAAGATGATCTACAACCAAATGCATATTTTATATGTTAAAGAAGAACATATTCTAAACATCCTTGCGAAAGTTTCATGACGTTACCATGTTCTATTCTCAAGATATTCGCTACTGAAGTTGGTACATTTGCCATGGACAGAGAACTTCAAGCAAGCAAGTCGAAATGGAATGGATTCACAGTGTTGGTCAATGTTTTGTTTTTCGTTATTTTTCATCTTTTTATTTTGACCTTGAATTTGTTAGTGATGTTATCTTGCCCCAACGCATTAAAGTTTTTAAAATTCTATGTTCAGGATGCAACTATGGTGTCAATATATTAGAGTTTACTTTTATAAAATTGGTCGTAAATTATAAGTAAAAACAAAATACATTAGCCAATTATGTTAATAAGTGACATCTCGACTGCTTGCTTCATGATCATTCTAGGTAGAAAATTTGCTACATTCAATTTTAGTATCTTAAGACCCGAACAAGCAAAATTAATGAAAACTTCCAGAGAGCTTGGAATTTGTCCTTTAATGTTCGTGAGGTCATTGTCAATATTGCATCATTAAAATTTAACAATGACAAGCTTGATAAAGATTTTTTTTTTCGGACATATATGGAAAAACAGTATTCAACATATTGATAAAGGTGTTCTTTCGCCAAATCTATCAATACTGTAAGACTCTTCAAATTCTTTCATCATTTTATCAGCTTTCTGCAGCAAAAGGTTTCTTGCTTCCCACATTATGACAAACCTTTCTTTCTCGAGTTTTTAACAGAGGGCAGTCTGATTGATTTCCTTGGGAGGGGATGATTCAAGAAGAGAATTTAAATATAAAATCTAATCAGAATACGTTTCACTGCAGTCTACACTGCATATGTCTTGATTTTCAATGAAATGAATTGAACCCAATTCTGATTTCCAGAGATTTATCATACAACAAAATTTAACAAATTGATGAAGGTGTACTTCCACCACATCTTTCAAAACTGTAAAAGTCTTAATTTCTTTCAACATTTCATGACGTTTCCTACACTCAAATGTCTCTTCTAGTTTTCTATGGGCTACTTTTGTGTCCTCGGCTTCGTTTGCGGATAACATAATGATAGCAGCCTGGTTGGTTCATGAGGGGTTACCTGAAACTTATTAGGTTCAATGTGTGAATGGCCTTTTAACTTCTACCTTGTAACCTTTTTTTCTCTTAGTGGCAAAGAAACTTGCGCAAAAGCCATTCCGTAACGATCCTTGTTCATTTTTTGAAGGAGAGGTGTTATGACATCGATCTTTGAAAATCTGGGAGTAATTAAAAACACAATGATGTTAGCATAATGAAACTACCTAAATAGGTCGCTGAAAGTACTATTCACAACAAATCGGGATGTAGACGAATACAAGATAAGAAAGGTTGAAGATGGATCCTTTGCTTTTTTTTTCTGTCGTACTCGTATCTCAAAAATATTTGTTAGTTTCACTTTATCCAAATGGCTGGGAAAGTGACATCTATTAACCGATCAGATGTACTGTCATATAAAGAATACACTTTACTTAATTAATACTTAGGATTCATCTTAACAAATGATTGTTTTTGAAAACCCCAAGTAGGAAAACTATAAAAATAAAATATTATGACAAAGAAAACAAAAATACAACGGAGTCACTTAAGTTCCACGACGTGTTCGAACATTAATTCTCAATATTACATCACAGTGACTTCAAATTTAACAAAGGAAATTTTGATATAGATTTGACTTTAACATATTAATGGAACAACAGCATTCAACATATTTATAAAGGTGTTATTCCACTAAATCTGTCTGCTGTAAGACTCTTCATATTCTTTTATCATTTTATCAGCTTTCTGCAGCAAAATGTTTCTTGCTACCCATATTATGACCACCTTTTCGTTTTCGAGTTTTTTTTTAACAGAGGGCAGTCTGATGGATTTCCTAGGAAGGGTTTAATTGAAGCAGAGAATTTAAATTTAAAATCTAACCAAATATTGTTTCACTGCAGTATACACTGCCTTTGTCTTGATTGTCAATGACATGCCTTGAACTTAATTTTGTTTTTCAGAGACTTATCACTCAACAACATTCAATATATTGATGAAGGTGTACTTCCACCCAATCTATCAGTACTGTTAGGAGCTTAATTTCTTTCAACATTCCATGACGTTTCCTACACTCAAAGGTCTCTTCTACTTTCTACACTATTGTGTCCTCGGCTTCCTTTGCGATAACATATGAAAGCAGCCTGGTTGGTTCATGGGTGTTAACCTGAAACTTATAAGTTGCAATGTTTGAATGGCCTTTTAACTTCTACCGTGTAATCTTTTCTCGTATAGTGACTAAGTAACTTGCGCAAAAGCCATACCGTAACCATCCTTGTCAAATTTTTGAAGACGAGGTGTTATAACATCGATCTCTGAAAATTTGGGAGTAATTAAAAACACAACAATGTTATAATGAAACTACCTGAATAAATCGCTGAAAGTACTATTCACGATAAATCGGGATTTAGACGAATACAAGATGGGAAGGGTTGAAGATGGATCCTTTGCTGTTTTTTTTTTCTATCATACTCTTATCTGAAAAATATTTGTAAGTCTCACTTTATCCAAATGGCTGGGAAAGTGACGTCTATTAACCGATCAGATATACTGCCTTATAGAGAATGAACTTTACTTAATTAATACTTCAGATAATAAGATTCATCTTAAAAAATGATTTTTTTGGAAACCCCAAGTGGGAAAACAAACAAAATAAAAATATATGACAAAGGAAAACAAGAACACAACGAAGTCACTTAAGTTCCACGACGTTTTCGTGCAGTCATTGTCAATGTTACATCACAGTGACTTCAAATTTAACAAAGGAAAGTTTGATAAAGATTTTTATTTTTATTTTAACATATATATAGAACAACAGCATTCAACATATTGATAAAGGTGTTTTTCCATTGAGTCCATTTGCTGTAAGATTCTTTTAAATTCTTTCATCATTTTATCAGCTTTCTGCAGCAAAAGGTTTCTTGCTACCCATATTATGACCACCTTTTCGTTTTCGAGTTTTTTTTAAGAGAGGGCAGTCTGATTGATTTCCTAGGAAGGGTATAATTGAAGCAGAGAATTTTAATTTAAAAACTAACCAAATATTCTTTCACTGCAGTCTACATTGCCTATGTCTTGATTGTCAATGACATGCCTTGCACTTCATTTTGTTTTTCAGAGACTTATCACACAACAACATTCAACATATTGATGAAGGTGTACTTCCACCCAATCTATCAATATTGTAAGGAGCTTAATTTCTTTCAACATTCCATGACGGTTCCTACACTCAAAGGTCTCTTCTAGTTTCTACACTATTGTGTCCTCGGCTTCGTTTACCTATAACATATGAATGCAGCCTGGTTGGTTCATGGATGTTAACCTGAAACTCATTAGCTGCAATGTTTGAATGGCCTTTTAACTTCTACCGTGTAACCTTTTCTCGTATTGTGACTAAGAAACTTGCGCAAAAGCCATACCGTAACCATCCTTGTCCAATTTTTGAAGGAGAGGTGTTTCAACATCGATCTCCGACAATGTGGGCGTAATAAAAAACATAATATTGTTATCATAATGAAACTACCAAGATATGTCGCTGAAAGTACTATTCACGATAAATCGGGATTTAGACGAATACAAGATGGGAAGGGTTGAAGATGGATTCTTTGCTGTTTTTTGTATCATACTCTTATCTCAAAAATATTTGTAAGTTTCAATTAATCCAAATGGCTGGGAAAGTGACGTCTATTAACCGATCAGATATACTGTCATATAGAGAATGAAGTTTTCTGAATCAATACTTAGGATTCATCTTAACAAATGATTTTTTTGGAAACCCCAAGTAGGAAAAAAATCAAAAATAAAAATTTATGAAAAAGGAAAACAAGAACACAACGAAGTCACTTAAGTTCCACGACTTATTCGTGCAGTCATTGTCAATATTACATCACAGTGACTTCAAATTTAACAAAGTGAAGTTTGATAAAGATTTTTATTTTGATTTAAATATATTTACGGAACAACAGCATTATACATATTGATAAAGGTGTTCTTCCACCAAATCTATCTGCTGTAAGACTTTTCAAGTTCTTTCATCATTTTATCAGCTTTCTGTAACAAAAAGGTTTCTTGCTTCCCTTATTATGACCACCTTTTCGTTTTCAAGTGTTCTTTAACAGATGGCAGTCTGATTGATTTCCTCGGAAGGGGATAATTGAAGCAGGGAATTTTAATTTAAAAACTAACCAAACATTGTTCACTGCAGCCTACTCTGTCTATATCTTGATTGTCTTGAACCCAATTTTGTTTTTCAGGTATTTATCACACAACAACATTCAACAAATTAATGAAAGTGTACTTCCACCAAATCTATCAATACTGTAAGAGCTTCAATTTCCTTCAACATTCCATGACATTTCCTACACTCAAAGGTCCCTTCTGGTTTTCTATAGGCTACTATTGTGACCTCGCGGCTTCATTTACCTATAACATATGAAAGCAGCCTGTTTGGTTCATGGGTGTTAACCTGAAACTTATTAGCTGCAATGTTTGAATGACCTTTAACTTCTACCGTGTAACGTTTTCTCGTATAGTGACTAAGAAACTTGCGCAAAAGTCATTCCGTAACCATCTTTGTCAAATTTTTGAAGGAGAGGTGTTATAACATCGATCTCTGAAAATTTGGGTGTAATTAAAAACACAACAATGTTATAAGAAACTACCTAAATAAATCGCTGAAACTACTATTCACGATAAATCGGGATTTAGACGAATACAAGATGGGAAGGGTTGAAGATGGATCCTTTTCTGTTTTTTTTTTTTCTATCATACTCTTATCTGAAAAATATTTGTAAGTCTCACTTTATACAAATTGCTGTCAAAGTGACGTCTTTTAACCGATCAGATATACTGCCTTATAGAGAATGAACTTTACTTAATTAATAATTCAGATAATAAGATTCATCTTAAAAAATGATTTTTTGAAAACCCCAAGTGGAAAAACAAACAAAATAAAAATTTATGACAAAGGAAAACAAGAACACAACGAAGTCACTTAAGTTCCACGACGTTTTCGTGCAGTCATTGTCAATGTATCATCACAGTGACTTCAAATTTAACAAAAGAAAGTTTGATAAAGATTTTTTTGATTTTTATTTTAACATATTTATTGAACAACAGCATTCAACATATTGATAAAGGTGTTTTTCCACTGAGTCTATTTGCTGTAAGACTCTTTAAATTCTTTTATCATTTTATCAGCTTTCTTCAGCAAAAGGTTTCTTGCTACCCATATTATGACCACCTTTTCGTTTTCGAGTTTTTTTTTTTAAGAGAGGGCAGTCTGATTGATTTCCTAGGAAGGGTATAATTGAAGCAGAGAATTTTAATTTAAAAACTAACCAAATATTCTTTCACTGCAGTCTACATTGCCTATGTCTTGATTGTCAATGACATGCCTTGAACTTAATTTTGTTTTTCAGAGATTTATCACACAACAACATTCAACATATTGATGAAGGTGTACTTCCACTACATCTATCAATGCTGTAAGGAGCTTAAACTCTGTCAACATTCCATGACGTTTCCTACACTCAAGAGTCTCTTCTAGTTTCTACACTATCGTGTCCTCGGCTTTCTTTGCGATAACATATGAAAGCAGCCTGGTTATGGGTGTTAAACTGAACTTTATTAGCTGCAATGTTTGAATGGCCTTTTAACTTCTACCGTGTAACTTTTTCTCGTATAAAGACTAAGAAACTTGCGCAAAAGCCATACCGTAACGATCCTTGTCCAATGTTTGAGTAAGAGGTGTTTTGACATCGATCTCCGACAATGTGGGCGTAATTAAAAACATAATATTGTTATTATAATGAAACTACCTGAATATGTCGCTTAAATTACTATTCACGATAAATCGGGATTTAGACGAACACAAGATGGGAAGGGTTGAAGATGGATCCTTTGCTGTTTTTTCTATCATACTCTTATCTCAAAAATATTTGTTAGTCTCACCTGATCCAAATGGTTGGGAAAGTGACGTCTATTAACCGATCAGATATACTGTCATATAGAGAATGAAGTTTTCTGAGTCAGTACCTACGATTCATCTTAACAAATGATTTTTTTGGAAACCCCAAGTAGGAAAAAAATCAAAACAAAAATTTATGACAAAGGAAAACAAGAACACAACGAAGTCTCTTAAGTTCCACGACGTATTCGTGCAGTCATTGTCAATATTACATCACAGTGCCTTCAAATTTAACAAAGGGAAGTTTCATAAAGATTTTATTTTGATTTTAATAAATATTAACCAAACAACAGCATTATACATATTGATAAAGGTGTTCTTCCACCAAATCTATCTGCTGTAAGACTCTTCAAATTCTCTCATCATTTTATCAGCCTTACACAACAAAAAGGTTTCTTGCTTCCCATGTTATGACCACCTTTTCGTTTTCGAGTTTTTAAACAGAGGACAGTCTGATTGATTTCCTCTGAAGGGGATAATTGAAGCAGGATATTTTAATTTAAAAACTAGCCAGATAACGTTTCACTGCAGTCTACACTGTTTATGTCTTGATTGTCTTGAACCCAATTTTGTTGTTCAGATAATTATCACACAACAACATTCAACAAATTAATGGTGTACTTCCACCAAATCTATCAGTAGGGCTCTTCAAGTTTTCTCATCATTTAATAGCTTCCTGCAGCAAAAGGCTTATTGTTCCCATATTATTAAGACAACATTTTTGTTCTTTTTGTTTAACAAATATTAGTCTGGTAGATTTCCTTGGGAAGGGATGATTGAAGAAGAGAATTTTAATTTAAAAAATTAACCAGGTAACGTTTCACTGCAGTCTACACTGTTTATGTCTTGATTGTCTTGAACCCAATTTTGTTTTTCAGATATTTATCACACAACAACATTCAACAAGTTGATGAAGCAGTTCTTCCACCAAATCTATCAATACTGTAAGAGCCTTAATTTCTTTCAACATTCCATGACGTTTCCTACACTCAAAGGTCTCTTCTGGTTTTCTATAGGCTACTATTGTGACCTCGCGACTTCGTTTACCTATAACATATGAAAGCAGCCTGGTTGGTTCATGGTTGTTAACCTGAAACTTATTAGCTGCAATGTTTGAATGACCTTTAACTTCTACCGTGTAACGTTTTCTCGTACAGTGACTAAGAAACTTGCGCAAAAGTCATTCCGTAACCATCCTTGTCAATTTTTTGAAGAAGAGGTGTTATAATATCGATCTCTGAAAATTTGGGTGTAATTAAAAACACAACAATGTTATCATAATGAAACTACCTAAATAAATCGCTGAAAGTTCTATTCACGATGAATCGGAATTTAGACGAATACAAGATGGGAAGGGTTGAAGATGGATCCTTTGCTGTTTTTTTTCTATCATACTCGTATCTGAAAAATATTTGTAGGTCTCACTTTATCCAAATGGCTGGGAAAGTGACGTCTATTAACTGATCAGATATACTGCCTTATAGAGAATGAACTTTACGTAATTAATACTTCAGATAATAAGATTCATCTTAAAAAATGATTTTTTTGAAAACCCAAAGTGGGAAAACAAACAAAATAAAAATTAATGAAAAAAGAAAACAAGAACACAACGAAGTCACTTAAGTTCCACGACGTATTCGTGCAGTCATTGTCAATGTTACATCACAGTGACTTCAAATTTAACAAAGGAAAATTAAATAAAGATTTTTATTTTTATTTTAACATATTTATTGAACAAAAGCATTCAACATATTGATAAAGGTGTTTTTCCACTAAGTCTATTTGCTGTAAGTTTCTTTACATTTTTTTTTACCATTTTATCAGCTTTCTGCAGCAAAAGGTTTCTTGCTACCCATATTATGACCACCTTTTCGTTTTCGAGTTTTTTTTAACAAAGGGCAGTCTGATTGATTTCCTAGGAAGGGTATATTTGAAGCAGAGAATTTAAATTTGAAAACTAACCAAATATTGTTTCACTGCAGTCTACATTGCCTATGTCTTGATTGTCAATGACATGCCTTGAACTTAATTTTGTTTTTCAGAGACTTATCACACAACAACATTCAACATATTGATGAAGGTGTACTTCCACCAGATCTATCAGAACTGTAAGGAGCTTAATTTCTTTCAACATTACATGACGTTTCCTACACTCAAGGGTCTCTTCTAGTTTCTACACTATTGTGTCCTCGGCTTTCTTTGCGATAACATATGAAAGCCGCCTGGTCGGTTCATGGGTGTTAACCTGAAACTTATTAGCTGCAATGTTTGAATGGCCTTTTAACTTCTCGTGTTACCTTTTCTCGTTTAGTGACTAAGTAACTTGCGCAAAAGCCATACCGTAACGATCCTTGTCCAATTTTTGAAGGAGAGGTGTTATAACATCGATCTCCGACAATGTGGGAGTAATTAAAAACACAGTACTGTTATCATAATGAAACTACCTAAATATGTCGCTGAAAGTACTATTCACGATAAATCGGGATTTAGACGAATACAAGATGAAAAGGGTTGAAGATGGATTCTTTGCTGTTTTTTCTATCATACTCTTATCTCAAAAATATTTGTAAGTCTCAATTAATCCAAATGGCTGGGAAAGTGACGTCTATTAACCGATCAGATATACTGTCATATAGAGAATGAAGTTTTCTGAGTCAGTACCTAGGATTCATCTTAACAAATGATTTTTTTGGAAACCCCAAGTAGGAAAAAAATCAAAAATAAAAATTTATGACAAAGGAAAACAAGAACACAACGAAGTCACTTAAGTTTCACGACTTACTCGTGCAGTCATTGTCAATATTACATCACAGTGACTTCAAATTTAACAAAGGGAAGTTTGATAAAGATTTTTATTTTGATTTTAATATATTTACGGAACAACAGCATTATACATATTGATAAAGGTGTTCTTCCACCAAATCTATCTGCTGTAAGACTTTTCAAATTCTTTCATCACTTTATCAGCTTTCTGTAACAAAAAGGTTTCTTGCTTCCCATATTATGACCACCTTTTCGTTTTCGAGTTTTTAAACAAAGGGCAGTCTGATTGATTTCCTAGGAAGGGTATAATTGAAGCAGAGAATTTAAATTTAAAAAACTAACCAAATATTGTTTCACTGCAGTCTACATTGCCTATGTCTTGATTGTCAATGACATGCCTTGAACTTAATTTTGTTTTTCAGAGACTTATCATACAACAACATTCAACATATTGATGAAGGTGTACTTCCACCTAATCTATCAATACTGTAAGAAGCTTAATTTCTTTCAACATTCCACGACGTTTCCTACACTCAAGGGTCTCTTCTAGTTTCTACACTATTGTGTCCTCGGCTTTCTTTGCGATAACATATGAAAGCCGCCTGGTCGGTTCATGGGTGTTAACCTGAAACTTATTAGCTGCAATGTTTGAATGGCCTTTTAACTTCTCGTGTAACCTTTTCTTGTTTAGTGACTAAGTAACTTGCGCAAAAGCCATACCGTAACGATCCTTGTCCAATTTTTGAAGGAGAGGTGTTATAACATCGATCTCCGACAATGTGGGAGTAATTAAAAACACAGTACTGTTATCATAATGAAACTACCTAAATATGTCGCTGAAAGTACTATTCACGATAAATCGGGATTTAGACGGATACAAGATGAAAAGGGTTGAAGATGGATTCTTTGCTGTTTTTTCTATCATACTCTTATCTCAAAAATATTTGTAAGTCTCAATTAATCCAAATGGCTGGGAAAGTGGCGTCTATTAACCGATCAGATATACTGTCATATAGAGAATGAAGTTTTCTGAGTCAGTACCTAGGATTCACCTTAACAAATGATTTTTTTGGAAACCCCAAGTAAAAAAAAAAAATCAAAAATAAAAATTTATGACCAAGGAAAACAAGAACACAACGAAGTCACTTAAATTTTTACGACTTACTCG
This sequence comes from Holothuria scabra, assembly GCA_037179385.1. Classification (NCBI taxonomy): domain Eukaryota; kingdom Metazoa; phylum Echinodermata; class Holothuroidea; order Aspidochirotida; family Holothuriidae; genus Holothuria; species Holothuria scabra. The sequence goes on from CM074190.1 coordinate 33,417,265, forward strand.
TGCAGTCATTGTCAATATTACATCACAGTGACTTCAAATTTAACAAAGGGAAGTTTGATAAAGATTTTTATTTTGATTTTAATATATTTACGGAACAACAGCATTATACATATTGATAAAGGTGTTCTTCCACCAAATCTATCTGCTGTAAGACGTTTCAAATTCTTTCATCATTTTATCAGCTTTCTGTAACAAAAAGGTTTCTTGCTTCCCATATTATGACCACCTTTTCGTTTTCGAGTTTTTTTTAACAGAGGGCAGTCTGATTGATTTCCTAGGAAGGGTATAATTGAAGCAGAGAATTTAAATTTAAAAAACTAACCAAATACTGTTTCACTGCAGTCTACATTGCCTATGTCTTGATTGTCAATGACATGCCTTGAACTTAATTTTGTTTTTCAGAGACTTATCACACAACAACATTCAACATATTGATGAAGGTGTACTTCCACCCAATCTATCAATATTGTAAGGAGCTTAATTTCTTTCAACATTCCATGACGTTTCCTACACTCAAAGGTCTCTTCTAGTTTCTACACTATTGTGTCCTCGGCTTCGTTTACCTATAACATATGAAAGCAGCCTGGTTGGTTCATGGGTGTTAACCTGAAACTCATTAGCTGCAATGTTTGAATGGCCTTTTAACTTCTACCGTGTAACCTTTTCTCGTATAGTGACTAAGTAACTTGCGCAAAAGTCATACCGTAACGATCCTTGTCCAATTTTTGAAGGAGAGGTGTTATAACATCGATCTCCGAAAATGTGGGAGTAATTAAAAAAACAACATTGCTATCATAACGAAACTACCTAAATATGTAGCTGAAAGTACTATTCACGATAAATCGGGATTTAAACGAATACAAGATGGGAAGGGTTGAAGATGGATCCTTTGCTGTTTTTTTTTTTTTCTATCATACTCTTATCTGAAAAATATTTGTAGGTCTCACTTTATCCAAATGGCTGGGAAAGTGACGTCTATTAACCGATCAGATATACTGCCTTATAGAGAATGAACTTTACTTAATTAATACTTCAGATAATAAGATTCATCTTAAAAAAAGTTTTTTTTTTTTGAAAACCCCAATTGGGAAAACAAACAAAATAAGAATTTATGACAAAGGAAAACAAGAACACAACGAAGTCACTTAAGTTCCATGACGTATTCGTGCAGTCATTGTCAATGTTACATCACAGTGACTTCAAATTTAACAAAGGAAAGTTTGATAAAGATTTTTATTTTTATTTTAACATATATATTGAACAACAGCATTCAACATATTGATAAAGGTGTTTTTCCATTGAGTCCATTTGCTGTAAGACTCTTTAAATTCTTTTATCATTTTATCAGCTTTCTGCAGCCAAATGTTTCTTGCTACCCATATTATGACCACCTTTTCGTTTTCGAGTTTTTTTTTAAGAGAGGGCAGTCTGATTGATTTCCTAGGAAGGGTATAATTGAAGCAGAGAATTTTAATTTAAAAACTAACCAAATATTGTTTCACTGCAGTCTACACTGCCTATGTCTTGATTGTCAATGACATGCCCTGCACTTCATTTTGTTTTTCAGAGGCTTATCACTCAACAACATTCAATATATTGATGAAGGTGTACTTCCACCCAATCTTTCAACACTGTAAGGAGCTTAATTTCTTTCAACATTCCATGACGTTTCCTACACTCAAAGGTCTCTTCTAGTTTCTACACTATTGTGTCCTCGGCTTCCTTTGCGATGACATATGAAAGCAGCCTGGTTGGTTCATGGGTGTTAACCTGAAACTTATAAGCTGCAATGTTTGAATGGCCTTTTAACTTCTACCGTGTAACCTTTTCTCGTATTGTGACTAAGAAACTTGCGCAAAAGCCATACCGTAACCATCCTTGTCCAATTTTTGAAGGAGAGGTGTTTTAACATCGATCTCCGACAATGTGGGCGTAATTAAAAACATAATATTGTTATCATAATGAAACTACCTAGATATGTCGCTAAAAGAACTATTCACGATAAATCGGGATTTAGACGAATACAAGATAGGAAGGGTTGAAGATGGATCCTTTGCTCTTTTTTCTTATCATAATTTTACCTCAAAAATATTTGTAAGTCTCACTTTATCCAAATGGCTGGGAAAGTGACGTCTATTAACCGATCAGAAAAACTGTCATATAGAGAATGAAGTTTGCTGAATCAATACTTAGGATTCATCTTAACAAATGATTTTTTCGGAAACCCCAAGTAGGAAAAAAATCAAAATAAAAATTTATGACAAAGGAAAACAAGAACACAACGAAGTCACTTTAGTTCCACGACTTATTCGTGCAGTCATTGTCAATGTTACATCACAGTGACTTCAAATTTAGAAAGGAAAGTTTGATAAAGATTTTTATTTTGATTTTAACGTATTTACGGAACAACAGCATTATACATATTGATAAAGGTGTTCTTTAACTTCTACCTTATAGTGACTAAGGAACCTGCGCAAAAAGTCATTCCATAACCATCCTTGTCAAATTTTTGAAAAACAGGTGTTATACCATTGATCTCTGAAAATTTGGGAGTAATTAAAAACACAACAATGTTGTAATGAAACTTCCTGAATAAATCGCTGAAAGTACTATTCACGATAAATCGGAATTTAGACGAATACAAGATGGGAAGGGTTGAAGATGGATCCTTTGCTGTTTTTTTTTTCTCTCATACTCCTATCTGAAAAATATTTGTAAGTCTCACTTTATCCAAATGGCTGGGAAAGTGACGTCTATTAACCGATCAGATATACTGCCTTATAGAGAGAGAACTTTAATTAATTAACACTTTAGATAATAAGATTCATCTTAAAAAATGATTTTTTTTTGAAAACCCCAATTGGAAAAACAAACAAAATAAAAATTTATGACAAAGGAAAACAAGAACACAACGAAGTCACTTAAGTTCCACGACGTATTCGTGCAGTCATTGTCAATGTTACATCACAGTGACTTCAAATTTAACAAAGGAAAGTTTGATAAAGATTTTTATTTTTATTTTAACATATATATTGAACAACAGCGTTCAACATATTGATAAAGGTGTTTTTCCACTGAGTCCATTTGCTGTAAGACTCTTTTAAATTCCTTTATCATTTTATCAGCTTTCTGCAGCAAAAGGTTTCTTGCTACCCATATTATGACCACCTTTTCGTTTTCGAGTTTTTTTTCACAGAGGGCAGTCCGATTGATTTCCTAGGAAGGGTATAATTGCAGCAGAGAATTTTAATTTAAAAACTAACCAAATATTGTTTCACCGCAGTCTACACTGCCTATGTCATGATTGTCAATGACATGCCTTGCACTTAATTTTGTTTTTCAGAGACTTATCACACAACAACATTCAACATATTGATGAAGGTGTACTTCCACCCAATCTATCAATATTGTAAGGAGCTTAATTTCTTTCAACATTCCATGACGTTTCCTACACTCATAGGTCTCTTCTAGTTTCTACACTATTGTGTCCTCGGCTTCGTTTACCTATAACATATTAAAGCAGCCTGGTTGGTTCATGGATGTTAACCTGAAACTCATTAGCTGCAATGTTTGAATGGCTTTTTAACTTCTACCGTGTAACCTTTTCTCGTATTGTGACAAAGTAACTTGCGCAAAAGTCATACCGTAACGATCCTTGTCCAATTTTTGAAGGAGAGGTGTTATAACATCGATCTCCGAAAATGTGGGAGAAATTAAAAACACAATATTGTTATCATAATGAAACTACCTAAATATGTAGCTGAAAGTACTATTCACGATAAATCGGGATTTTGACGAATACAAGATGGTGAGGGTTGAAGATGGATCCTTTGCTGTTTTTTTTTCTATCATACTCTCATCTGAAAAATATTTGTAAGTCTCACTTTATCCAAATGGCTGGGACAGTGACGTCTATTAACCGATCAGATATACTGCCTTATAGAGAACTAACTTTACTTAATTAATACTTCAGATATTAAGATTCTTCTTAAAAAATGATTTTTTTGAAAACCCCAATTGGGAAAACAAACAAAATAAAAATTTATGACAAAGGAAAACAAGAACACAACGAAGTCACTTAAGTTCCACGACGTATTCTTGCAGTCATTGTCAATGTTACATCACAGTGACTTCAAATTTAACAAAGGAAAGTTTGATAAAAATTTTTATTTTTTATTTTAACATATATATTGAACAACAGCGTTCAACATATTGATAAAGGTGTTTTTCCACTGAGTCCATTTGCTGTAAGACTCTTTTAAATTCCTTTATCATTTTATCAGCTTTCTGCAGCCAAATGTTTCTTGCTACCCATATTATGACCACCTTTTCGTTTTCGAGTTTTTTTTAACAGAGGGCAGTCTGATTGATTTCCTAGGAAGGGTATAATTGAAGCAGAGAATTTTAATTTAAAAACTAACCAAATATTGTTTCACTGCAGTCTACACTGCCTATGTCTTGATTGTCAATGACATGCCTTGCACTTCATTTTGTTTTTCAGAGGCTTATCACTCAACAACATTCAATATATTGATGAAGGTGTTCTTCCACCCAATCTTTCAGCACTGTAAGGAGCTTAATTCCTTTCAACATTCCATGACGTTTCCTACACTCAAAGATCTCTTCTAGTTTCTACACTATTGTGTCCTCGGCTTCCTTTGGGATAACATATGAAAGCAGCCTTGTTGGTTTATGGGTGTTAACCTGAGACTTATAAGCTGCAATGTTTGAATGGCCTTTTAACTTCTACCGTGTAACCTTTTCTCGTATAGTGACTAAGAAACTTGCGCAAAAGCCATACCGTAACGATCCTTGTCCAATTTTGGAAGGAGAGGTGTTTTAACATCGATCTCCGACAATGTGGGCGTAATTAAAAACATAATGTTGTTATCATAATGAAACTACCTAGATATGTCGCTAAAAGTACTATTCACGATAAATCGGGATTTAGAGGAATACAAGATAGGAAGGGTTGCAGATGGATCCTTTGCTCTTTTTTCTTATCATAATCTTACCTCAAAAATATTTGTAAGTCTCACTTTATCCAAATGGCTGGGAAAGTGACGTCTATTAACCGATCAGAAAAACTGTCATATAGAGAATGAAGTTTGCTGAATCAATACTTAGGATTCATCTTAACAAATGATTTTTTCGGAAACGCCAAGTAGGAAAAAAATCAAAATAAAAATTTATGACAAAGGAAAACAAGAACACAACGAAGTCACTTTAGTTCCACGACGTATTCGTGCAATCATTGTCAATGTTATATCACAGTGACTTCAAATTTAACAAAGGAAAGTTTGACAAAGATTTTTATTTTGATTTTAACATATTTACGGAACAACAGCATTAGACATATTGATAAAGGTGTTCTTTAACTTCTACCGTATAGCGACTAAGAAACTTGCGCAAAAAGTCATTCCATAACCATCCTTGTCAAATTTTTGAAAAACAGGTGTTATACCATTGATCTCTGAAAATTTGGGAGTAATTAAAAACACAACAATGTTGTAATGAAACTTCCTGAATAAATCGCTGAAAGTACTATTCACGATAAATCGGAATTTAGACGAATACAAGATGGGAAGGGTTGAAGATGGATCTTTTGCTGTTTTTTTTTCTCTCATACTCTTATCTGAAAAATATTTGTAAGTCTCACTTTATCCAAATGGCTGGGAAAGTGACGTCTATTAACCGATCAGATATACTGCCTTGTAGAGAATGAACTTTAATTAATTAACACTTCAGATAATAAGATTCATCTTAAAAAATTATTTTTTTTTGAAAACCCCAATTGGGAAAACAAACAAAATAAAAATTTATGACAAAGGAAAACAAGAACACAACGAAGTCACTTAAGTTCGACGACTTATTCGTGCAGTCAGTGTCAATATTACATCACAGTGACTTCAAATTTAACAAAGGAAAGTTTGATAAAGATTTTTATTTTGATTTAAACATATTTACGGAACAACAGCATGATACATATTGCTAAAGGTGTTTTTCCACTGAGTCAACTTGCTGTAAGACTTTTCAAATTCTTTCATCATTTTATCAGCTTTCTGTAACAAAAAGGTTTCTTGCTTCCCATATTATGACCACCTTTTCGTTTTCGAGTTTTTTAACAGAGGGCAGTCTGATTGATTTCCTCGGAAGGGGATAATTGAAGCAGGGAATTTTAATTTAAAAACTAGCCAGATAATGTTTCACTGCAGTCTACACTGTTTATGTCTTGACTGTCTTGGAACCCAATTTTGTCTTTCAGATATTTATCACACAACAACATTCAACAAATTGATGAAGCTGTACTCCCACCAAATCTATCAATACTGTAAGAGTCTTAATTTCTTTCAACATTCTATGACGTTTCCTACACTCAAAGGTCTCTTCTGGTTTTCTATAGGCTACTATTGTGACCTCGCGGCTTCGTTTACCTATAACATATGAAAGCAGCCTGTTTGGTTCATGGGTGTTAACCTGAAACTTATTAGCTGCAATGTTTGGATGACCTTTAACTTCTACCGTGTAACCTTTTCTCGTATAGTGACTAAGTAACTTGCGCAAAAAGTCATTCCGTAACCATTCTTTTCAAATTTTTGAAGAAGAGGTGTTATAACATCGATCTCTGAAAATTTGGGAGTAATTAAAAATACAACAATGTTATAATGAAACTACCTAAATAAATCGCTGAAAGTACTATTCACGATAAATCGGGATTTAGACGAATACAAGATGGGAAGGGTTGAAGATGGATCCTTTGCTTTTTTTTTCTATCATACTCTTATCTGAAAAATATTTGTAGGTCTCACTTAATCCAAATGGCTGGGAAAGTGACGTCTATTAACCGATCAGATATACTGCCTTATAGAGAATGAACTTAACTTAATTAATACTTCAGATAATAAGATTCATCTTAAAAAATGATTCTTTTGAAAACCCCAAGTGGGACAACAAACAAAATAAAAATTTATGACAAAGGAAAACAAGAACACAACGAAGCCACTTAAGTTCCACGACGTATTCGTGCAGTCATTGTCAATGTTACATCACAGTGACTTCAAACTTAACAAAGGAAAGTTTGATAAAGATTTTTATTTTTATTTTAACATATATATTGAACAACAGCAATCAACGTATTGATAAAGGTGTTTTTCCACTGAGTCCATTTGCTGTAAGACTCTTTTAAATTCTTTTTATCATTTTATCAGCTTTCTTCAGCAAAAGGTTTCTTGCTACCCATATTATGACCACCTTTTCGTTTTCGAGTTTTTTTTTTTTTAACAGAGGGCAGTCTGATTGATTTCCTAGGAAGGGTATAATTTAAGCAGAGAATTTTAATTTAAAAACTAACCAAATATTGTTTCACTGCAGTCTACACTGCCTATGTCTTGATTGTCAATGACATGCCTTGAACTTAATTTTGTTTTTCAGAGACTTATCACACAACCAGATTCAACACATTGATGAAGGTGTACTTCCACCCAATCTGTCAATATTGTAAGGAGCTTAATTCCTTTCAACATCCCATGACGTTTCCTACACTCAAGGGTCTCTTCTAGTTTCTACACGATTGTGTCTTCGTCTTCGTTTACCTATAACATATGAATGCAGCCTGGTTGGTTCATGGGTGTTAACCTGAAACTTATAAGCTGCAATATTTGAATGGCCTTTTTACTTCTACCCTGTAACCTTTTCTCGTATAGTGACTAAGAAACTTGCGCAAAAGCCATACCGTAACGATCCTTGTCCAATTTTGGAAGGAGAGGTGTTTTAACATCGATCTCCGACAATGTGGGCGAAATTAAAAACATAATATTGTTATCATAATGAAACTACCTAAATATGTCGCTGAAAGTACTATTCACGATAAATCGGGATTTAGACGAATACAAGATGGGAAGGGTTGAAGATGGATCCTTTGTTGTTTTTTCTAACATACTCTTTTCTCAAAAATATTTGTAAGTCTCAATTAACTTAAATGGCTGGGAAAGTGACGTCGATAAACCAATCAGATATACTGTCATATAGAGAATGAAGTTTTCTGAATCAATACTTAGGATTCATCTTAACAAATGATTTTTTGGAAACCCCAAGTAGGAAAAAATTCAAAATAAAAATTTATGACAAAGAAAAAAACAAGAACACAACGAAGTCACTTAAGTTCCACGACGTATTCGTGCAGTCATTGTCAATGTTACATCACAGTGACTTCAAACTTAACAAAGGAAAGTTTGATAGAGATTTTTATTTTGATTTTAACATATTTATTGAACAACAGCATTCAACATATTGATAAAGGTGTTTTTCCACTGAGTCTATTTGCTGTAGGAGTCTTTAAATTCTTTTATCATTTTATCAGCTTTCTGCAGCAAAGGGTTTCTTGCTACCCATGTTATGACCACCTTTTCGTTTTCGAGTGTTCTTTAACCGAGGGCAGTCTGATTGATTTCCTCTGAAGGGGATAATTGAAGCAGAGAATTTTAATTTAAAAACTAACCAAATAATGTTTCACTGCAGTCTACACTGCCTATGTCTTGATTGTCAATGACATGCCTTGCACTTAATCTTGTTTTTCAGAGACTTATCACACAACCAGATTCAACATATTGATGAAGGTGTACTTCCACTACATCTATCAATATTGTAAGAAGCTTAATTTCTTTCAACATTCCATGACATTTCCTACACTCAAAGGTCTCTTCTAGTTTCTACACGATTGTGTCCTCGTCTTCGTTTACCTTTAACATATGAAAGCAGCCTGGTTGGTTCATGGGTGTTAACCTGAAACTTATAAGCTGCAATGTTTGAATGGCCTTTTAACTTCTACCGTGTAACCTTTTCTCGTATAGTGACTAAGAAACTTGCGCAAAAGCCATACCGTAACGATCCTTGTCCAATTTTTGAAGGAGAGGTATTTTAACATCGATCTCCGACAATGTGGGCGTAATTAAAAACATAATATTGTTATCATAATGAAACTACCTAAATATGTCGCTGAAAGTACTATTCACGATAAATCGGGATTTAGACGAATACAAGATGGGAAGGGTTGAAGATGGATTCTTTGCTGTTTTTTCTATCATACTCTTATCTCAAAAATATTTGTAAGTCTCAATTAATCCAAATGGCTGGGAAAGTGACGTCTATTAAACGATCAGAAATACTGTCATATAGAGAATGAAGTTTTCTGAGTCAATACCTAGGATTTATCTTAACAAATGATTTTTGGAAACCCCAAGTAGGAAAAAATCAAAACAAAAATTTATGACAAAGGAAAACAAGAACACAACGAAGTCACTTAAGTTCCACGACTTATTCGTGCAGTCATTGTCAATATTACATCACAGTGACTTCAAATTTAACAAAGGGAAGTTTGATAAAGATTTTTATTTTGATTTTAATATATTTACGGAACAACAGCATTATACATATTGATAAAGGTGTTCTTCCACCAAATCTATCTGCTGTAAGACGTTTCAAATTCTTTCATCATTTTATCAGCTTTCTGTAACAAAAAGGTTTCTTGCTTCCCATATTATGACCACCTTTTCGTTTTCGAGTTTTTTTTAACAGAGGGCAGTCTGATTGATTTCCTCGGAAGGGGATAATTGAAGCAGGGAATTTTAATTTAAAAACTAGCCAGATAACGTTTCACTGCAGTCTACACTGTTTATGTCTTGTTGTCTTGAACCCAATTTTATTTTTCAGAGATTTATCAGCCAACAACATTCAACAAATTAATGAAGGCTTACTTCCACCAAATCTATCAGAACTGTAAGGCTCTTCAAATTCTCCCATCATTTTATAGCTTCCTGCAGCAAAAGGCTTATTGTTCCCATATTATAATGACAACCTTTTTGTTCTTTTTGTTTAACAAAGTTAAGTCTGGTAGATTTCCTTGGGAAGGGATGATTGAAGAAGAGAATTTTAATTTAAAAACTAGCCAGATTAAGTTTCACTCCAGTCTACACTGTCTATGTCTTGATTGTCTTGAACCCAATTTTATTTTTCAGATATTTATCATACAACAACATTCAACAAATTGATGAAGATGTACTCCCACCAAATCTATCAATACTGTAAGAGTCTTAATTTCTTTCAACATTCCATGACGTTTCCAACACTCAAAAGTCTCTTCTGGTTTTCTATAGGCTACTATTGTGACCTCGCGGCTTCGTTTACCTATAACATATGAAAGCAGCCTGTTTGGTTCATGGGTGTTAACCTGAAACTTAATAGCTGCAATATTTCAATGGCCTTTAACTTCTACCGTGTAACCTTTTCTCGTATAGTGACTAAGAAACTTGCGCAAAAGCCATACCGTAACGATCCTTGTCTAATTTTGGAAGGAGAGGTGTTGTAACATCGATCTCCGACAATGTGGGAGTAATTAAAAACATAATATTGTTATCATAATGAAACTACCTAAATATGTCGCTGAAAGTACTATTCACGATAAATCGGGATTTAGACGAATACAAGATGGGAAGTGTTGAAGATGGATCCTTTGCTGTTTTTTCTATCATTCTCTTATCCCAAAAATATTTGTAAGTCTCACTTTATCCAAATGGCTGGGAAAGTGACGTCTACTAACCGATCAAATATAATGTCATATAGAGAATGAAGTTTTCCGAACCAATACCTAGGATTCATCTTAATAAATGATTTTTTTGGAAACCCCAAAGAGGAAAAATCAAAATAAAAATTTATGACAAAGGAAAACAAGAACACAACGAAGTCACTTAAGTTCCACGACTTATTCGTGCAGTCATTGTCAATGTTACATCACAGTGACTTCAAACTTAACAAAGGAAAGTTTGATAAAGATTTTTATTTTTATTTTAACATATTTATTGAACGACAGCATTCAACATATTGATAAAGCCGTTTTTCCGCTGAGTCTATTTGCTGTAAGACTCTTTAAATTCTTTTATCATTTTATCAGCTTTCTGCAGCAAAAGGTTTCTTGCTACCCATATTATGACCACCTTTTCGTTTTCGAGTTTTTTTTAAGAGAGGGCAGTCTGATTGATTTCCTAGGAAGGGTATAATTGAAGCAGAGAATTTTAATTTAAAAACTAGCCAAATATTGTTTCACTGCAGTCTACACTGCCTATGTCTTGATTGTCAATGACATGCCTTGAACTTAATTTTGTTTTTCAGAGGTTTATCACACAACCAGATTCAACATATTAATGAAGGTGTACTTCCACTACATCTATCAATATTGTAAGGAGCTTAATTTCTTTCAACATTCCATGACGTTTCCTACACTCAAAGGTCTCTTCTAGTTTCTACACTATTGTGTCCTCGGCTTTCTTTGCGATAACATATGAAAGCAGCCTGGTTGGTTCATGGGTGTTAACCTGAAACTTATAAGCTGCAATGTTTGAATGGCCTTTTTACTTCTACCGTGTAACCTTTTCTCGTATAGTGACTAAGAAACTTGCGCAAAAGCCATACCGTAACGATCCTTGTCCAATTTTTGAAGGAGAGGTGTTTCAACATCGATCTCCGACAATGTGGGCGTAATAAAAAACATAATATTGTTATCATAATGAAACTACCAAGATATGTCGCTGAAAGTACTATTCACGATAAATCGGGATTTAGACGAATACAAGATGGGAAGGGTTGAAGATGGATTCTTTGCTGTTTTTTGTATCATACTCTTATCTCAAAAATATTTGTAAGTTTTAATTAATCCAAATGGCTGGGAAAGTGACGTCTATTAACCGATCAGATATACTGTCATATAGAGAATGAAGTTTTCTAAATCAATACTTAGGATTCATCTTAACAAATGATTTTTTTGGAAACCCCAAGTAGGAAAAAAATCAAAAATAAAAATTTATGAAAAAGGAAAACAAGAACACAACGAAGTCACTTAAGTTCCACGACTTATTCGTGCAGTCATTGTCAATATTACATCACAGTGACTTCAAATTTAACAAAGTGAAGTTTGATAAAGATTTTTATTTTGATTTAAATATATTTACGGAACAACAGCATTATACATATTGATAAAGGTGTTCTTCCACCAAATCTATCTGCTGTAAGACTTTTCAAGTTCTTTCATCATTTTATCAGCTTTCTGTAACAAAAAGGTTTCTTGCTTCCCTTATTATGACCACCTTTTCGTTTTCAAGTGTTCTTTAACAGATGGCAGTCTGATTGATTTCCTCGGAAGGGGATAATTGAAGCAGGGAATTTTAATTTAAAAACTAACCAAACATTGTTCACTGCAGCCTACTCTGTCTATATCTTGATTGTCTTGAACCCAATTTTGTTTTTCAGGTATTTATCATACAACAACATTCAACAAATTAATGAAAGTGTACTTCCACCAAATCTATCAATACTGTAAGAGCTTCAATTTCCTTCAACATTCCATGACATTTCCTACACTCAAAGGTCCCTTCTGGTTTTCTATAGGCTACTATTGTGACCTCGCGGCTTCATTTACCTATAACATATGAAAGCAGCCTGTTTGGTTCATGGGTGTTAACCTGAAACTTATTAGCTGCAATGTTTGAATGACCTTTAACTTCTACCGTGTAACGTTTTCTCGTATAGTGACTAAGAAACTTGCGCAAAAGTCATTCCGTAACCATCTTTGTCAAATTTTTGAAGGAGAGGTGTTATAACATCGATCTCTGAAAATTTGGGTGTAATTAAAAACAACAACAATGTTATAAGAAACTACCTAAATAAATCGCTGAAAGTACTATTCACGATAAATCGGGATTTAGACGAATACAAGATGGGAAGGGTTGAAGATGGATCGCTTTTTCTTTTTCTGTTTTTTTTTCTATCATACTCTTATCTGAAAGAATATTTGTAAGTCTCAACTTTATCCAATATAGTAGGAAAGTGACGTCTTTTATACCGATCAGATGCATACTGCCTTATAGAGAATGAACTTTACTTAATTAATCAGATTCAGATATGTAAGATTCATCTTAAAAAATGATTTTTTGAAGAACCCCAAGTGGAAAAAACAAACAAAATAAAAATTTATGACATTAAAAAGGGAAAACAAGAATACAAACGAAGTCACTTAAGTTCCACGACGTATTCGTGCAGTCATTGTCAATGTATCATCACAGTGACTTCAAATTTAACAAAGAAGAAAGTTTGATAAAGATTTTGATTTTTATTTTAACATATTTATTGAACAACAGCATTCAACATATTGATAAAGGTGTTTTTCCACTGAGTCTATTTGCTGTAAGACTCTTTAAATTCTTTTGTATCATTTTATCAGCTTTCTTCAGCAAAAAGGTT